>OZ038478.1:33879911-33979911 GCA_964036315.1 Acanthosepion esculentum | reverse complement strand
TGTAAACAGCAATAATTTTTAAAAGAATTTTTTATCCAACATTATTATAATAATATTGGTTAAAATATCCATTCATAAAATGCACACACACACACATATATACATAGCACTTTGGCTGATTGGCATTTGTTTACATTTGTAAAAACAATACGCTAGATTTAGTTGTGTAACTCTACCGAGTGAAGATAGCTCTGGGTGATACCAAATCAGTTGTGTTTCAATCCTGGCTTGAGGCATTCGGATGTCTAGTCCCACTGAGGAGCTGTGATACAGCGAAACCGTACTGTCTGTGAATGACATAATTTAGCTCGTGAAAATACATTTCAATTGAGCACTGTTGAGTGATTAGCTAATTCTATAAACAACAGCCACCTGCACTAATGCAAAGCTCTTCAGTAAAATGAATGGGGCACTTTGGCTGATTGGCATTTGTTTACATTTGTAAAAACAATACGCTAGATTTAGTTGTGTAACTCTACCGAGTGAAGATAGCTCTGGGTGACACCAAATCAGTTGTGTTTCAATCCTGGGTTGAGGCATTCGGAAGTCTAGTCGCACTGAGGAGCTGTGATACAGCGAAACAGTACGGTCTGTGAATGACATATATATATATATATATATATTATATGTTTAGATATCCAACCACACATTTACATGCAGAAACATGCATGTAATTTATGTTGTTGTTAGCGTCTGACATATGCATGAAGCATGACTATGCAGAAACAAACGACACAGAGAAGATCATAAATGCATTCAATTGAAGCATAACTCAAGAATGTCCATATTGTTGCCACCCACAACTGAAGAAAATAACATTTCCAAATACACTTACTTGTTACATATAAAAGTACCTGAGTCACTTAATGTACTTTTTGTGCTTTAAAAAATAAAGTATGGCATTATATATAACAGAAAAACCAAGAAAAGAAATAGATACATAAACTGAAAAGAAATGACTAAAAGACAGATACCTACCGATGTAATAATACACAGTGCTCAATGTCTAAATGGCCATTTCTGAGCAATCATGCTACAATGTGACAGGTCTCAAAATAAAAAGAAATACAGTTCAGATCACTACTTTAGTTTTTCACTAATGCCATTGTTAGGTGACCAGAATGAGTATATATATATATTAATGCTAAAATGCCAACCAACCTTGCAACCCGGCTTTCAACCATAAGGTATCCTTAGGCAAGTGGAAGGATGTACAAGCCAAAGAAAACTACTCCAATATATCAGAACACCGGAAATGAGTGGGTAAAAGTATAAGAATGGTGGGAAGAGAAGAAAAAGAAAGAAATAAATGAGGAAAAGTGGGGGGAAATAGGGGGAAAAAAAATTAATTATTTTTATTTCACTCATCCAGGTTCATAGGTACCTAAAAAATATTTACTTAAATGTCTGCACCCTGACATAATCTCAGTTCTCTCATTTAACAAGACACCTTTATCAGGATATGTGGCAATGACCAATTTCTCTTCCTGGTACAACCGGCAATAGTTAGCATGAATTCTGCCAGATATTAGCCTCCTTACTTCGTTCCACTTTACACAAACATTTTCCAAGTTACCAGTGCAACTGTAACTCAGTTTCACCATGTTTCTATTAAACACCGTAACTAATAAGTAGTTTTATGAAAATACTTATCCAATAGCTTAAAAAAAATCTTTCCAATTTTGGTTTTTAACTGCAAATTAAAAGTGGGGTTAAACCTTATCATGTCCCTGCTTCTGGATTTACATTTCGGCTGGGCATGAGGTGTGAAAACCAAGTTGGTGATATGCCTCTCTGCTCTCAAAGCATTTTCATATTCTTTTTCTTATAATTAAAAATCTCATTTCTGGATGAATTTCGTGAGATTCTACATTCAACTCTTCTGGGGATGTGCCTGATTACACTCATGGGGTGGGTTGACCTGGTTTTCACGTATTTGAGGACATCATTTGGTTTCATATAAGGCAAAACAGTACCAGCAATGAGGTCAAATTCGACATCCACATATTGAACAATTTCCTTGTCCACCTCAACCATAATTTTAAAGCTTAATTCCTTAAATGTCTTAAAACGCTTCTTTCAAATAGTATCATTGGCCCTTCTCTTATCGAGTACAGTCATCAGGCCACCACATCCCTGTATAATCCGTGGCTGTCTATATGAACAATTTTATTGATTTTACCTAATATATAAATGCCCATGAGCTCAGAAACTTCTGCTCCGTCAGAGATCCTTGGAGAACGTCAAAGCCACTATCACAAGATTTTTTTATCCATATCTCTTCAACATGAAATAACACAGACTTTCTACAGTGAAAAATAACTTCCAAATGGTCTGGTTGAATAGATACAAATTGTTTGGCATAATTCAATTCTTCCGTGAGACCTTTCTCAGTAATGGATGGGTAAAAGTCAGAAATATATTTAATGAAGACCAAATCATTTTTGTCATTAATACTGTTAAACCAGGTGATACACTCATTAGTGCCTTGCCACTGACTGACCTGCATGGCTACCCTCAGCAAATTATAGACATTTTTAATAATAACACAGCTGATAACACCAAGCTCCGTTTTTGTTGGGTTAATAAGGTGAAATGAAAGACAACTGCGAAAGTCTTCTTTATGGTCTTTAACCATGATAAACGCTTCCCTTTCACAAAGTGTATGCATTTTGTTGCCAATGCCCATTTTATTTGCAATATTCTTTGCTTTTTGTTAATAAGATCAACATAAGAATTGGGAGCTTTCCTCTAAAACTTAGTGACCTCATTCACAACTTTTCTTTTGTAACCGCCAAGGCTCATTAAATATATTTTTTTTGTTTTGTCACCCATGACAAATATTTTCTTTGTATTTTTGATTTCCTCAACTTTTGTCGTTAACTCTTTTTGGAAACTACATTTAGTGTTTCTAAACTGCAAGTTGTCCATAATGCTTAAAATGTCTCTCTCAAAGGCAAACAACTCATCTACAACCAGTGGGTACCTCCTGGTTTTAAGGTGAAATAGATCATCATTTTTACACCCGCTAGTATATATATATATGTTTAAAGCAAATAGGGCCTTCCATCTCATTCTACCTAAAAAGGATTTGATCTTATTCAACAACGCAGGTTTGTAATTATGCCTACTTGGTACATTGATGTTCTTCAATGAGTGTTTAATGTTGAGTTCTTTCGTGATAACGAGCATCAAGAATAAGAGAACGAAACAGATGAACATATGTCATGCAGCATTCAAATCATAAAATCAGGAATGCGTACAAATATGTTGCACACCAAAAAAGTGCTCAGTTGGCAGCAAGAGCAAGAATACAGATAGAAATGTAAAAGGAACACTGAAAATAACCAGGCATAAAAGGTATAGACAAGAAAAAAAGTGCTCAGTACAAAATTGAATATGTAGAGCTAAGATATTTAAGAAAAGGCTAAAATGCCAGCCAAACCTTGCAACCCAGGATTTGACCCTAAGGTCTCCTCAGGCAATTTTGTACTTAGCACATTTTTGTTATCTATACCTTTTAGGTGTGACTGTTTTAAGTCTTCCTCTTACACACACACACATATTTGCAAGTTAAATGCAAAGTAACTTTAAGAAAATAATAAAGCAAAATTCATAAAACAGGAATAGTGTTCACATGTAAAAGGGATACAGTCAAATGGTCATAGCCTCCTGACTTCAAGTCAAGAAAGAACAAAAATGTGTGGATAAGACTGAAAATTGTCCAGTTTTTATTTGTTGGGAAGAAATCCCAGCATGCATCTGCAGGATTTGTCTATAAATTTAAGAAGTAGATGTTTTTAGTTGTCATTCCTACAGTCATTGTTAGCTGTTTTTAGCTGCTTTATCAGTTTAACTACGGTATGAAAGTACATAGGACCTGTTTATTTTTTACCCTCTTCTTTTTTTGTTTTTATGCCACAACCCTTCCATATTAGGTGGTAAATTTCTCAATTCTCTGCTGGGTGTAAGACACTTTCAGAATACATTTTCTTTTTTTGCTTTGAATTTTGCAATGTTTTACCCAGTTAACCAAGATTATTTTCCACAGATAGTTTCTTTTCAGATTTTACAGTTGTGTTGTTATATATATATATATATATATATATTATAAATTAATAGATTTAAAATATGGTTTTACCGCTACACAGTGATGACCATGTTTCAGAAATGGAAGCTAAAGCCCCTGAATTTAATTTTGTTATTAAACCAAAGACATTAGTTCCATTTCCTCATCAAGCGAATTTTGGAGTAACTTACTTTTTTAAAATTTACGGTTGTTAACGGCACAGGAAATATTCATAGTTTGAGGGTTTCCAAGGTTACCGATAAATCCATTCATCTAGACAAGGGGTGGTAGAGGGTTCAATTTTTAATTTTCGTTGTCTCAGTTAATAGTTACATTTGAAAGCGGGGTTATGTTTAGGGATGGGTAGGGATGTATCTTTTAACAAATTCTGACATCCGCTAAATTCATGTCATCTGGGTTTATTTCTAACGGCAAAAATTCTTATGGTATTATTTCTATTTGTATATTTAAAGATTTTGAGGGACTGTTTAGGTTAGAATATGTTTTATCCACCTTTCTAAAAAGTTATTTTTAATATTTGATATACTATACTTCTAGTTAAAAACCAAGTAAATGTATTAGGATTACTTACAGTATTTAAAATTATTTATTCTTATCGAGTATAAGTAAATATTATTTTATTTTATTTTATTTTATGTAAACTTTATGACAATGACGGCAAAGGTGGTTAAATTATTTCACTAATTCAATAAACTTAGTATTATAAATGTATATATGTATGTATAAAGGACAATTAATGTTCAATATTATATTCTAACTTATTAATTTCACATGACTTTCGGTGTTCACTTGGATTCTTTCCAGTGTTTGAATTGCTTTGAGAGAGGTGTTATGGTTAGAGTACGTTTTATTTAATTACAATTTTAAAAGATATTTAGGTTAGAATCTGTTTTATTTAATTTCAATTTTAAAACATTTTTAAAATTCTACTTTCAAATTTAACTTTTTAATTTTAATCGGCTATATTTCTTTATAAACCAAGTAAATGTAATATAATTATCTACATTATTTAAAATTATTTATACCCATCAAATATGAGTATGTATAATAATCAGGTAATTTTTTTTTTTTTTTTTTTTATAGATTATTTAAAGATTATTTAAAGAAAACTTTTGGCAATGACGACAAAAAATAGCTATTTCATTTCTCTGATTCAGTAAATTTTTATTTTTTATAAACTTAGTAATATATAGTTTCTCATGTATGCATAAAGGACATGGGTCATTTAATGACCTACATATTCTAGCTCTTCTTATTAACTTCCATTTCATGTGTTTGTATATATATATATATATATATATATATATATATATATATATATATATATATACAAACACACACACAAATGCACTTAGTTACCGGCTTATGGTCATATCACATTGAATCACTGGTTTCTGTAAGATCAGGGTAGTTAAGCAATATTGAGCCTGGTTAGTGATTGCTTAGGAATACCAGGTGCTATCAGTTGCTTGGGAAATGATGTATCTACCTCTTCTCCCCCAGCTAAGGGTTAATTAGTAAAACTTTCATACACTAAATCATAATTAAAAAAACATTCTTAGAATCTAAAAATATTTTATGGCTTTAAATAACCTGCAAAAGGCTGATAAGCCATAGAAAATGAATGAATCAATCAACTAATCAGTAATTACCTGTCATATAGACAAGTACTTGCCACTTTATATGCATAAAATAAAGTGTGACACTACTTTTCAGAATTACTTCTGCTCTCATGTTAGAAATATGTACATGTATATAATTTTAATTATTATTTTAAAACAATTAATGTTTTTTAATCAGGCACTATTTCTTATTGCTGTAAATATTATTTTTTTATTAGCATAAATATTATTTTTTTATCACCAGAAATATTATTTTCTTATAGGAATAAATATAATTTTTTTTATTATTTTAATATTATTTTCTCATTAGTACAAATATTTTCTTCATTTTTCTTCATTATTATAAATATTATTTTCTTATAATAAATATTTTACCGGTTTGAGTAGATAATGTTTTTTTTTTTTTTTGCTTTTATTAAACAGTGAAATGAATATCTAGAGGCCAAAAGCTTAAAAGTCATTAAATATCAGAACCTATATACTGTTTATCAATCATGAAAAACACTTTTAAGCTAAGTACACCTTATTGTTAACTTAAAAATGGTTTTCTTGATTGAAAAAAGGAATTGATTCCCGCTAGGAGTCACATTTTTTTTTATTCAAACTCTCAACCTCTAAGCTGATAGACATTAATTCCACTATTTAAAAAAAACATGAATGTCAACTCAAACATGTGTACCAACTAAATATAGCATTAATATGATCATGAAGTTACAACAATGGCATTCTGACCATAAGAGTGGCGTTCAGATATCACCATGATAGATTTTATCAGGTGACTTCATTATAATATTGGGTTAGGGAGTTACGGCACCATACGGAAGTGCCTGAAACCTATACTGCTGATGGTTGTGCTTGCAAAATGTCACAAGTCATCATGACTGAGGGTTTGCGTATACTGGCCTTGTTCAAAATGGTGATCACACTAGAATATGTTTTCTCTCCCCCAAAACTGTAACTAAGGTCTGCTCAGCATAGTTACACTATAACCCATAGGTAGGTTCTGTGGGTATTCAAGAAATACAAATGTAACTGAGCTGATGTCTGCAACAGGGATTAGCTAACCAATTTATCAGATAGGCATACTTGGAAATGAGTAGCTAATAATTTATAATGTTCATATATATATATATAAAAAGAACCACCTATCCCATCTAAACAACATCCAAATAATCACAAATACTACTACTACCAAAACCATTATGGATATAATCCGATCCTCAAGTACCCATAGCAATAATATTTCTGAAGCAGGCATATATAAAATAAATTGCTTATACTGTTCCTCACAATCCATTGGAGAAACATGCAGAAATTTTAAAAATGCATCTCTGAGCACAACAGAGATACCATAAATAACAATTTCACAAATGCACTAGTCCAACATAGAAATAAATTCAACCACAGTTTTGATTTTATAAATGCTACACTCATAAAAAATTAAATAATTCACTCAGAAGGAAAATCCTCTAGAGTGCTGCCATTGAATATTATCCAAATATTAATCTTCACCCCAGTTTTTTTTCCCAATATCACGTTTCCTAACAGAATCACTATTCTCCCAAGCCAACATACACAATAAATATATCAAGAAATCAAAAGAAAATGGCTGAATCCGTCAACACAAAACAAACAATATTTCTACATGTGAAAATATTCTCTTCAAGAAAAGTAATTGACATAATTTTTCAGTTGACGATATGAATATACAATAGTGTTTCTAAATTCTTCTAGTTGCTAACGACATTTTGTTTGTTGTTTATAGATACTTTTTTCAATAAATTTATTTTGTTTTTTGCCTTGAAAATGTCCACATTGGACAAAACGCATCAGCTAAAACTAGTTTTCCTATTGTCTTTTCTCCTATATATATAAGTTTTAGAGAAAATGGAAACAAAAACAAATAGCAGTTACACTTAGCATCAGAAGAAGAGAGCTGAAATTTCTAGGGCACATAATGAGGAAAGTGGGCTAGGAAATTTTGATATTCACAGGACAGATTGAAGGCAAGAGGGAAACATTGCATAACCGACTTAGCAAGCTTGAATAAATTGATGGTGGAACAAGGTTTAGAAGAGATAATGAAAAGACAAAATTTATTAAGAGCTGCAAAGACCAGGAAATTGTGGGGAGCCAGATTTCGTTGATGTCCTGAAGGAACATTGCACATCAAAAAAGAATACTAGATTGTAGCTAGGTTTTATTATTTTACAGTTGTGATCATAAGTTCTGTGCGGACAGTTGTTTCTTACACTTCTAGCTTGTGGAACTCTCTTCTGGCTACTTGCTTTCCAGTCAGCTTTGATCTTCAAAAATTTTAAAACCATGGACAGAATATGTGAGCAATGAGAGCATTTTAAGGAAAAGGTAATCATAAAGGACTCTTATATTTAGAATCAGAAAGGGATAGTTGCAATTTCTAGGATATAATAAGGAAAGAGGGCTATAAAAATTTAACTCTCACAGGACATATTGAAGGCAACAGCTGAATGGGGGCAAAACTGACTTGTCACTTTTAGTACTTCAAAAACCAAATTAGTAAAGTTTCCTCATCACCAAGGAGACTCAGAATTTTTGCTTATCATGATGAATTGGTATTCTCTCCTAGAGTAACAACAAAAAATGTAGATATAATAATTAATAAAGAAATATGAGTTTGATATCGGAGTCTTTTGTTGTTACATGACCACATAGTGCTGGGTTTGGCAGATAATCAGGCTTGGAAAAGAACGTTACAAGATCTGATGCTAACTCTCAGCAAGGCATTAACATATGCTGCAGTTGTTAAGCTATGACTATACAGCTGAATGCTATGGGAGTCTTTCTTTTTAAAATATTTTTTGTTCACCCCCAAACAAGGGCTGAATGAGACAGAATAAGTAAACAAAGTCCAAAAGCAATGACATAAAATGAAAATGATGTCATATTCTCAAAGCATATTGCAGGTTTAAAAAAAAAAAATATCTTGATAATTCTCAAGTTTTTAAATGGATTGGCCAACGAGTTAAATATAGCAATATTTAGTGATGACTTTTGGTTTATAGTTCGTATTTTTTTAATATGATAATTCCCAAGTTTATAAATGGCCATGCCAAAAGCAACAAGAAAGACATAGATGCAAAAATTATTGAAGAAATACGAGTTTAATATCAGTTTTTGTGTTACTTTTTGAGGTTCTTTTTTTAAGTCAATTTAAGTTTGTTTTTTTGTTTTTTTCTTTAAATCGATTACAAAAAAATTGAATAAAATGTAACTGTACTTTATTTGTTTCAAGAATAGAGTTGATAAAAAATGAAAATAACTCATGACACAAGCTGATATTTGAACTGCTAGGAAATTTTATTAATTTGGAAATGATTTTAAAATGATGCAGAATATTTACTCGGAATAAACTGCCTGCATACGGATTGAAAATAAATTGAGTAAAGAGACAAACAGAGAAAATGGCATAAGACATTTATGTGTCTTCTCATTAAATTTATTCAACCTCTGCAGTAATCTTAACAGAAGTCCTACCAGGATTTATTACTGACAGACACAATCTTAATGATATAGGATACACAGATGTTACTATATTGACAGAGAAAGAAAACTGCAGGAAATCTGAGACAATGTTGTAAAGGAATGTAAAAAAGAAAACTAACCATGTCAAACAAGAAGTTAAAATGTATGATTGTTAGCAAAAAGGACAAGCCGAGATTGCAATAATGGTGAATATATAATTAAATAATATATAACTGTACTTTATTTCTTAAAGAATAAAGTTGATAAACTAAACCGAAAATTATTTATGACTAAAAGAAATGGAACAGAAAAGTGAGAAAGAAATAAGATAATTATTTCCATTAAATAACATAAGAGTGAGAGAAAATAGAGAGAAATGTAGATTTGAGAAAGAAAGAGATAAAATGAAAATGAAGCCATATTCTCAAAGTTTATTGCAGGTTTATACTTAGTTTTTCTATACAAAAAAATTGATATTTCTTCAGTTTATAAATGGATGTGCCATTGTGTATAGTAATATTTAGCTGTGACTTTTGGTTTATAGTTAGTTTCTTTTACCTTGATAATTCCCAAGTTTATAAATGGTGGTGCCAAGAGCAAATACAAAAAGACATAGATATAAAAATTATTGAAGAAATACGAGTTTAATATTGCAGTTTCTTGTGGTTACTTTTTTTGAGTTTTTTTTTTTATATTATGCATATAACTGTGCATCTAGAATGTACAAGGGATTTAAAAAGTTTAAATCTATAGAAAAATCATTCATTCATTTATTCAGTTAGCACATTTTGTGCTGTCTCTGTGGTCTTCACTCCCCTTCATCTGACAATTGTGGTTCATGGCAACATTCAAGGTAGAATAGTGCAATGGCTTGCCGGTTCCTTTTGCCCTGGGGATGTTTAGGTTACCCCATCCCTCTTCTCAGAATAGAAAAATCGATTTTTTTTTATTTGATCAGTTAATACCTGTTGGGTCTGAAGAATATAAAATTGGAAAAACTGACTGATTGTTTTCCTTATACTTTCATATTTAGTTCAAACGTGGCATGTATAGTGTTATGATGTGACATCAAAAAACCAACTTACTGCTTCAAATGACTACTTCTACTATTATGTATATCTAACTAATACTAAGTAAATACTAAATCAATAATGCTGTCTTACTATGTCAAAGTATTTAGCCTGTTGTTATTCAAAGTTGAGAAAGTGTTGGCATTAATGAACAAAAACTAAAAATTGTTGAATTTGTTGAGAAAATAGACTAACAAAATAGTGAAATGAAATAGAAATTATTATTCATTATTTTTGTTTTCACTTCTCAAGAACAAAGAAAATGTATAAATACACTTTCATATGTGTAGGTTTTATTACAATTCTTATTGGTTTTAAAACAAAAATAAACATTACCAAGGAGTGAAGGTAGTTAAAATAATAGTGGTGTCAATGGAAAAACCATCCTTTTGACACACTGTTTTTTAAAAGTGTCACATGACTCTACTAAGTTGCCAATTGTTGATTGAGTTGCAAGCTGTGCACATATTTTGCACCTACCTACAAAAATGTACATTCTGACTATTTCTACTATTACATGCATCTATTTGAAAGATCTCAATAATCAGAGCCTGGCAACTGATCTCTCTTCTGACCGAGTTCTAACAGTTCAATGGGAGTGGGAGCAAACCTTGAAATTTCTCCAGACATAATGAACAATTGTATTCTGAATGAGGTTCCCTGCTTTGAGTATCTATTGGGACTCGAGTTTGCCCAAGATCTCATGTGAAACTCATATTTACAAGCCATTGCTATTGGTTGGTGATTATGCCACTCGAGACAGTATCTAATTCCTCTCACCATGTCCTATCTTTACCTCTTGTAAAATATTGTATTGCTGCCATATCTGGGCTGGAGCTGCACAATCTTCACCTTCCAACCTTGACAGAGTTCAAAGGTATTTACATGGCCTTTTTGGCGATGAATTATTTTCAACACATTTTCCACAGGCTTCTCTTTAACTATTTTTTTTTTTCTTTTCACCCCAAGCAAGGCTGGAAGCCACTAGCATGCAAGGGGTTACAGAAGGTTTGGAGGAAGAGCAGATAGGAGTGGTAAAGGAGAGGATGTGGAGAAAGATAGTGGATCGATCAAGGCAAGGGGGTTACATAGCAAAGGTTCAAATATTGCTTAGTTACACTAGTTCCCATGTGGAACTCATATATATAATCCATTGCTAAAGATGTTGAAAAAATCATTGGTTCCTTGTATCCAATACCTCCTGCTACAAGAGTCATATCAAACCAAACAAAAAAGAGTTCTAAAGCCATATCTGGGATGGAGCTGCTCAGTCTTATTTTCAAAACTATCTATGAATTATTTAGCACCCTAAAAACTCCTTCTTTCCAACACTGCAAGCTTCTGACTATTCAAAATGTTTTGACAAGTTACATTCTTTCGTCCCACCAATTCTAACCTTCACAGTTAAGACCTGGCAGGCAACATACTGAAGGGATTTTCTTCTTATTAGTTGGGAATCTGTCAACAAAGGGGGCCAGAAAACTCAGCAACACTGGAATCAAACACTTCATCATGATGAACTGGGCACAGACAAGACTTCTACATAGAAACACCATACGCATGGGACAAACACTGCGGAGGTACCAGAAACAGAAACAAGAACAAACAAATTTGAAATGATGCTAGCTAACATGAACAAAAATCCTTGGTAACACACAGCACTCCCATTGTGTGGTCAACGCTGTCTACTGCCAGGTTTGGTATTTACTTGTTGCTCCTACAGCAACAACAAGTGACACAAGGTCAGTTTCATGTAGGGCATCTGAGTGCATGTACCCAGGTCAGCTGCCAAAAAACTGCCCAGCCCTCACAACCATCAGTTGCACTGGCATCGGTATTGCTACCCATCCCCCTCTTTAGTACACAGAGTGGGTACTGCCTCAGGCAGCTGTTCCCCGGGACTGGGCACCTTTCAATATTTTCTCAGCTGCGCTCTGTCTGTAGACACAGACACAACTGAGTTGCACTCTGCTTAAAGGCAAAAATGCAACTGAGAGATGATAACAGGGAGTAGGACAGCATACTGCCAAACTCTTCCCAGAAAATGTGCCTGCTGGAGCCTAAAACTTTAGTAGTTGGTTAGCAAAGGAATTATTTGTATAACAAACACCACTCAGCTCAGCTCACCATCCCCACTATCCCATGGGGAAACTGGTAAACACTTTCATTCTTTATAACCAGACATTTCAGGGTTCACACCAGCTCAGTTCTGGCAGGATAACCATATGCTGTCTTTCTACAGAGACAGCACATGAATCATTGTCTCTTTGACTGACAGGCTTGGGTACCATTATCAGTAGCAATTGGCTGCTCCATTTGCATTTCATTTCCACTACAGGGTCAAATCATCTTTATTCCCTTCATATTCTATTAGTAAGAAAAAAAGTTCCCCTCAAACAGTTTCTTCCTATGAACTGCTACTTTGTGGAACTGACTTCCAAGAAGATGCTTTCCAAATCACTAAAATTTTGATCTCTTTAAGTCTAGGGTTAACCATTATCTTTCTCACATATCCTCATAAACTGCACTTCCTACCTCTAACACTTACCGGTCATACAATAACCTCCTTCAGTAGTCCTCTACCTTGAATGGCTCTTGGACCTTGTATAGGGTGAACATTAACAAACAGATAAAAGCTTAAATGCCACCCAATAGGGTGGCTTTTAAGCTAGTCTTAAAACATTTTCTGGCTTTAAATAACCTTTAAAGGGTTGATAGAAAATGGATTAATCAATCAATCATTCAGTAACACTCTACAAAGAGTGGCTCTTGGGACTTATATAGGTTGAACTTCATTAAAAAGATAAAAAGGGGGAGGGGGCACCAATATGATGAATGGATGAATGATAAAAAAATAAACATTGCTCACAAAGGAAGTTGTGGATAGCCATGATCGCTTACATCTTGAAGAGATATGGCATACAGAAGAAGAATTTCTTTTTCTATTCCTATATATGTAGTGATTAATCTTTTGATCATACAAAATATGAAAATAAAATTGCGTCACACACAAAAAAAGGTTCCAGCATATCTAAGAATTATAATTGGTTTTTAGTCAAGACAAAACACATATAAATCAAAAACTGACCTGAAAAAATGCCAACATTCTCTCATTATATGGATTATTGCATGTGTAACATCCTCTATATTAGTCTATTAGCCATATGCAGGCATATATTATCAAAGAAATCAGTCTCCAGTGTAAAGACTTATATCTGTTGGTTATTCTACATGGCACGTAAGAAAGAAAAAATCATACACACATTTCAGTCTGGTGAGAAAATAACATTTAAACAAATTTTAACTGCAGTTGATACACTGCACCCACAGAATAAATTAAAATCCTGTCTATTTCATGACATTCTAATAAAATGTTTGGGATGGGCAGTAAATGTGAAATCAGAAAGTGAAGTTCAAATCATGACCAAGTCAGTTAAATTCACTTAGCACTAATGTATTTAAGAAAGGTATTATTCAAAAATCTATCTCCTCTACCCCTAACTATGGGTTACATAGCAGGGAAGAATGTGCTCTCTCACCATGGTTGGCAGCCAGTCTACGAGAGGATAACTCTGAATTTGAAACTATCAAGAAAGCAGCAGGAAAACACTACTATTTTCCCAAGGAGCCATGGCAATTCCTAGATGTTAAGAAAAAGAAGCATTGGAGAGAGATTTTTTGTCTACAGAGAAATAGCTTTCAAAATAATTTGAGGGAAAAAATTAAGATACATGTCATTTATATAAATATGAGGGGTTTACAGAAGAAACATTCATTTAAGATAAATATAAGTGGCTACCGAGGTACAGGGCGTCTTCATCTCACCTCATCATAAAACACAACATTGTTTCATTACTAATCTTTATTTCTTCTGATATCACAAGACACTCCATTTACAATTTGTATTATGTAGGTTCACAAAATATGATTTCAAAATTTAAAATATTATTATGAATTACTGGCAATTGAATGCATGAGTCCCAGTGTAAATAGTTACAAATAATTATTGACCAATTTTATCATTGTGATATTTTTGCATTATATCAAGTATTAAGAATATAGTAACTAGGCTCTGCAAATTGGAGGAGAGAGTTATCAATGATATTGTTCTGACTTTGAACTCACAGTTATCTCCCTTTAACTTCCACTGATTTTTATTTTTAAATGTTCCTTTTTATCACATAAAACTTGGTGAGGCACAAGCAAATCTTCTTTCCAAAATTGCGGCCCAGACAAAAAATGTCTAGGGAACCACTGATGTAGATTTTCCACAGAAATAATGGCAACATATGTGGAATCCCTTCAAGTTAAAAAAAAAAAAATCAATCATTGTCAGGTTTATACTTGAGTCTATCGTAAGACATCATTTGGATTAATACTTAAATCTATAGGAAAACATTGGTTGGGCTTATACTTAAGTCTGTAAGGAAACATTCATTGTATTTATACTTACGTCTATATCTAAAGATTCATTGTGTTTATATTAGTTGGATTTATTCTTGAGTCTAATCCTGGGTATGACAATAAACTACAAGGCCTCTGATCAAGAGACTGGAGGATTTGAGGAGTATGGAACCACCTCTTAATTGCTGCTGTTCTCAGGTCCCTCCTGACCTGGGGTGATAGCACATGTTAGGGTCCCAGCTAAATAATGAACCCCTAAACAAAAAAAAAAAAACTATGAAAGTATAAAAATAGATTTTTATAGTAAAAATACCAGCAATACATTTTTATATAAAAAAAATTTACCAATAATACATACAGTAGAATGAAGAAAAAATACATTTTATAGCAAAATGACTAAAAATAGATTGCCCAGAAGTGAAGGTAGTTACAATAATAGCAGTGTCAATGGGGGAAAAAGAAAGTCCTTTTAACACTCCATTTTTTGCAGGTGCAAAGGTCCTTATTGGCCAAAAATTCGCCTCAAAGCACCAAAACATTTTCCTCAGAATGTACAATATAAATTTTCATTCTCAATCTGTTTATCATATAAACATGTCACACAACTGGTTTGAGAATTTTGATCTTAAAATTTATTCCTAAAAAATAAAATCACATTTTCACACAACTATCTAAATGCAGCCTTTTTACCTTAGAATCCTTCTGCAATTGGAGAAAATGTACTAAGAATTACTTACAGGAAGTTGAATGGATATTTTTACGTTAAATGATTCTCTTGCATATTTTTTCATTCCCAATATTTGAAACAATTTAGAACCATTTTCTTCTGGCAACATGATAATATGAGGGATAGTGGAAAATGACTCCAAATGAAATACATAGCTGTGTTGATTTTTTTTTTTTTTATTGGGGCTGCACAAAGCTAGGTGGGTCCTGCTTGACAAAGGATTTATTATAATGATTTGAAGCCAGGTGTAACAGAGCCTGATTTTTTTCTGACACCGAATTCAGACATTCATGGTACTTCAAGTACACTGAGTATTTTTATCAAGGCACCATTTCTAGAATGTATTATTATATGCTTTGCTATTTAAATCAACATGCTCATCTTGGTTGTTATAATCACAATGTTTTAGCCAAACAACACAAATTTAAATGACTGGTGATTATTAACTAATAAGAAATATCCCCTTAGCCTGGAAAGTGGAGTGAGAAAAATTTACTTCTATGGATTGAATAAAGATTCAGTTTATAGTAAGTGATTCATGTCAAGAAATACAGGAGATCTAAAACAAATTTAATGTTTAGCAAGAACTTTGATTCAAGAGGAGTTGATCTGTGGGGTCCCCAATATGTACTGTAAATAAATTTATGAGTGATTACTTCCCTTAGTTATTTTAATAATCTATACAAATATAATTATCTGCATTTAGACAAAATTAGTTCCTCAGAAAAATGAACTGTTTCATTAATCAGTTCCTTTACTCCTACATTTCTGAGTTTGCAGTCTTATTCGTTCAAGCCTTTCATGTGAGGCACTCAGATACCTTTGTCTATTAAGTGATAGTCTTGCTTCAACTTGGTCTTGAAATAGACTTTTTCCATTTCACTGTTATATTAAACACATCAAATTTTTAACTTGAAAAGATATTGACATAAAGTGATTTATATAATAACAGATGTAATCACTGAATCATAAATACCATTGAACATCTAAAAAAACTGAGGTCAATCAAAGCTAGAGAGCTCAGTCTACCCTGCCATTTAAGAAATACTTGAAGTGGGGAAGAAATAGATTCAGCCTTTCTCAAGAGCATTTGTGCAAAATTGGAGTCAACCAAATTTATAGAGCATAGTCTACCCTGCTATTTAACTCATACTTGAAGTGGGGAAGAAAGATTCAGCCTTTCTCAAGGGCATTTGTGCAAAACTGAGGTCAATCAAAGCTAGTGAGCTCAGTCTACCCTGCTATTTAACTCATACTTGAAGTGGGGGGAAATAGATTCAGCCTTTCTCAATGGCATTTGTCCAAAACTGAAGACAACCAAAGCTAGTGATCCTAGTCTACCCTACTGTTAACCACTTACTCGGGAGGAGAAAAGATAGATTTATACTTTGCTTTGAATATTTTCATGTAATTGAATGCCATGACCTCAGCTGGAATTTCAATTTGATATGCCAATCCCACTTTCTCAGTAGATTCACTGGTTTTGAATTCAGATTTTTCCTTCTCTTAGATTGGTTACAAACTACAGCTTGAAAGTCCAGCCTGACCTGTGATTAACCCCAAGTTGTAAGTGGAGAGAAATGATGGATTTATGCCTATCCAAAGTGTATTTGTGTTAAAGTGAATAAAAGAACCTCAGCTAGAATTTGAACTTGGCACTCTGATTCCACTTTCCAAGTAAATAACTGCTATGCTACATGCACATTCTAAGCAACATTTTACTATTTGCTATTTTTTTTAACCATCTTCCATTCTGAAAATGGCAATAAAGCCACTAAAATCCAAGAGGCTACAGAGAGTGAAAGGGAATGAGAATACTTTAGAAATAACTGGAAATCCAATCCTAAGCAGGAAACAAGGAATAAACCTCTACTCATCTTCAATAAATGGTGGAGAAGTGTGAATTGGATGATAGATGAACCAATCTACTCCTATTAACAAAAAAAAACAAACAAATAAATAAAATTTCAGAGTTTAGGCTTAGACATTAGATGTATACAATTGAAGTAGATTTTAGAAGGAATCAGAAACACAATCCTAAACTGGAAACAAGGGATAAACATTTACTCCTGTTCACAAGACTGGAGAGGAGTGTAAACTGGACGACAGGTGAATCAATCTACTTTTATTTATTTAGAAAATGTCATGTATTTTTGTGCAATTTGAAGGGTGGTCATTAAATCTATTCTCTTGCACATAAATAAAAGGCAACAGCTATCATCTTTTCTTTTTTCTTATTACTGTTCACCCAATACAACATATCGTACTGAATATTTTGTTAAATGATATAATCTTTAAAATGTTTTTTTGTGCCTGGGTCAATGTTGTTAAATTTTACTCTGAAACACTTGTCATTTGCCTATCTCATCCAAAAATAGGTTTGTATTTTCCTAAAATAATCTCAGTAACTTTCACCCATATATGGTCCAGTGCCCCTGCTATTTACCTAGAGCTCCTTGATAAAATCCAAAGGAGAATCAGCAATATTATTGGTCCTGATCTGGCAGCTCGACTTCAGTCACTTGCCCACCACTGTAAGGTTACCTATCTGTGCCTTTTTTTTTATAAATACCTTTATGGTAATTGTTCAGATGAGCTCTTCACTATAGTACCTAGACTATATGAATTGAAGTGAAATACTAGACTGGTGGTGATATCTCATCAATTTACAGTTGAGGTGGCTAGATGTAGCCATCTCTGCTGATAGTTTCTTTTCTTGAACTTCTTGCTTATGGAACTCCCTTCTGGCTCCCTACTTTCCAGCCAACATTAATGTACAAAAATTTAAATGCAATATCAATCTCTATCTACTCTCCTCCCAATTGCTCTTTTCTCTTTCTCTTCATTACTAATGTTTCTATTCCTTATTCCTGCACACCCTCTTGTGTGTTAGTGGCTGTTGTGCCTTGCTTGGAGTGATACAGATTTAAAAAAAAAAAATGTGGTCCAATGACTCCTGGTAGGTAGAACAAGTGGATGATAATTACAACAGATCCCAATGTTTGAACCAACAGATTAAGATGCAGTATTACAACAGAGTCAGTGGCAGTCCATTGCAGTTTCATAAATGGATTCAGCATGTCTCATTCAATATGTGCCATAGAGGGAGGCCATGAGATTAACTGTATGGACTGCTTCCTGGCAAGTTGAGGTCCACTTTAAACAAATTCACATCATTGGCACTTTCTTCTTTAATTTTCTTTCACCTCCAACCAAATATCACAAAGCCAAACAGCGATAGGGAATGAATGGCAGGAGCAGATTTTAGTGAAAATGGTAACTCCTAGTCATGAACTTGGATGTTGGCGGCAAATTTAGCCATCAACACCATCATCACAAAGGAAGTGATCAGCAAAGAAGAAATTAAATTCTTGGATAAAAAGACAAAGCTGGATATATATATATGATAAAGTGGAAAAAGTTTATTCTGTAATATTGTGCTTGATATAAAAAACATTTATTTATATATTGTTTTCCCATATATAGAGAGGGTGCATTAGAAATATTTCCCATATATACCTTCCAGAAATTCCTCACATGTAATAGCTTCCACATTTCAAACAGTCTGTTCTCATTGAGTTATCTTGTTCGTCAAACTCATTGCAGACTGAGTGATAGAAATTCCTTTAAATTTGTTTTTTTTTAAAGTAATAATTTTATATTCATACAAATAGATAATACAAATAGATACATACAATTCCAATATATGCAAATCATAAGAAATATACATATAAATTGTCGATGCTAAATAAATGAACCTCGTGAACAGATTCATTACAAGTAGATAAGTCTCTCTACGTGGAAAATTAGGGTAAAAGAATTTTCTGGTTTTATTTTCCCTTGCTTTGTTTCATGCCAAACTCTGGGACAAATAATGAGAAAAAGGCTTGGAGAAATTGACACTCAGAGGACATATGAGAGGTAAGAGAGAAAAAACCAAGCAACCTATCCAACGAGCTTGTGTAATGAATAAAAGATCAGGGAATGAGAGGGATAGTGAGGAGACAAAACTTACAAAGTACTACAAAGGATAGGAAGTTATGGAGATCCATGATCAGTAAATAAAAGAATAAGAAGACTAAGTTTGGTAAATATCTCCAAGTTTCTTTTTAGGTTGTCAGTCTGATGTCCTGCATTTTAATCAGCATGTCCTGTTCTGGTTTAATCAAATAAATATGACTGAAATGCATCAACACAACTTTAATCTATTTAAGTGGATAGGTGGTTTTCATTGTTCTTTTCTATGTCTTCCTCTCCAACCGTTGGTAAAGGTAAACTTGTTTACTTCGCAATTTGATCATGTTCCTTTGGTATTGCTCGATACAAAATCTGTTCAACTTTACATTACAACAACCAAATCTCACATTTTCATTTTTTTCAGATTTCCTAGCATCAAAGATTAATCATAAACTAAATATATGAGAATAGAAGAAAATTTATTCTTCTGAATGTCGGCTATCATGGTCTCACAATCTTCTATGTGACATGTCTCTTCAGGACGCAGGCGATCATGACTCTCCATAACTTCCTTTGTTGCTCCAAGCAATTTTTGTTTTTTTTATCATTCCTCCGACTCCAGTTCTGCTATCCATTCACATAAGCTCATCAAGTTAATTCCCCACTCTCCCTTATTATCATTTTATTAATATTCAATCTATACAAAGCCTAAGAGACACCCAATGCAGAGTGTTACTGAAGGGTTGATTGATTAATTCATTTTCTATGACTTATCAACCCGTTGCAGTTTATTTAAAGACAGAAAATATTTTTAGGTTGTAAGAATTTTTTTCTGGAGATAATAATGATTTTAGTAGTACAAATCTTACTAATTAACACATAGCTGGCGAGGGAAGAGGTGGCTTCGTACCTTTGCCAACAGTATTTGCATTTAAGAGAATATAATGAACCAAACTAGAATTGGAACTCTGCTCTCCAATTAACAATTCAGAGCCATTACCCATTACACCACATGCACATCCACATTTACATTTACAACACCTGATTTTCCAAAGCTGTCACCCATCTAGGTACTGACCAGGCTTGATGTTGCTTTGGTGTTTATATGGGAACTTGTGTTTCAATGTGATATGTAACTTTTGGTGTGTGTGTGTGTGTGTGTGTGAATTTGACACAATTTTCTTTTCAGATTTTGTATGATCAAAAGATTAATCACTGACTAAATATATGAGACAAAGAAAATTTTTTTCTTCTAAATTTTGGCTCTCCACAACTACCTATCCTGAGTAGCTGCAAACTTTGTTTTTTACCATTCCTTCCACTCCTGTTCTGCCATTTGTAACATATAAGCTCATCTCCCTTTATATATTTTCATTAATGTTCACCCTATACAAAGCCCAACAGCCACTCAAAGTAGAGTCTTACTGAAGAAGTTTGTTGTATGTGCAGTAAGAGTTAGAGGCAGGAAGTGCAGTTTATGAGCATGCGTGAGAATGATAACGGTTAACTCGAGACTTAAAGAGATTAAGATTGTAGTGATTAAAAACAAGCAAATTGAGCAAATTAAAAACATTCCAGGCTGGATCCAGACCTGCAATCCTGAAATTTCCAAGTTTTCATTACTGAGATTGTTTTTGGATTCGACCATCTTGGCTTCTGCTGATAAAAACAATTAAAGGGACACAACTTTCTAACTTTCAATAGCTCATGTGCAATTGAAAAAATTACTGTTCTCAAATTATAGTGTTTCAAAATAAAATTGTTTGTGTTTTCAACTTTCCTCCTAGAAACTGTGAAATCATAATTCAAAACTCATAAATAATGTTTTCTATGCACATGTGTCAATAATACTGTAATCTATATAAATAAATGCCAATGTCAGTATGTCAGTGTGTCACACACACTTTTTAAACTTTACTCCAACATAGCCCAACATATCATACCATTTTGGAATCAGGCAGACTCTGTGAGCAAATTAAAAACATTCTGGGACAGATCTAGACCTGGAATCCTGAAATTCTGAATTCCCAAGTTTTAATTACTGTGACTGTTTTCATCGATTTTTGTACCTGATTTTTTGCAACAAATTTTTTTGTACAATACTTGTAAATAAATTTGGGAATAATTGAAATTAACTACAAAATCCAATGAAAGTCACCTAGGAAATAAAAAATAATTGTTTGTACGAAAAATAAGGACCTACGTATATCAAATTGTCTTTAAATTAAGTGGTGGCAGAATAATTATCATTGAACTTTAAAAATATTTTTAAAAAAATTAAATATTAATACAATTCTTAAATGCAGTAATCAGTTTTGAGTTCTTCTGTAGTTTATTGTTGCCTATTGCATACGGCAGCAGTATGACTCACAAAAAGAAATCTCTACCAACAAAGGACCAGATTGCAATTAAAAGAGCCAAGTTTGCAGCAAGGAAAAGAAAGTCCCTGCCAATGAAAACCCAGATGAAATGGTAGCCATGAGAGCTTTCAATGCTGAGAATATGCATAGTTTTAGGAACTCTCAAACTCCTGAACATGCCAAAGGTCCAATAAAGAGCCCTCTGTAGAATCTAGCTTAAATGCCACCCAATAGGGTGGCTTTTAACCTAGTCTATTAATAAATGTTGTTTTGTTTTATTCTTGTTGAATTACAAGAACAGTCTTCTCATTTCATTCATGCATCTGAAACAACTTACATTCATATTCACCAACAGAAGTCTGCACATAAAATTTCTCTCACTGCTCAAATGTTGGTTACAATCACAGAAGGAATGAATATGAAGGAAAAGATGCCACCAGGGGGCTAAAATGGGGGACAGTGATGGCTGACTTCTCTAGTTTTAAGCTCGCTAGTCTCACTTACTGACCCATTCACTGGGGTTGTTAACAAGTTATTTGTTTGTGTGTATTTTAGGTGAAGGTGTGTGTTCAATATGTAAAATGTAAAAGATGATAGAACCATACAAAAACATGTGTTTCTGCTACAAATGTTTATTATTTTTATGGTGACTGTAGCAAAACAAAGTTCTCAATGTCTCTTGGGTATGTCCATTTTCTTTTATGGTCTAGAAGGGTAGGTAAGTATAAGTATCGCTTCATAGTCAAGCTCAAGTCAGCCTTGTGCAGAGTTGAAACAACCAAATGGAAGTTTCTACTAATTTTGGAAGTCTTATACATGGTTATGGGATGTCTGTTTTCTCTTTCGTGATCCAGAAGTTCGGGTAAGTCAGTACAAGAAAGGAGAAAGAGAGTGAGGCAGGAAATGTTTGTCTTTCTTGTAGGTTTCAAAAATGCCAGCTAACAATACTAGGTGAAACAAAGTGAGGTAATTATATTTACAGTTCCTTTCACTACTAGCATCATGGAAAAGTATATTTCTTTTACATATTTTTGTATTATTTATTAATAATATTTATCAATTTTATTTCATTTTTTCACTCCATAACAATGTAATATTCCAGTCACCAAACATCACATTTACTGTGAGTCATCATGTCACAGTCACCAAAATATATCGTTTACTCAATGAAAAACATAACTTAAAATTTATATGTACAAAATATTTTTTTGGGGGGGGGAGTTAAAGAAAATACTAAACCACAATGATTATATATATATATATATATATATCCACAGGAATCCACGACAGTTGAAACCATGTGCCAATCTTCTCACTCACACCACCACTGAAATGCTGAATATTCCCTATACTCACATAATCTTTTTCCTTACACAGTAAAACTGTTGAAAACATTTATTACCAGAAACTATTACAACACCATTATATATATATATATATATACTTACAAAAATAAATTGGGCACATGGCAGCATGGTTAGAATGTTCGCATTATGACCATGAGACCCAGGTTCGAATCTCACCATGGTCGATTTGTCAGGAAGGAAATTTCCTGATGTTATCATACTGGGGGAGGTGGGGTTCGATCCCAGTGTGCAGCACCTTTGGAAAGTGCCTGAAAACCATACCATTGTGAAATTGGGTAGACGGAACCCTTGGGTGCCATTGATTCATTGTGTCCTGAGGGCTTGAGCATGCTGGCCTTGTTAAAATTCTTGATCACACTAGATAACACTCTCTTTCCTAGAAACTGTTACTAAGGTTTGCTCAGCATAGTTGCAGTGTAAACCACAGATGGGTTCTGTGGGTGTTGAACAAACACAAATGTCCCTGAGCAAGTGTCTGCAATAGCGATTGGCTAGCTACCCTAGTAGATGGGTATGCTTGAATACAAGTGGCCAGCTATACATACATACATGCATACACACATACAAAAATAAACAAAATAATGTTAGTATTTGATCTCCCTACAAAACTATCTGTGGCAAATAATCTTGGTTAAGCAAACAAACAAAAAGAAATGTATTCTGAAAATGTCTTACACCCAGCAGAGAATTGAGAAATTTATCACCTAATATGGAAGGGTTGTGGCATAAAAACAAAAAAGAAGAGGAAAAAAAAATTAAAAAGTCCTACAATGGCTTGCAAAAGTCTACCCTCCCCTTTGAAAATTTATATATTTTGTATAATTTAACAGGGAACAACACATTTTTTCAATTCCAATGATTGTTAAATAATAAGCAGATCCGTCACACTTTCCTTTGATATAAAAATTACATTTTAAAAATTTCACACTGAATCTTAAAATCATATAACTTAGAAAAATGTCTTTGCGAATGTCTACACCCACCAGATATTATACTGTGTTATCTTGTAGTTTATCATTGATGTATACAATCCAGAACAACCAAAAGTGACATGTGCATTCTACAATAACAAACAAACTTTGCCAGTCTATTATTTTGCTATATAAGGTGATTTAATTGCTTACAAAATGATCCACCACATAGTTTCTTGGTATGTTGATCTTTGGACTCTGACTGTAAACACAAGGTATCCAACTCTGGAAAGAAAATGGGCTAGCCTCTGTCTCAGGAACTTGAAAACCTTATTATTCAAAAGTACAATGAAAATAATGGCTATAAACAGATTGCAAAAACTTTAGAATTGCCCTTAAGCACTATTAAAACTGTAGTTAAGAAGTGGTTAGTTCACAAAACCACTGCTACTCTACCAAGATCTGGGAGACCGAGCAAACTTACCAGAAGAGCAAAATCAAAACTGGTCCGGGAGGCAACCTCCAGCCTTAGTGCAACACTGGAAGACTTGAAAGCTTCAGTTTCCAGTAATGGGGCAGATGTCCATGCATCTACAATTTCCAGAGTATTGCACTGGTCTGGCCTGCAAGGGACGGTAGCTAGAAAAAAGCACCTTCTGAAGCCTATGCACAAGCAAGCTAGGCTAAAATTTGCCAAATGTCACATCAATGATTCCATAACCATGTGGCGAAAGATTTTGTGGTTAGACCTGACCAAAGTCAAGTTATTTGAAAAAAATATGAAATGCTACATTTTGGCAGAAAAAAGCACTGCTCACCAACCTCATTACACTGTTCCCACTGTAAAGCATGGTGGTGGCTCGATCATGCTTTGGGCCGTTTTTCAGCTGCAGGGCCTGGAGATCTGGTATCATGGACAGTGTCAAGTACCAAGAAATATTGGAGGCAAACCTGCTGAAGTCTGCTAGAGCGCTGTGCTTGGGTCGCAATTTCAAGTTTCAACAGGATAACAACACCAAGCATGTGTCAAAAAGCACTAAATCTTAGTTTGCAAGCAAGAAAATCACAGTCTGGAGTAGCCCAGCCAGTCTCCAGACCTCAATCCTATAAAAAATCTATGGCGAGATCTAAAGCTGGCTGTGCACTGACATTCCCCATCCAATCTGACACAGCTCAAGAAGTCCTGCCATAAAGAATAGCAAAAGCTGTCAGCAGACCAATGCAGCAAGCTCGTGGAAGGCTACCTGAGACATCTGCAGGCTGTAATTGATGCAGCAGGATCATCCGCAAAGTATTAGCTGAAGACATTCTAAAGGGTGGTGTAGACTTTTGTGAAGACATTTTTCAAAATTATCTTTGTTTATGAATCAGTTTTAAATTTTTTCAAATGTATTTTGTGTATTAAATAAAAGTGTGATAGATCTGCTTATTAAAACAAATTGGAGTTTAAAATATTAATTGTTCCTATCAAAATAAACAAAATACATCCAGTTTTCAAGGGGGTGTAGACTTTTGCAGTGCACTGTATGTACTTTCATACCCTAGCTAAACTGAAAAAACAACTAAAAACGGTTAACAATGACAGCAGGAATGACTACTAAAAACCTCTACTCCTTAAATTTATAGACAAATCCTGCAGATGCATGCTGGGATTTCTTCTCAACCAATAAAAACTGGACAATTCTCCATCTTACTTGACTTGAAGTCAGAAGGCTATGACCATTTGACTGTATCCATTTTTCATGTGAACACTATTCCTATTTTACGAAGTTTTGCTTTACTACTTTCTTAGTTTCTTTGCATTTAACTTGCAAATATATATGTACCCACTGTACAGCAAAAACGTAAAAACAAACGTAGGAAAAATATTCTTCAAACTTTTACACAAAGACTTCCCGGAATCAAGCACCCTACACAAAATATTCAACAAAAACACAGTAAAAATCAGCTACAGTTGCCCCGAGAACATGGCACAAATAATAAAAAAGCACAACAGGAAAATTATTAACAAACCACATGAACAAATTAAACCCACATGCAACTGCAGAATAAAAAAACGAATGTCCATTAAACAGTAATTGTTTACAAAACAATGTAATCTACCAAGCCACGATAAAATCACTAGATAATGAAGAAAAAGTATACATAGGAGTAACTGAAGGTCCCTGGAAACAAAGAAATTATGTACACAAAACATCTTTCACAAATAGTAAATATGCGAACAGCACAATGCTTTCTAAGTATATCTGGGAAATAAAAAACAAAACGCACACCACACCAAAAATATCTTGGAAAATATAAGGAAAAAATCATCAGCCTACAACAACCTATCAAAAACTTGCAAACTTTGCTTGGAGGAAAAAATAGCTATAATTACCTTCCCAGACCAAAATAAATTATTAAAGAAAAGATCCGAGCTAATCTCAAAATGCAGACATGAAAACAAATCTTTACTACGTAACTTAAAAATCGAAAACGGAAAATATAAATAAATACATAAACAAACAAAATGACAATAAAATAAGCAAAATAAATTAATCCAAACAAATTACCAAATCACACCTGTTAGAATAGACGAAATAGAATAAAAAATAAGGAACAAAATCAATAAATAAAGTAAATAATAAGCAAATTATCAAACTATTATGACCAAAAAATTAGACTATAAAAAATCAAAACAAAAAATCGGACGAAAAATATCTATAACTGTTATATAATGATAAAAAAATGAATAAAAAATAATATACTGTGTTACTTAAAAATCGAAAACCAAAAAGAGAAAATATACAGTGTAACAAATAAATAACAAGTATAATAAATTAATCTAAATACATCCAAATATACAAATAAACTAACAACAGATACCGATAAACTAGCTGTTTAGAAAAAACAAATAAAGATAATCAATCCAAATAAATATATTAAAAACCGTTCGCACCAAAATAATAGTCAGAACAAACCACAACAAAATTCAACAAATAGCTTTAATTATCTTCCCAAACAAAAACAAAACTATTAAATAAGCTATATAAACAAATTTTTATTACGTTAATAAAAACACCGACCAAAATAAAAAAAATAATAAATAAATATATAAGATAAAAAATTAAAATTAAAATGAATAAAAACAAGCAAAACAATTTGACCCAAATAAATTAGCGAATAAACAACTTCCGGTAAAATAACAGCCATAATAGACTACCTACAATAAGCTATATAAACAAATTTTAGTATGTTAATAAAAACACCGATCAAAATAAAATAAATAAATATATAAGATAAAAAATAAAAATAAAATTAAATAAAAACAAGCAAAATAATTTGAGACGAATAAATAAATAAACAAATAAACTACTTCCGGTAAAAATAACCACCAAAATAGACTACCCACAATGCACCACTGACCCGTATATATAAATAGCCGAGAAAAATAACAGCACTAGTTGCCTGACGATTGCATCTAGCATGAAACAGACTGACGCCTCTAAGTGTTGACTTCTATATTCACTTTTATATTTATATATATATATATATATTATAAAATGTACTAAGTCCAACAATTATTTTTATATATTTTCTGTTTATATGTTATCTTTATTGAAACAAATATTTAAGTAAATACTTTGTATATAATAAACAGTATTGACAACATTTACTGGATTGAATGTCTGAGAAATTTCATAGAAAATATGTATCCTCTAACAGAAATCGAACCTATATCCTACCCAAGATAATCATATAGCCTGATGTGCAATACTATTTAGCTACAGAGGAAGCATCTGGTTAGCAAAGTCAAATTACTATTTTTAAACTACAAATTTCCAGTGATTTCCCTCCAGTGGTCATATCTGGTTGAAGCATATCTTAACGTAAACAAATGACATCATATATTATGAAATGGACTAAGTCCAACAATTATTTTAATTTTTAATATATTTTCTGTTTTCAGGCTATATGATGGTTAATATATATATATATATATATATATATATATATATATATATATATATATACACACACACAGCCTGGTCATCTAATAATGGCATTAGTGAAAAACTAAAGTAGTGATCTGAACTGTATTTCTTTTTATTTTGAGACCTGTCACATTGTAGCATGATTGCTCAGAAATGGCCATTTAGACATTGAGCACTGTGTATTATTACATCGGTAGGTATCTGTCTTTTGGTCATTTCTTTTCAGTTTATATATCTATTTCTTTTCTTTTCTTGGTTTTTCTGTTATATATAATGCCATACTTTATTTTTTAAAGCACAAAAAGTACATTAAGTGACTCAGGTACTTTTATATGTAACAAGTAAGTGTATTTGGAAATATTATTTTCTTCAGTTGTGGGTGGCAACAATATGGACATTCTTGAGTTATGCTTGAATTGAATGCATTTATGATCTTCTCTGTGTCGTTTGTTTCTGCATAGTCATGCTTCATGCATATGTCAGAAGCTAACAACAACATAAATTACATGCATGTTTCTGCATGTAAATGTCTATTCAGACTTTCCTTCAATTACTCTTAACAATGCCTGCTTATTCCAAACCAAACCAAAAGATCAAGGAGTTGTTATAATTTGTTACGCAACCACATACCCTTAAGAGTAAAAACCAAAACTTGGAAGCTTATAGCACTCATCCATTTGTTATGGCACAAAACTGAATACTGTTTTTGTATGTTATGTTTTCAGCAGGATGAATCTGACAGATTCATTTGTAACTGCAAAGAAAATATCATCCAGTGAAACGTGAACCTGTAGATGCTACAGAAGGCAAACAATCTATGTGGAAAAAAAACAAGATGGCTGATTAACCTTGACTCCAGGGCTGTTGTTTTAATCCACCACATCATGATGGGAAAAGTGAGCATCAAAAGTCAGCAGCTCACCAACCAACTAGTGGTCTTTTTATTTTTTTCATTGACTGTTTAAGGTGCCACTATGTTGTATGAAATTAAAGAGACTGCAACCCGAGGGATATCTCTCCAGAAGCAGAGAGTCCTGTTGTTATCAATACTATATACAAGAGACAAAAAAAACAGTAAGTGAATGTGTTTATATACCTTCCTTACAGGGTGCAATGGGTAATTTGTCAGAATTTTATATTATTAATTTCATTGTTTGTTTTAGATTTTGTCAACTGCACAGTAGAGTAGGGACAGAATAAGAACACCATGACAATTCATTCTGCTAGAAATTTGGAAACGGTATGCTGTACTGCTTGGCATTCACAACAGAAGCTCCAATACGAAAATTTCAGAGTGTTTGAGTGTCAACAGTGCATAAGATTCAGAAAATACCACAAACTTACTTGGTACGAATTGGATAACAGAATTTCAATTATGGGATCTACCGATAAATTCTTTCTGTTACAAGGTAGAAAGTTTTAACTCCGAAGCCAAAAAATTAATAAAGAAACATTTCCTACTGTTTTTTCTCCGGGCTTGGGAACATGTACCAAAATGGAGGCAAAATTCTTTTTAAAAGAAAACGCTCAAGCGGTATTCAAAAAGAAAAGGAGTGTTCCGTTTGCCTCAATAGAACAGATTGATAAAGAATTGGACAGATTAGAGAAATCCGGTGTACTCAAAAAAGTTGACTATAGTGATTGGGCAGCTCCGACGGTATACGTGAAAAAAAAGTCTAAAGACATTCGTGTTTGTGCAGATTTTTTGACGGGGTTAAACGCGGCATTAATCAATAATTATCCTCTACCAACAGTGGAAGAAATATTTGCAAAGCTTAATGGAGGCACAATATTTTTGAAGATAGACCTCAGCAATGCATATCTGCAAATACCGGTAGAAGAAGAAACGTCTAAACTTTTGTGTATTAACACACATCGGGGTCTGTATAAATTTAACAGACTACCTTTTGGGATTAAGGTTGCTCCCGCCATTTTCCAGCAAGTAATGGATTCGATGTTGGGTGGTTTGGATTTCGCAGTAGCGTATCTAGACGACATTCTCATGAGAAGTACAAGTATTGCAGAACACGTGAAATATGTAAATGCAGTAGTTTCCAGAATACAGGATTTGGGATTTAAACTCAAGGAAAGTAAATGCGAGTTTTTTATGGAGAAAGTGAAATATCTGGGGCAGATTATTGATAAGAATGGTAGAAGGCCAGACCCAGAGCGAGCAGTGGCTATAAAAGACATGCCGGCTCCGAAAGATATTCCCACATTACAAAGTTTTTTGGGATTAGCTAATTATTACCAAATATACATCCCTAAAATGTATGATCTGCGGCAACCATTAAATGAATTACTAAAGAAAGGAAAACCCTGGAAGTGGACTAATGAATGCCAGAAAGCATTTGAAAAGATAAAGGAAGTGTTAACATTGGAATTATTTTTAACCCATTACAATCCGGATTTAGAAATCATAGTAGCTTGCGACGCAAGTGCGTATGGAATAGGAGCGTGTATTTTACACAAAATGACAGATGGTCAAGTAAAACCAATTGCTCATGCTTCTAGAGCACTACTTCCGGCTGAGAAGAATTACTCTCAGATAGAGAAAGAGGCACTAGGAATAATATTTGCAGTAGCGAAATTTCACCGTTTTCTCCACGGTCGACATTTTAAACTACAAACCGATCATAAGCCTCTAATTTTGATTTTTGGATCAAAAAAGGGTTTGCCGAAGCATACAGCAAACTGACTACAAAGATGGGCTACAATATTGCTAAATTATAACTTCAGCATGGAGTACATACCATCCAATAAATTTGGCTATGCTGATGGGCTCTCCAGGTTAATTCCTAAAAGGAGCGAACCATTAGAAGACACGGTAATTGCCTCACTGAAGTCAGAAGAAGAGCTGAAAATTACTGTGTGTAATGCAGTTTGGGAACTTCCAGTAACTCTAGAAAAAATAAAAGAAGAAGCCACCAGGGACGAGTATATCTTGAAAATAAAATAAAAAATATCCAAGATGGACCAGTACACAACAAATGTGTTTTCGCTTTGCGATACAGTATTGTTATATAGAGAACGTGTGGTGATTACATACACACTTCAAAAACAAATATTAAAGGATTTTCAGACTCGTCATCCAGGTAGCACTGGAATGAAGAACCTAATGCGAAGTTTTGTTTATTGGCCGAATATGGACAGGGACATTGAGAACGCAGTGGCAAAATGTAAAGGCTGTGCTTTAGCTGCAAAGGCACCCCCAGTAAAATTTAATCCCTGGCCAAAAACAGACCTACCATGGTCTAGGTTGCATGTGGATTTTGAAGGTCCACTGAATGGATACCATTACATCATAGTAGTGGATAGTTTCTCAAAATGGCCTGAGATACAAAGGATAAGAAAACCGACGACACAAAGTACGGAAAACTTCCTGCTGGAATTGTTCACAAGGTTTGGTGCAGTAGACACAATTGTGACGGACAACGGAAGTCAATTTACGTCGAAACAATTCAAAGATTTCTGCAAGGAATACAATGTCGAACATGTTACTACAGCTCCATATCACCCAAGATCAAACGGGTTAGCTGAAAAATTTGTGGACACCCTTAAAAGAGCTTTAAAGAAAGCTAGAGAAATACCTGCAGATGAAGCCCTACAGAAGTTTCTACAGGTATACAGACTTACCCCAAATAACGCAACACCAGCCTCACAATCGCCAGCCAAGGTGATGTTTGCACGTCAGGTAAGATCTGTCTTCGACAAATTATTACCAAAAAAGACAAAACCAGTAAAGAAATACAATCCTGGTATACTTTAAGGTATATAAACAGAATAAATCATTCTGGGAGATTGGAAAAATAGAAAAGCGGATTGGCAACATGATGTACTTCGTGAAAGGTGAAAAATTGACGTGCAGACGGCACATTAACCAGATCAGACGACGCTCTTCAGACGTGGTTGACAGCGGTCCAGTGGAAGAAACACCTATGGAGGTGATTTTTGATACATTTGATCTACCAATGCCAGCAACGATGTTACCTGAGGTACGCCGATCCAAGAGAAAAAGAAAGGCAACTGATCATTTAATGGACCAAAAACGTAGGAGATATGCTACGATGTTGCTAAAGTTTGTTTTTGTTTTTTTTCTTTTCTGTAAAAAAATAAAATAAAATAAAAAAATTAAGAAAACCTTTTTACTCCTACGGAGTAAAGTTTTAGGAGGGGGGTGTTATGGTAAAAGACACCTAGTCTATAGATAATAGACTCTCCCATCTATTATAAGTAGGAATCAGTAGAAGTCGAATACAAAAAAGTAGTCAGCGACCACAACTTGATTACTCTGCGTAATACTGATTATTACAAGTTCCTAACGTTTTTGTACATTGAACCTATTTAGGACGAATTTAGTCCAAATACAGTTTCCACTGAGGAAATAACTCTACAACACTTACATTTGGTCACCTAACTCCCCAGACTGCAACCCCCTTGATTATTATATGTGGAGCACAGTTGAACAAGAGATCAACAAAACTTCTTGTAATAGCAAAATGAACTGGAGGCAAGGATTATGTCAGCAACTTAAACAAGGAGATCGTCCATAAGAGATGCAGGAGATCCCGAAGTTGTCTGGATGCCATGGTTGAAGCCAATGGTGCTTTTATTGAATAAATTTACTCTTTAGTATTTCAAGATATATTATCCTGATCAGGTCAAAACCAGGTGGCTTTTCTCACACCACCAGTACATCATTCTTGACAAGACTTTAACCTTGCAACAAGAAAGTAACAACTCTGATCCCACAAGAGGTTCTGGTCTCCCAGTCTATCATTGTTACACATACAGGCCCTTTCGTCCGCAATTATATGCTGGGTATAGACAGTGAACAACCAGTATCGACCAGCACAGTGACAGTTATGCCATCAACCTGAACCCTGATCACAGGTAGTGCCAGGCTGGAGAAGATACTAGCACTGACATATCTCTTCTCACGTTTTCTTGGACAGTTTCAAGACATATTGCCCACAGTATAACAACGGGACAGCACAAGGTATTGCATTGTTCTCACTTTCATCCACTGTCATCCAATACATGCAGAAAATGTAACCAAAAATTAATAGTAATCTAGATTTTTTTTATCTCTACAATTAACTCTGTCGTTATATGTGACAATGATTTCTATTTTGAAAGTCTCTAAAGTAAAAATATCCAAAGAAAGCTGGTATAGAACATATTTTTATGCTTATATTCATTGTAGTTGGTGCATGAGGAAACTGAGATTTTATCGACAGAATCAATTCAGTTGTCACATATAAGAAAGAATTCTGATTCTTAGAGCATTAAAAGTAATGGTAATATAAACTGTTTCCCTATAAGGAAACATCTGGCATTCACTGACCGAGCAGCAAGTGTCCCTTTCAGTTGAAATTTATAAAATATTTCTCCTAAAACAAATTTTTCAGGAAAATAGGTTTCTCAAATTCATTAGCATTATCACTCATTCCAGTTTTGATGGGGTTTTCCTTTCTACCTTTTTCTTTGAAGTAGCGTGAAAAGTCAAAATCTTGGTTATGTCATTATTTTCTCTGAGTTACAAGTGATATTCATTTTAGCTGTTGCTGCTATTGGTAGTCCTCAAGTGATGTGTTGCCTGTTATTTGGTACAGTTCTTTGTGAATCTATAGTGCCAGTTCACAATGTTCAAAGAAAGATGATCTTTGCCAAGACTCTCCGCTTCCTTCATTCAAAGCCTTTTTTAACGATTGATCTTAGAAAGTGGGTGTATATAGCTGAGAGTTTAAATATATCTGAACAGGTTTGGCTCCCTGCATGACATCCATATGTAAGTCTGGATGTGACAAGCTGTTAAGATCTATCACCCAATATACCATGAAAGAAAAACTAATCAAAAATTAATAACAATGGTAATGCCTCATCTAAGAAATTCAAACAACTTTATATATATTACATTATAAAAATGTCTTTAAATAATTGTCGGACTTTGTTCATTTGATAATGTGTGACGTCATTTGTTTACATTTGATACGCCATGAGCAGTTATGAATGTACGTGAGAGATTCATGGAAGATTGAAGTTTATAAGAAGTAAATTCGACCTTGCCAACCGAACGATCCTTAGTGGCTGAAACGGTTATGGCACGTCAGGCTATATGATGGTCCCGTATAGGATACAGGTTCGAATCCTGTCGAGAACGAATATTTTCTATGAAAATTTCTCAGACATTCAGGCCAGTAAATGTTATTTAATACTGTTTATTATAAACAGAGCATTTACTTAAATACTTGTATCTATAAAAAGAATGTTAAACATAAAAATGTCTTTAAATAATTATCGAACTTTGTCCATTTCATAATGTGTGACGTCATTTGTTTACATTTGATACACCATGAGCAGTTATGAATGTACGTGAGAGATTCATGGAAGATTGAAGTTTATAAGCAGTAAATTCGACCTTGCCAACCGAACAATGCTTAGTGGCCAAAACGGTTAAGGCACGTCAGGCTATATGACGGTCCCGTATAGGATACAGGTTCGAATCCTGTCGATGACGAATATTTTCTATGAAAATTTCTCGGACATTCAGGCTGGTAAATGTTATTTAATACTGTTTAGTATAAAATAGAGCATTCACTTAAATAGCTGTATCTATAAAAAGAATGTTAAACATAAAAATGTCTTTAAATATTACATTATATATACTTCTACTTTTAGGTGAAAATGGATTTAAAAATGGAATATGACTGCTATATCTGGGCTGGGGGTGCCAGTGCCAGTGTCTTGGAATGTAAACATCTTGGCACCAATCAGACTCTGAACTACTGCCAGTTACTATGTACAGATGTCCCCTCAAGGAGGCTCCATATCTTGACATAATATTGGGCCTAAATCTCACACCCAACCTCAAATGGAACTATTATATACAATCCATCGATAAAGATGCAAATAAAATGATCAGCGCCCTTTATCACTCCAGTAAGTACCTAAATACTCATGCTATTCTCTACCTTTAAAGAGCCAAAAGCGGAATACTGTTACCATATTTAGGCGGGAGCTGTCCAGTCCTCACTTTCCAGTCTTGATAGAGTTCAAAAGCATCTCTGAGTCCTTGCTGGAGAAGAATTATTTTCCAACATCCAACCTTGGATGTGCCAAGTCTCTCACTGCTCTATCACTATTACCATCAAAAGTGCTCAGATTAACTACATTCCTTGGTTCTGCCAGGTCTAACCTTCACAGCTAGGACCTGCCATGCCACTTATATAGTAACAAACCACTGCTCTGTGGAATAGACTAACAAAAGAATGCTTCCCCGATAACTATGATCTTAACCTGTTCAAGTTAACTACTGTCTTCTCCTATCCATATAAACTACCCTTTAATGTAACCCTCTACCTTGTGTGGCTCCTGAGCCTAGTACAGGGTGAACCTTACTGTTAAAAAAAGGTCATTATTTTTTCCCTTGAGTTAAAAGTGATATCCATCTTAGCTGTTGCTGCTGTTGAAAGTCCTCAAATAATACAGTTTCTGTCATTTGATACTTTTCTTTGATTGTGATTCTAAAGCACCAATCTCTGATATCTGATGAGGTCTCGATCTGATAAGGTTATTTAAGAACATGACTTAAGTTTTCAGGTTGATGTTTTGTAACAATGTGTAGCATTGAGTGAAACTACTTCTAGCACAGCCCATTCTATGGTCAATATTCTATCGTCAATTTATATGATCAATATATCTATGATCAAAATTCTATGATTCATTTTCTTTTCACCTCTACTGAATTTGTTGTAACTAATCCATACACCAAAGTATTTTTTATGTCTAGTAGTCACTAATTCATGAATTCTTATGATAGATTCAGGGTATGTACCATTCTTTTTTTTAATTATTATTACAATTTGAGATCATTGTTTCTGTTTTGGAAATGTAGAGGAAATAAGAAAATTTGGAAATTGTAAGGAAACAGTCCCCATTACCATTACGTAGTCCTGAATATAATGACACCTAGTGGACATCCTGACAGACAAGGTTGACTAATCCACACAATACCATTACCTCAAAATACAGATGTGTGATCAATAAATATATAAGGCTACATTGTGTTTTACATTATAGAAAATATTAACCTGTCTATATTTCTGAGATGAGGTATTGTAACAATTTACACTATATCATTCATATTGTTGTCCTCGTCTTTATTTATTGCCATATTCACAACTTTTCAGCTGTTGTATACTCCAACTTTTTTTTTAGGTGATATACGTTGGAATTTCAAACCAAACCCTTTATTTAATCCATATGGCCCAGTGGATTAAAGCATTGGTTGAGTAATCCAAAAAATGACTTGACCCAATGAGTTGTGAGTTCAATATCTGACCACAGCAGAGGAAACAAACATAGAATGTTGAGTTACTAAAAAGGAATTAACTGATATGAAAATATACAAAAAAGACATGGCACTTGGAATTAGAACAATCTACCTCCATGGACTAAATATATGGTTCAGTTTGTAATTCCAATGTATATCACCCCCGAATAAGGTTGCAGCATACGGCAACTGAAATATTGTGAATATGGCAATAAAGATGACTACAATAAAGATGACTATAACAGTCTGAACAATGTATATTGCGTAAATGGAAAAGATTTAATACTGGGACTTCTAGAAGAGAATGTATTAAATCTTTTGCTTTTTATTAAGAATAGCAAAGTTCAAGTTAATTGGATTGGGAGATTTTTACTTTGTGATAAAAAGGAAGAGAGTTACAAAAAACTGAAAACAAACATCACAAATCTAACAAGATAAACAGATAACAAAACATAGTTTGAGCATATTTTTTTTAATTGGTATGGGAGTATTTAGTGCAATGGTCAGAATTCTTGGTCAATTCAGTATCATATTATCTTTTGTAAAATCTGAATCTTGGGAAAAAAATCTCCAAAGATTTACAGGAGCTTGCAGCCAACAACTATGAACAACTGATGATCATTACTAATCAAAGAAAAAGTATCTGTAACATTAACAATAAAAAATGATGATGATTATAATGCCAATTATTGTACTAAAGAAAACAATTTTGTTTAGTACTGACTTTAATAAAAGCCAGACTAAGATTAAAATCAACAACAACAGAAAAGAAGCAATAAGCAAACTGATAAGAGCTTCACAACACTGGAATATTTTATGTGTAGTATTATGTTGGTGTGAGATTAAACCAGTTCTAAAGGAAATGTCTCCAGGGATCTGATGTTCTTGCCAGAGATCAGTCAACAAAAAATAGACAAAGTAGTTCTTTGATGGATCTCTGCTGAGAAGCACATGATGCATTAAAGCAAGAACAATCTGACAATAATCAGTAACATTATGTTACATGAGAAAGAGATAAATATTTCTCATCATATAACAGGAATTTATCATTCAGCAAGGAAAACTTATTATATTTTAACATTATTTTGATTTGTAATTTTAATTTGATCATTTATAATTATTTATAATCTATTATTATAAATGATGAAATTAGGATTTAGTGTTAAATATTAAAAACTCCTGTCACCTTGATAACCCCAGTATGAAATATATGCAATTATACATGATAAAATTAAGATTTCAAATCAAGATAATGTTAAAATATTAAAAACTTCTATTTGACACTCTGATGATCCCAGAATTAAATATATATGATAAAAATGATTAAATTAGGATTACAAATCAAAATATAGAAAAAGTATCTGGTTTTTCATTTACATTATGTTAATTTCAATGTTATTTTGTAATAGTTTATTATTAAAATATTAAAAACTCGTATTTGACACTCTGATGATCCCAGAATTAAATATATATGATAAAAATGATTAAATTAGGATTACAAATCAAAATATAGAAAAAGTATCTGGTTTTTCATTTACATTATGTTAATTTCAATGTTATTTTGTAATAGTTTATTATTAAAATATTAAAAACTCGTATTTGACACTCTGATGATCCCAGAATTAAATATATATTGTAAAAATGATTATATCAGGATTACAAATCAAAATATAGAAAAAGTATCTGGTTTTTCATTTACATTATGTTAATTTCAATGTTATTTTGTAATAGTTTATTATTAAAATATTAAAAACTCGTATTTGACACTCTGATGATCCCAGAATTAAATATATATGATTATAAATGATTAAATTAGGATTACAAATTCAAAATAATTTTAAAATGCTAAAAACTCCTTTTGACACCTAGACAGTCCCAGAATGAAATATATATGATAAATGATTAGATTAGGATTACAAATCAAATCAAAATAATGTTAAAATATTAAAAACTTATTTTTGACACCCTGTTGATGCCAGAATTAATTATACATGATTATAAATGATTCATTTAGGATTATCAATTAAAATAATGTTCAAATATAAAAAAAATACTCTCTGTAGTTACAAAAAGGATTCCTAAACCAACAGTTAGCTTCATAGAGCAACTCACTTCTTTAACCTATTTCACTTTAACCCACAAATTCTGTTTAGGGTTGCAAAGGGCAGTAAATGACATCAGTTCATGGGGTGACTAAGTTATGTTGCTATTTAGCACATATAGAGGCAAGAAATGTCTGCCCACACCAGTTGCCATGGCTAGAACACTAAGGTACTAGATGTCATCTCAAGCTCACATTAGTAAGGAGAACAGAAAAATCCATATGCGCCTTCTCAGGCTAATGTTCTCAAAAGTGGAAAGACTATATTAAATCCATTGCTAGGTCAGCTGCTAAGCAAGTTGGTTCACTATGTCATGCAAGACAATTTCTCTCTCCAGAATCTATCTTATATATCCATAAGTCTACTATTCACCCATGCTTAGAATATTGCTGCCACATATGGTCTGATGCCCCTGCTGTTTATCTTGTGATCCTTGATAAAATCCAAAGAAGAATCAGCAATATTATTGGTCTTGATCTGGCAGCTTGGCTTCAGGCACTTTCCCACCATTGTAAGTTTGCCTCCCTGTGCTTTTTCTATAAATGCTTTCATGATAATTGTTCAGATGAGCTCTTCATTATGATACCTAGACTTTTTGAATTTAGTGCAGCGCTAGACTGGTATTGAGATCCCATCAATTTACAGTTGAGCTAGCTAAATATAGCCATAAATTTTATGCTAACAGTTTCTTTTCTCACACTTCTTGCTTGTAGGACTCCCTTCCAGCTCCATGCTTTCCAGTCAACTTTAATCTACAAAAATTTAAGTGCAATGTCAATTACTATCTACTGTCCTCCTGGTTACTCTTTCTGTTCCCACGCATTATTAATGTTTCTGTTCCTAATTCTTCCACACCCAGTAACTCCTTGTGTTTTAGTGGCTTTACTGACTTGTATGGAGTGAAACCAATTAAAAAAAATGCTATCTCCAGCTTGGCCAGTTTCCCTTCAGGAAATATTACAAGTAAAACCATCTCACTTCTTGCATTTTCAGTCTGTTTTATTTCTCTGGTACAAATTATATATGTGAGAGAAATTAGCGGTAAGTATTTATATAATTGTATATGACAAAGTAGTATAAAAAATCTCTGAGAATAATGCATGTTTGTTATTCCTTACTTTTGGCTATTCTCTTCCATCTGTTGTATTAAGGCGTTGGTATATAACGGATTTACTAATACCTATAATGGGGAAATGTTAACTGAAAATATTCTTTATTGCCTACCACTCCCATTACCTGCACAACATTTGGCTGACCTAAATGTGAATAATTTTATAAAAGGAGTGGCCAACTTTTCATATGCAATGTGTCAATCTTATACTTTCATTAATTCTTGTAAATATTCATTAAATAGATTTATGATTTTTATATAATTTATTGATTTAATATAAAATTCAAGATGTGAATTAATTCCGTTAATGAAACTTTTTAGTTTCTTTTCATAAACTTTTAATCTTTGGAGTTTCATTACTTACTGACAAGAGCAGAGAATTCTTTAAATTTTGGTAAATTTCTTTTTGTTTTTAATCAATTTCATTGCTTAAAATGCTTGCTTGCATCCATAGAGATTAAAAAATGGCAGATATAATCCTGAGTAAAATTTGTTCAGTTTTGAAAGTAAATTTTCTATTTAATAAATAAAAATAATAAAATAAACTTTATGACTAAATTGATATATTTCACCTTTAGATTTATTTGTTTTCTTTAAGTATATCTCATTCCCATAATCTATGTAGAAGCACTAGGTTCCTATCAGTACAATTTCCAGAGTTAAGTAACATCAAGTCTGGTCAGTACCTTGATGGGTAACCACTTGGGAATACCAGGTTCTGTAAGCTTGGATGTGTGGGCGGGGTAATGGTTAACTGCTAGGAATGAGAAATCAGAGAGCTGAGCTTACAGCCATATCATGATTCCCATATGATTACAGAAGTTAAGCAACTTTAACCCTGGTCAATACCTACATGGGTGACTGCTTGGGAATACCAGGTGATGTAAGCTTGGATGTGCGTGTGGTGTAATGGATAACAGCTAGGAATGAGAAATCAGAAAACTGAGCTTATGGCCATATGATGTTGAAACACAGGTTCCTGTATGATTACAGAAGTTAAGCAACTTTGAGCCTGGTCAGTATCTAAATGAATGACCACTTGGGAATACCAGGTAATGTAAGCTTGGATGTGATGAGAAATTAGAGAGATGAGGCCACATCATGTTGAAACATTGGTTCCCATCTGATACATATGAATAATTTAGTGCTACTAGTCTTACTAATTAACCCATATCTGGTGAGAGAAGTTTTGGATTCATAACTTTCCCAAGGTTATTTGCACATAAGTGAATATAACCCACCCAAATTAGAATTTGGCTCTCTGATTAACAATTCCTTATCTATTACACCACCTGCACATCCAAGTTTACTGTAGCTGATATTCCCAAGCAGCCACCCATCCAGGTACTGACCAGGCTCAACATTGCTTAACTTCAGTGATCATACCGGGATTGGTATTTCAATGTAATATGGCCATAAGGCACACAATTAGCTGAACCAAGATTTCTCTTTCTCTAGCAACCAGTCTCTCTGGAAGCTGATCTAGCCTTTGCTAATTTGGGTTTTTATTCTAACCCTGTTTCCACTAGTGAAATTTATTGACAAGCTACTCTCAAACACAAAGTCATTCTGAGGATGTCGCCCATGCTATATTCCTTCCCTGTACTCCAACAAAGAGGAAACCTGACAAATGTGCCACTAGAATATTCGAAACACCCAACATCATAGAAGAAAGTACAACACATAAATGTTAAGAAAATACTTTGATGATATCTATTTGTCTGCTAAAAATGATTTCATAAATGACAAAATCACACATCTTCACAGAAATAGGAATGCCATGCTATATGGGAAACTATAAGAGATTATCTGATAAAAGTGGTAAGACATCAGTTTGGATTAAAGAAGGTTCTTGGGGAAAAGAAGCACCTTAGAATGGTCTGAGCACTCCAAAGACCAACTTGAAAAAGAACCAAAATTCTTTGAAAATATTAGCCTCTTAGACATTATAATCTCTGACATATTAAATATAAGCTTTTTTGAATTCATCCTAACTGAATTTTAAACTGTCATTAAGCCACTAAAAACATAATAAAGATTTTGGTCCAGAGACTATTAAACCTATAATCTAGACAGACAACATTTTTAATGAACTTTTATTGGAAATATATAATTTCTGTTTCATTAATAAAACTTGTCCATCCATTTAATACAAGTCTCAAATAATCCCTGTACCAAAAAAATGGTGGGCAATCTTTAACCTTCACGAAAAATACAATGTGTCAAACAGACAGTTTGTCCTTTGATAACACTATTAATTTAACTACCTTCACTCCTCAGCAATGTTCATTGTTTTAAAAAGTAGTACAGTAGTTCTATAGTTGTTCTAACATTTGGCATATGAAATGTTCTAACATGAGTCCTACAGTTAATTTTATAACAGTTCTAACAATAGCCTAACATCCGGTTCTACTGCTGAATTGATCGTTCAAGGTTAGGTGAATAGGCATGACAACATTTCAAACCTTCCTGCATCAAAATCAGTTCATCTTTTTATATATTCATTTATAGTCAAAACTAAATATATGAATAAATAGTTTTAATATTAGCCTTTTTACATTAATTGAAATTTTTCATAAAATTTCTTAATATTTCATATATATATATATATATATATATATATATATATATATATATATATATATATATATATATATATATGTATGTATGTGTATATGTATGTGTGTCTATGTGTGTCACTAAAAAACTTCCAAATAATGAAAACATCTAGGTAGACACTCAAACAAAATGTATTATAAAATATAACGGTGAGAAGTTGGTGGATTTTACAATGTATCAAAACTTCTTGAATTATCTAATGTCATAATCTGCTTTAATTTGAGTCTATAAGTAAACATTAGTCGGTTTATACTTGAGTCTATAGCTAAACATTGATAAGGCTTATACTCAAGCTTCATAGCTAAACATTGAAAAGGTTTGTACTTGAGTCTTTAGATAAATATAGGTAAGATTTATACTTGAATTTATAGCAAAGACTTCGGTAAGCTTTATACTTGAGTTTATAGCTAAACATTGGTAAGATTTGTATTTGTGTCTATAGGTAAACACTAACTTGGTTTGTACTTGAATCTATGAGTAAACATGGGTCAGGTTAATACTTGAGTATATAGATAAACTTTGAACATGAGTCTATAGGTTAAGACTGGTTGAGTTTACACTTTAGTATGCAATTTAAATTGGTCATGTTTATGCTTGAATCTATTGATAAATATTGGTCAGATTTATATTTCAATCTTGAGGTAAAATTTTGTTGGGTTTATACTTAGAAGTATATGCTTATCAGGTTTATACTTCAAATAAAAATAGACACTGGTCAGGTTTATATTTATGTCTGCACTCGGAAAGTAACCTTGTTTTTTGGTGGGTAGAGTCTTACCACTCTGTAGAGGATGCAACTGATATATTCTAGACTCTACCAACATGGCATCAATTGTTCAAGTTGGCAGGAATGCTGTTAACACAAGCTAAACTAATTTAACCTCTTGGCATTATTTCTAAACTGAAAGCCACATGTATCAATATAATATCAAGAATGCACTAAAATAAAACTCAAATCATTTTTATGTAGAGTTAAAGAAAAATGAGCCATTAGCAGAATTTCATTGAGATGGCTGATGCTAATCTCCAGAGAGTGAGTAGTTGCACCTTCTTGAGTTAACATTTGTGGAGTGAAGACAGAAATAGACACCAAGACAGTCAAACTTCAAATGACAGCAAAATAGTTTCTGAGTGGGAAAATCTGCACATCTATCTGGTTAATAAATGAATACTTTTAAAATAAATATTTAACATTTTTCAATCAACATGTCACATTCCAGCCTATGAAAAAAAATAAATGCTTCATGATCTATTTGAAGAATATTTTAGCAAAGTTTATTGACCTGACAAGCCAGTCAGGGGTTAGTGACCGCAACATATGACATCAGTTCACTAAGAGTGGCTTCAAAGAGATTTCCTTATTTACCCATCTTCCTCACTAACCTACATAACACTTACACTTTCCTCCTCACTTTCTCTCGTGCCTCTATTTTTAATATGTACATGTGATGAAATCACATTTCTTTGAATCTTAACAATCAAAGAACTTTAACATTCATGCATACTGAGAAAAATTTAGTTGTGAAAACACAAAAATAAAAAATATTTTCATATTTAAAAGCCTTTCTTACCTTTTTCTTTTCTTGGGGTTGATTCAAATCTGCAACACATTCTCAGTCAAAATGAAGTTGAAAGACAACATTGAATCCATTGCTAGGTCATCTGCTAAGAAAGTTGCTTCCCTGTGCCTTTTCTATAAATAGTTTTGTGGTAATAGTTCAAATGAACTCTATGGTACCTAGACCTTATGAATTTAAGCAAAGCAGAAAGCCATTTTAACCACTGATCTTAGAAAGTGGTTGGGTACAGCGAACAATTTAGATATTTCTACACAGGTTTGGTACCATTCATGACATCCAGATGAAAGTCTTGATCTGAGAAGACTATTTAAGAACATGACTCAAGGTTTTAGGTTGTTGCATTAGTTTTTTAGCAGTTTGCAGTGTTGCACAAAACTACCTCTAGTGCAGTTTTCTCTATGTTCAATTTCTTTATCTCCTATATGTATTTTTTGCTCGATAAATTTAAGCTCAGTACTAGATTGGCAACAAGACCTCATCAACTTTCAGTTGAGTTGGCTAGATGCAACCGTAACTTCTATGCTAACAGTTCATTTTCTCATATTTCTTGCTTATGGAAGTCTCTTCCAGCTCCATGTTTTCCAGTTGACTTTAATCTTAAAAAATTTTAAAGAAATGTCAATTGCTATCTGCAGTTCTGTTGATTATTTTTCCTCTGTTCTCGCTCCTTAGTAATATTCCCGTTTTCTAATTCTTCCATGGTAAGTAACCCCTTGTGTCTTAGTGGCTTTACTGCTTTACTTGGGGTGAACTCACTTAAAAAAATAGGGTATGTGGGTAAGCTGATGAAACAGTTAACTACATATTTGGTGAATGCACCAAGTTGGCACAGAAGGCGTATAAGTGATGACCCTGGTGTCAAGACCTCATCAATTTACCGTTGAGTTGGTTAGATGCTAACAGTTTCTTTTCTTGCACTTCTCACTTGTGGAACTCTCTTCCTTCTCTATGCTTTCTAGCCAACTTTAATCTTCAAAAATTTTAATGCAATGTCAGTTGTGATCTACTGTCCTCCTGATTACTCTTCTTTTGTTCTTCTTCCTTAGTTGCTATTTCTAACTCTTCCACACATAGTAACCATTTGTATCTCCGTGACTTTACTCCCTTGCTTGAGACAAAACCAATTAAAAAAAAAAATAAAGGGTACCAGAAATATATAAACATGTGCTTTAGTGCTTTTACTGCCTTGCTTGGGTGAGAACGATTTAAAAAAAAAAAAAAGTGTGGTTGAGGAAACTGCATGAAATTGTATTTTTCTTTCCAGCAGAACTTAGTTTAATAATCATTTTGTTTGCCGACATTCTTTTAACATTTGCATCGTAATTCAACAGAATAATGACCGAGAACTTTTCTTATTTTAAAAAGTAACTAATGGACTTATCTCTTGACGTGTTGTTCTTGGCAATGCTAATTGCATGCAATTAATTCACGCCACCTCCAATAATTAATCGTCAACAAGTCATCAACATGAGCTCTTTGACTATTCTGTTTTTATTTTTCTCTTTCAGCAACTGCTTTTGAGTTTAAAATGACACTTTCTGTATAAAAAGAAAAAATACAGTTATTTCTGTTCAACTGCATTATTTTAAATCAGACGGAAATAATTAATAAAAAATGCAACATGGATAAAGTTCAGTAACATTTAATGTATAATACAACAATTTTACTTTTATTAAGATTTTTTGCTATGATGATAGGGGCTTATATGCCAGCAAATATAATGTTATATTCCATTACATCACTTCCCCACGAGCTGAAATTTTCCAATAGAAAATTTAGCTTTCTAATACTTTCTCTTTTTCGGTTCTGGACTTAACCACACTGTGGGTTTTCTTTTCCCTGTACTCTTTCGAGTTGAATAACATCTTGATCCTGTGGGCAAAGTTGGTGTAGGATATGTATCCATGCATTCTGGTATCTTAGTGGTGTTATTTCAAACATGTTGAATGATTTCAGAGTATCTTGGTCTTAACTGGTTTATGTGCCTTTTGCATACACATCTTTTTCTTTTCACCATATATTCTTTCCTTTTTTAAATAATTCCATCCCCCCAGAAACATTTTCCACCTCAGTAGTTTCTGAAGAAAACTTTATCACCAGGCGTATACTTCTTGGCACAGAAATTCTCTTTGTTATGCATTTTCTTTTTTGGACAAGGCAACAATAATCTGTGGAATATTGATCTTATTTTCTTGCAAACATCAATTCAGCATATAATAACAATGATCAACTACTAAGACAACAAATCAATCCCTGTTGTAGACGTCTGCACAGTCACATTTGTGTTTGTTAAATACCCTCACAACCCACCTGTGGTTCATATGGAAACTATACTGAATAGGTCTTAGTTAGGTTTTTTTAGAGGGAGTGCATAATCAAGAGCATACCCAGTGTACTCAAATTCTCAGTCATGATGACTTGTGGCTTTATGCTAGCACAACAATTGATAGCTTCCAAACAGTTCTGTCTACCCAATTTCAATCACAAACTTAGGCCAACCTGTGGTATGGTTTCTCCAATGATACACATTCTCGACTCAACTCTCTGGGCTGATAACACCATAAGCTATATTCCATACTTCCACCAGTTCAGACCTTCACAGATAGAACCCGCCATGCTAAGTATACACAGTCAACTCATCATCATTACCTTTGTACTCCATTGGTAAAGTGGAACTTTCATACAGCTTCTTCTGCAGAACTGTTATGTTGTTGGACAGACTCCTGAATAGATGCTTTCTCAATCAATACAATCTTAAGCTCTTTACGCCTAATGTCAAACATTATCTATCCTACATTTCCTCATATTATACACTTCTTATTGCCTTCCTTACAACAACCGCATTCAGTAACCCGCTAATTTGAGTGGTTCTTGGACCTTGTATTGAGTATTACAGTTGAAATGGTTTGATGTAAGAATTAGTTCTATGCTAACCGCCTTTTCTCAAACACTTCTTGTTTGTAGTATTTTTCCAGTTTCTTACTTTCCAGTCAACCTTAATCTTCAAAAATTTAAATGTCAATCATTAACTTCTGTCTTAGAAATTCCTAACAAATCAACCATGGTGAGATTCAAACACAGCTCTTATGATCAAAACGCAAATGTTCTGACAACTTTGTCATGGTCCCATCAAATATGGTAATATATATGACAATAGAACTGTAATGCATATATAAACCTGGCTATTGAATATTATTAACCAGAGCTACAAGTTCATTGAGCATTATAACAATATACAATATTTAAAATTATGTATCATATTTGAGAAATCATAATTCAAAAGTCATCAATAATGTTTTCTATGCACATTTGTCAATTGCAAGGAAAGTTGGCTCCCTGTGCCGGGCCAGGAAATTTTTCTCCCCGGAATCGATCCTCCAAATTTACAAATCAATCATCCGCCCTTGCATGGAGTATTGCTGCCATATATGGTCTGGAGCCCCTTCTGTTTGCCTCAGGGTTCTTGATAAGATCCAGAGACGGGTATGCAATGTAATTGGCCCTGATCTGGCTTCTCGTCTGCAGTCTCTCTCTCACAGACATGTTGTTGCCTCTCTCTGTCTCTTTTACAAATACTTCCATGGTAATTGCTCCGATGAGCTGCTATCGCTGGTTCCCAGGCTCCATGAATTCAAGCGTCCTACGAGGCTGGCATCCCGTTCCCACCCTTTCACTGTTGAAACTGTTAAATGTAGACGTCCCTTCTACTCCAATAGCTTCATATCTTGCACCTCACGCCTGTGGAACTCCCTTCCTTATTCCGGTTTCCCTGACAACTATAATCTCCAACTATTCAAATGTAACATCAATCGACATCTCCAGTTGCCTTGATCTATCCACTATCCTTCTCCACATCCTTTCCTCTATCACTCCTATCTGCTCTTGCTCCAAATCCTCTGTAACCCCTTGCATGCTAGTGGCTTCCAACCTTGTCTGGGGTGAAAAGCTTAAAAAAAAAAAAATCTATATAAATAAATACTTTTTCAACTTTACTACAGGCTGTAGACCAACATATCATACCATTTTGGAATCAGGCCAACTGTGAACAAATTAAAAACATTTTGGGCTGGATCCAGACCCACAATCCTGAAATTTGGGATTCCGAGTTTTCATTACAGCAATTTTCAGCGATATCTTTACATGATTTTTTGCAACGAATTGTTTTGTATAACAATTTATACATATATATACCTTGAAAATAAATTTGGGAATAATTGAAATTACTTACAAAATCTAGCAAAAGTCATCCATGAAATAAAGATACTTGTTTGAATAGAAAATAAGGACCTATGTACATCAAATTGTCTTTAAATTAAGTGGTGGCAGAAGAATTATCATTAAAGTTTTACAAAGTAAGCTTAAATATTAATGCAATTCTTAAATGCAGTGATCAATTTTGAGTTCTTCTGTAGTTTATTGTTGCCTATTGCATACAGCAGCATTATGCTTCACGAAAAGAAATCTCTGCCAACACAGGACCAGATTGCAAACAAAAGAGCCAAGGCCGCAGCAAAGGAAAGAAAGTCCCATGCAAATGAAAACCCAGATCAAACAGCATCCAGGAGAGCTTCCAATGTTGAGAATATGCAAAGACTGAACAAGCCAAAGGCCCAATCAAGATCCCTCTGCAGGAACTAGCTTAAATGCTACCCAATAGGGCAGCTTTTATGCTAGTACCTATATAAATCTGGCTATAGAATGTTAAGGCCACCAATATACCAGGTCAGGACTGATAGCATTGCAGATTCTTCCTTGGATTTTATTAAAATAAATATCTTCCAAGTTGAATGTTTAATATACATTTTGTAGAAAACAACTAACCTGCTCTCCACTAAATTGTTGAACATAGATCTGTCCGCACACTATGAGTAGGATTTCTACTCATAGGAACTGTGTTGCAAAACGGGTTGCAAGGGATATCATTGTATCGTACACATTATATACATATGGTATTTGCTATTATTGTATTATTAATCCATATGATTAACCTCTTCTTCACTAATCTTTTGTTCCAGCGTTTCTTTAGAATATTATTAACCAGAACTACAAGTTTATATGAGCATTATAACAACATACATCCAGCATTTAAAATTATCTATTATATTTTGAGAAAACAGAATTAAAAAATAATCAATAATATTTTCTACTGATTAAATAAATCACCTTCTTCAATGATTCACATGACTGATTGTAATTATTACTACAACTTCAAATTTTTCTCCAATTTCAATGGGATCAGAGTTGATCAGTTCTCTATTACAACTGAATCTTCACTGAAAGGCCCCACCACCAGCTTAAAAGAGAAAATACAAGAAAAGAAATCAATACATTCTGCTCAAATGACTTTTTCAAGATTATTCTACCATTAAATTCATCACCAGTGGCATATTATGTCACCCCCCACCAAAAAAAATTATCATTGTTTAAATAGTTAATGAATTTAAAAGCAAGTGGACAATTGATGCAATTTATGCAATGAAAAGACTGGAAGGTACAACTGAAAAACTGATTATAACAATCAAGATGAGGATAGTAGTCTCAGTGTAAAAGCCTAAAAGAATGATGATGCCTCATCCTAAAAATTTGGACAAAATTTTATACACATTGACATCTACAGGCACCCCACCAATTTACAAGCAAATGATATTCAGTCACATCTTTTAATCTGGACAAAATTACAACAAAGCATTTGAATTTCACATGATTTCAAGACTAATTCACTTAGTTAATAATAGTATAATAATAGTTAATAATAGTACAAAAGAATATCTTTCTATATTTCTGAGATGAGGTATTGTAATTATGTACATTATTTACATTGTTCAAACTATTGTCCACATCTTTATTGTCATATTCACAATGTTTTGGGGCCATTGTAAACTTCGATCTTCAGGTGATGTACATTGAAATTTCAAATTAAACCCTTTATTTAGTCCATGGGAGTAGAATGTTCTAATTCCACATACCGTGCCTTTTTGGATATCTCAGTATCAGTTAATTCCTTTTAGTAACTCAACTCTCCCTCTGCTATGGTAAAAAAAATGTTTACTGAAAAATTGGGTTTATAAGTCTCAAAATTTCACTCATTGATGGACACATGTCCCAGTGGATAAAAGCATGACTTAACCCAAAGAGTTGTGAGTTCAATACCTGGCCACAGCAGAGAGAACATAAACAGAGCTGAGTTACTAATCAACCACTGTGGACTAAATAAAGGGTTTCATTCATAATTCCAATGTATATCACCTGATGAAGGTTGGTGCATACAACGGCCAAAACAACATGAAAGACATAAAATGACAGCAACAGTCCAAACAATGTAAATAATAGTATAATTAAGTATAATAGAAGTTTCTATCTGTTGATGATGCTGTAGAGATACAAGAGATGTATTATTGAATTGTTATTATGTGACTTCCACTAGACTGGGAAAATGGATAATTCAATGCAATTCTAGAACTGAAGGTAGCAGGGTCACAGCCATTTAACAGTCACTGTAACACACTAAGTACTCCCATACTATTATGCCAAAGCTAATATCCATTATCTTTCACATTTGCAGATGTCTCTTCTGTAGAGTACCCAGGACTCACAGGCATATAACAACTTGGTAGACCATGAACTTGGTGTTTTGTGTTTGTCTAGTATTGCTGAAGACTCTTTTGAATAGCTTTCCTGTATGTTAAATGAGCAGCTTTGATTTAGTTATTGATGTCTTTTTCAGTGGATGCATTTGATGTTAGTACACTACCAAGGTATGGAAATTATTCAACATTCTCCAGGGTACAGTTCATTGATGGTGATTTCAACTCCAGGGGTATATATATATATATATATATATATATATATATATATATATATATTAAGGGTGCTGCAATAACCGATTTTAAATGTGAATTAAGTTTAAGCGTCTAATGTTTGTTTTTTTTTTTTTCTTTCAGATTTAACAAATTAAGTCCTTGGCAATTTCAACCCTGGAAAGATTAACAATCAAACAACATGTTAAAGTTATCTATCGAAGCCTATTACGAAAATGGATGTTCAAACAGAAATGCAATGAGAAGTCACATCATCTTTTGAAACACAAAGTCAATTGGCCAACACGATCGTGTGACTTGATGCCTTTAGATTTCTTCCTTTGAAGTCATCACAAAAGTAACGTCTATGCCAACAACATTTCAACAGCTGAAGGATGAGATATGGCATATTGGTGAGATCGAGGAGCAACTATACTGAGATGTCATCAAAAATGTTGACCAGTGAGTGGAGGTGTGCCACCAAAGGCTTGGCAAACATTTGGGCAATATTATTTTTTTACATAATTGACATGACTTAAATAACATGATCCAATAGAGAAATAAATAAATTTTCACCAATAACACTGATTTATTTACTGCTGACTTTGATCTGTCTTAATGAAACACTCTCTCTATATATATATGTACTACTAATAATACTAACAATAATAAATATACATTTTATGCCTCACTGGTAGCACAACTGTCAATTTTTCAATCATCACATGATGATTACATTGTGCATGAAACTCAGAATTGTGCTACTGGTGAGGAACAACATTTATATTTATTAGTAGTAAAAATTTTAGCTCTGCTATGAAAAGAAAACTACAACATATATCAATTCAGCATTTAATCTCTTTCAAAGTAGAACCCTTCTGAAGTCACACACTTTATCCAGTGTTGTTTCCGTTGATGGAAACATTCCTGAAACTTCTTTTTGGGGATAGCAAGCAGCTGCCTTGTCACATTCTCTTGGATTTCTTTGATGTCTTGAAATCTTGTTCCTTTCAAGTAGGATTTGATTTTTCAAAAAAAAAAGGAAAAGGTTTCAATGGGTGAAATCTGGGTAATATGGTGGTTGTCGGACCTGGAAACATTGTCCTCAGCCAAAAGCTGCTGCAAAAGCTATGATCACTGAAGGACTCTCTGGTGTGGTGGGATGACAACACTTTTACTCCCAAGCACTGCTATAAACAATGGATGCGAGAAAGAACATTATAACTGAATGTGTATATGTGTGATAGTTTTCAAAGTCAGTCTTTGCCAAGCGGCTTCACTCCATGTACATTAGCTCCATTACCAGAGAAGCAGTCCTGATACTTTTTTTTATCGGGCCTTATAATTTAATTTTGTTTATACCATCTGATGATTATTTCTTGATTGTCTGGTACTTATTTTTTTTTAATTTGAGCAAAATTAAGTGCATTTGAATTTCACATAATTTCAAGACTAATTCACCAGGCAGTTACAGGTAGTTTTGTAGTTGATAATAGTTTAATATAAGTTTCTAACAGTTACTAATGCTGAAGAGATAAATAAGTGATAAATAATAATTGGGTCAGAAGTGTATTATTCAATTGTTAACATGTGATGTCTATTCGTTTAGCAAAAAGGCATTGTCTGGATTGTTTCACTGTGTCGTGCTAAAAAGTTTTTGTTTCCAGAATCTATCTTACATATCTATAAGTCTTCCATTCATCCATACTTAGAATATTGCTGCCACATTTTGTCTGGTGCTACTGCTATTTACCTAGAGCATCTTAATAATATCCAAAGAAAAATCAGCAATATTATTTGCCTTCTTCTGGCTTCTCAGATTCAGTCTCTTTCCCACCAACGTAAAGTTGCCTCCCTGTGCCTTTTCTATAAATACTTTCATGTTAATTGTTCGAATAAGCACTTCTCTATGGGGCCTAGACTCTTTGAATTTAAGTACAGTATTAGATTGATAATGAGGTCTCATCAACTTACAGTTGTGTTGGTTAGATGTAACCATAAAATTCTATGCTAACAGTTTCTTTTCTCACACTTTTTGCTTATGGAACTCCCTTCCTTTTCTATGCTTTCCAGCCAACTTTAATCTGCAAAAACTCCAATGCAATGTCAATCATGATCTACTGTCTCCCTAATCACTCTTCTTTTGTTCTTGCTCCTTAGCAATGTTTCTGGTTCTAACATTTTCACACCTAGTAACCTATTGTATTACAGTGGCTTTACTGCTTGGGGCAAAATTGATGTAAAAAAAAAAAAAAAAAAGAAGAAAAACAGGGTACCAGAAATATATAAACATATGCAAATATATAGAAATTTGTAATGCATAAATATACACAATTAGTGAATATAATAAGGCTATATTAACAGCCAATATGACTAATATAGTCATTGTATATATAATGAGAAAGAGAATTTGAAGAAATTGACACCAAGACATACTGAAGGCAAGAAAAGCAGAAAGAAACATCAAGTAACCTCTCCAAAAATCTTGTATAAATGTATGGAATGGATAATGAAAAGACAAAAGTTACCAACAGCTAATAAGGATTGGAAGTGGTGGAGACCCATGATAGTCCACATTCTGAATGGACCTAACACATAGAATAATATAATTTTGAAACCTTAGATTGAGTAATTTCTGTTTTTGCAAACCAATTTTAATGATGAATGTATCATCTTAATTACTTCTCATCCATGGTAGCTAAGAATGCATTAATTGACCTTAATATGGTAGCATACACAGTGGATTAAAGGGAAAATCTTGTTCTCCTCCAAGGTCACATACAAGAACACAGGAAAACTTTGGAACTTGGTTGGTATGTTTTCCCTCACCTGCCATATTCACCTGACCTTGCATGAAGCGATTATTACATTCTGCAATTACTGCAAAACACTTTGATGAGAAAAAATTTCTTAAATGAAAACCAGATTCAAGAGTTTGTGGAAAACTTTTTCACATCAAAACCTGTGGAATTTTACTCAAATGGCATTGAAGAGAAGCTTGATAAATGATAACAAGTCATTGCAAATAAAGGTTTTATATATATATATATATATATATATATATATATATATATATATATCATTCCCAGTGAGTTGACCTCTAAAATAGATCAATGTCTGATCCTTATCCACCTTCCTTACTATTAAGTATTGTAATAAAAATAAATTTAAAAGCATTCCTATCTTTCCCTTCCCTCTCTAATTTCAACCATGTCTCTCACACTATCTCTCACCACTCTCTATATCACCTTACATCAGCTTAATACTACCCTTCAAAAGTGTAAGTTTAAATTCATTTTTTCATCCTTGGAAGTGAGGTCTGAAGATCCAGGGAAAAAGAAACCCTCTGGGAAAATAAATTATAACCATGGAACCTTAAAGTTGTTTGGTTTTCTTTAAATTAAATTATTCACTCTGATTTAAAATTGAGCTCTCTGGATTTCATCCTCCTTGGGATTATCCATACGGATTACCGAGATTTTCATTACTGAACATTTCATTACTTAATTATATATATATATGTATATATAACTGAATATAATGTAATTAAGTTGATGAACAAAAACTGAAATTCTTCATAACTGAATCATGACCCACTAACAACTAAAATGCAAGGGGTTACAGAGTAAGAAAGAATGAGAAAAAGAAAAAAATACTATTAAGGGGAGAGAACAATAAAAGAATAGGAATTAAGAAGATAACAATTGATATTATATTTAATTTTTTTAACATCAGAGCTGACTAGAAAGAACAAAGCCAATGTCTTCTCAATCCATTTTTTTTAACCATTTCACCCCAATCAAGGTGATAAAGTTACTGAGTGGGAAAGAAACTGAGAAACTGATATTACAGAGAGGGACAACATTGAAAATGTCTTTTCTATAAAGATTTTCATGGTAAGAAGGAGATTGCGGTGAGTGAAATAAAGAGTAAGAAGAGTAGGAGGATAAAAGAGGATGAAAGGAGGAGATCCGAAAAAGTAAAATAAGGAACATTAAAAAAGAGTAGGAGGATAAAAGAGGATGAAAGGAGGAGATCCGAAAAAGTAAAATAAGGAACATTAAAAAAGAGGATAAAAGAGTATGAGAGGAGGAGATCTGAAAAAGTAAAATAAGGAACATTAAAAAAGATTAGGAGGATAAAAGAGGATGAAAAGAGGAGGATCTGAAAAAGTAAAATAAGGAACATTAAAAAAGAGTAGGAGGATAAAAGAGGATGAAAGGAGGAGATCAGAAAAAGTAAAATAAGGAACATTAAAAAAGAGTAGGAGGATAAAAGAGGATGAAAAGAAGAGATCTGAAAAAGTAAAATAAGGAACATTAAAAAAGAGTAGGAGGATAAAAGAGGATGAGAGGAGGAGATCTGAAAAAGTAAAATAAGGAACATTAAAAAAGCTTAGGAGGATAAAAGAGGATGAGAGGAGGAGATCTGAAAAAGTAAAATAAGGAACATTAAAAAAGATTAGGAGGATAAAAGAGGATGAGAGGAGGAGATCTGAAAAAGTAAAATAAGGAACATTAAAAAAGAGTAGGAGGATAAAAGAGGATGAAAAGAGGAGGATCTGAAAAAGTAAAATAAGGAACATTAAAAAAGAGTAGGAGGATAAAAGAGGATGAAAAGAGGAGATCTGAAAAAATAAAATAAGGAACATTAAAAAAGAGTAGGAGGATAAAAGAGGATGAAAAGAAGAGATCTGAAAAAGTAAAATAAGGAACATTAAAAAAGAGTAGGAGGATAAAAGAGGATGAGAGGAGGAGATCCGAAAAAGTAAAATAAGGAACATTAAAAAAGAGTAGGAGGATAAAAGAGGATGAAAGGAGGAGATCAGAAAAAGTAAAATAAGGAACATTAAAAAAGAGTAGGAGGATAAAAGAGGATGAAAAGAAGAGATCTGAAAAAGTAAAATAAGAACCATTAAAAAAGAGTAGGAGGATAAAAGAGGATGAGAGGAGGAGATCCGAAAAAGTAAAATAAGGAACATTAAAAAAGAGTAGGAGGATAAAAGAGGATGAAAGGAGGAGATCAGAAAAAGTAAAATAAGGAACATTAAAAAAGAGTAGGAGGATAAAAGAGGATGAAAAGAAGAGATCTGAAAAAGTAAAATAAGGAACATTAAAAAAGAGTAGGAGGATAAAAGAGGATGAGAGGAGGAGATCTGAAAAAGTAAAATAAGGAACATTAAAAAAGAGTAGGAGGATAAAAGAGGATGAAAGGAGGAGATCTGAAAAAGTAAAATAAGGAACATTAAAAAAGAGTAGGAGGATAAAAGAGGATGAAAAGAAGAGATCTGAAAAAGTAAAATAAGGAACATTAAAAAAGAGTAGGAGGATAAAAGAGGATGAGAGGAGGAGATCTGAAAAAGTAAAATAAGGAACATTAAAAAAGAGTAGGAGGATAAAAGAGGATGAAAGGAGGAGATCTGAAAAAGTAAAATAAGGAACATTAAAAAAGAGTAGGAGGATAAAAGAGGATGAAAAGAAGAGATCTGAAAAAGTAAAATAAGGAACATTAAAAAAGAGTAGGAGGATAAAAGAGGATGAGAGGAGGAGATCTGAAAAAGTAAAATAAGGAACATTAAAAAAGATTAGGAGGATAAAAGAGGATGAGAGGAGGAGATCTGAAAAAGTAAAATAAGGAACATTAAAAAAGATTAGGAGGATAAAAGAGGATGAGAGGAGGAGATCTGAAAAAGTAAAATAAGGAACATTAAAAAAGAGTAGGAGGATAAAAGAGGATGAAAAGAGGAGGATCTGAAAAAGTAAAATAAGGAACATTAAAAAAGAGTAGGAGGATAAAAGAGGATGAAAAGAGGAGATCTGAAAAAATAAAATAAGGAACATTAAAAAAGAGTAGGAGGATAAAAGAGGATGAAAAGAAGAGATCTGAAAAAGTAAAATAAGGAACATTAAAAAAGAGTAGGAGGATAAAAGAGGATGAGAGGAGGAGATCCGAAAAAGTAAAATAAGGAACATTAAAAAAGAGTAGGAGGATAAAAGAGGATGAAAGGAGGAGATCAGAAAAAGTAAAATAAGGAACATTAAAAAAGAGTAGGAGGATAAAAGAGGATGAAAAGAAGAGATCTGAAAAAGTAAAATAAGAACCATTAAAAAAGAGTAGGAGGATAAAAGAGGATGAGAGGAGGAGATCCGAAAAAGTAAAATAAGGAACATTAAAAAAGAGTAGGAGGATAAAAGAGGATGAAAGGAGGAGATCCGAAAAAGTAAAATAAGGAACATTAAAAAAGAGTAGGAGGATAAAAGAGGATGAGAGGAGGAGATCCGAAAAAGTAAAATAAGGAACATTAAAAAAGAGTAGGAGGATAAAAGAGGATGAGAGGAGGAGATCAGAAAAAGTAAAATAAGGAACATTAAAAAAGAGTAGGAGGATAAAAGAGGATGAAAAGAAGAGATCTGAAAAAGTAAAATAAGGAACATTAAAAAAGAGTAGGAGGATAAAAGAGGATGAGAGGAGGAGATCTGAAAAAGTAAAATAAGGAACATTAAAAAAGAGTAGGAGGATAAAAGAGGATGAGAGGAGGAGATCCGAAAAAGTAAAATAAGAACCATTAAAAAAGAGTAGGAGGATAAAAGAGGATGAGAGGAGGAGATCCGAAAAAGTAAAATAAGGAACATTAAAAAAGAGTAGGAGGATAAAAGAGGATGAGAGGAGGAGATCAGAAAAAGTAAAATAAGGAACATTAAAAAAGAGTAGGAGGATAAAAGAGGATGAAAAGAAGAGATCTGAAAAAGTAAAATAAGGAACATTAAAAAAGAGTAGGAGGATAAAAGAGGATGAGAGGAGGAGATCTGAAAAAGTAAAATAAGGAACATTAAAAAAGAGTAGGAGGATAAAAGAGGATGAAAGGAGGAGATCTGAAAAAGTAAAATAAGGAACATTAAAAAAGAGTAGGAGGATAAAAGAGGATGAGAGGAGGAGATCTGAAAAAGTAAAATAAGGAACATTAAAAAAGAGTAGGAGGATAAAAGAGGATGAAAGGAGGAGATCTGAAAAAGTAAAATAAGGAACATTAAAAAAGATTAGGAGGATAAAAGAGGATGAAAAGAGGAGGATATGAAAAAGTAAAATAAGGAACATTAAAAAAGATTAGGAGGATAAAAGAGGATGAAAAGAGGAGGATATGAAAAAGTAAAATAAGGAACATTAAAAAAGAGTAGGAGGATAAAAGAGGATGAAAAGAGGAGGATATGAAAAAATAAAATAAGGAACATTAAAAAAGAGTAGGAGGATAAAAGAGGATGAAAAGAAGAGATCTGAAAAAGTAAAATAAGGAACATTAAAAAAGAGTAGGAGGATAAAAGAGGATGAAAGGAGGAGATCTGAAAAAGTAAAATAAGGAACATTAAAAAAGATTAGGAGGATAAAAGAGGATGAAAAGAGGAGGATCTGAAAAAGTAAAATAAGGAACATTAAAAAAGAGTAGGAGGATAAAAGAGGATGAAAAGTGGAGATCTGAAAAAGTAAAATAAGGAACATTAAAAAAGAGTAGGAGGATAAAAGAGGATGAGAGGAGGAGATCTGAAAAAGTAAAATAAGGAACATTAAAAAAGAGTAGGAGGATAAAAGAGGATGAAAAGAAGAGATCTGAAAAAGTAAAATAAGGAACATTAAAAAAGAGTAGGAGGATAAAAGAGGATGAGAGGAGGAGATCTGAAAAAGTAAAATAAGGAACATTAAAAAAGAGTAGGAGGATAAAAGAGGATGAAAAGAAGAGATCTGAAAAAGTAAAATAAGGAACATTAAAAAAGAGTAGGAGGATAAAAGAGGATGAGAGGAGGAGATCTGAAAAAGTAAAATAAGGAACATTAAAAAAGAGTAGGAGGATAAAAGAGGATGAAAGGAGGAGATCAGAAAAAGTAAAATAAGGAACATTAAAAAAGAGTAGGAGGATAAAAGAGGATGAAAAGAAGAGATCTGAAAAAGTAAAATAAGGAACATTAAAAAAGAGTAGGAGGATGAGAGGAGGAGATCTGAAAAAGTAAAATAAGGAACATTAAAAAAGATTAGGAGGATAAAAGAGGATGAGAGGAGGAGATCTGAAAAAGTAAAATAAGGAACATTAAAAAAGATTAGGAGGATAAAAGAGGATGAGAGGAGGAGATCTGAAAAAGTAAAATAAGGAACATTAAAAAAGAGTAGGAGGATAAAAGAGGATGAAAAGAGGAGATCTGAAAAAGTAAAATAAGGAACATTAAAAAAGAGTAGGAGGATAAAAGAGGATGAGAGGAGGAGATCCGAAAAAGTAAAATAAGGAACATTAAAAAAGAGTAGGAGGATAAAAGAGGATGAAAAGAAGAGATCTGAAAAAGTAAAATAAGGAACATTAAAAAAGAGTAGGAGGATAAAAGAGGATGAAAAGAAGAGATCTGAAAAAGTAAAATAAGGAACATTAAAAAAGAGTAGGAGGATAAAAGAGGATGAGAGGAGGAGATCTGAAAAAGTAAAATAAGGAACATTAAAAAAGAGTAGGAGGATAAAAGAGGATGAAAAGTGGAGATCTGAAAAAGTAAAATAAGGAACATTAAAAAAGAGTAGGAGGATAAAAGAGGATGAGAAGAGGAGATCTGAAAAAGTAAAATAAGGAACATTAAAAAAGATTAGGAGGATAAAAGAGGATGAAAAGAGGAGGATAGGAAAAAGTAAAATAAGGAACATTAAAAAAGATTAGGAGGATAAAAGAGGATGAAAAGAGGAGGATATGAAAAAGTAAAATAAGGAACATTAAAAAAGATTAGGAGGATAAAAGAGGATGAAAAGAGGAGGATATGAAAAAGTAAAATAAGGAACATTAAAAAAGATTAGGAGGATAAAAGAGGATGAAAAGAGGAGGATATGAAAAAGTAAAATAAGGAACATTAAAAAAGATTAGGAGGATAAAAGAGGATGAAAAGAGGAGGATATGAAAAAGTAAAATAAGGAACATTAAAAAAGAGTAGGAGGATAAAAGAGGATGAAAAGAGGAGGATCTGAAAAAGTAAAATAAGGAACATTAAAAAAGAGTAGGAGGATAAAAGAGGATGAAAGGAGGAGATCTGAAAAAGTAAAATAAGGAACATTAAAAAAGATTAGGAGGATAAAAGAGGATGAAAAGAGGAGGATATGAAAAAGTAAAATAAGGAACATTAAAAAAGAGTAGGAGGATAAAAGAGGATGAAAAGAGGAGGATCTGAAAAAGTAAAATAAGGAACATTAAAAAAGAGTAGGAGGATAAAAGAGGATGAAAGGAGGAGATCTGAAAAAGTAAAATAAGGAACATTAAAAAAGATTAGGAGGATAAAAGAGGATGAAAAGAGGAGGATATGAAAAAATAAAATAAGGAACATTAAAAAAGAGTAGGAGGATAAAAGAGGATGAAAAGAAGAGATCTGAAAAAGTAAAATAAGGAACATTAAAAAAGAGTAGGAGGATAAAAGAGGATGAAAGGAGGAGATCTGAAAAAGTAAAATAAGGAACATTAAAAAAGATTAGGAGGATAAAAGAGGATGAAAAGAGGAGGATCTGAAAAAGTAAAATAAGGAACATTAAAAAAGAGTAGGAGGATAAAAGAGGATGAAAAGTGGAGATCTGAAAAAGTAAAATAAGGAACATTAAAAAAGAGTAGGAGGATAAAAGAGGATGAGAGGAGGAGATCTGAAAAAGTAAAATAAGGAACATTAAAAAAGAGTAGGAGGATAAAAGAGGATGAAAAGAAGAGATCTGAAAAAGTAAAATAAGGAACATTAAAAAAGAGTAGGAGGATAAAAGAGGATGAGAGGAGGAGATCTGAAAAAGTAAAATAAGGAACATTAAAAAAGAGTAGGAGGATAAAAGAGGATGAAAGGAGGAGATCAGAAAAAGTAAAATAAGGAACATTAAAAAAGAGTAGGAGGATAAAAGAGGATGAAAAGAAGAGATCTGAAAAAGTAAAATAAGGAACATTAAAAAAGAGTAGGAGGATGAGAGGAGGAGATCTGAAAAAGTAAAATAAGGAACATTAAAAAAGATTAGGAGGATAAAAGAGGATGAGAGGAGGAGATCTGAAAAAGTAAAATAAGGAACATTAAAAAAGATTAGGAGGATAAAAGAGGATGAAAAGAAGAGATCTGAAAAAGTAAAATAAGGAACATTAAAAAAGAGTAGGAGGATAAAAGAGGATGAAAAGAGGAGATCTGAAAAAGTAAAATAAGGAACATTAAAAAAGAGTAGGAGGATAAAAGAGGATGAGAGGAGGAGATCTGAAAAAGTAAAATAAGGAACATTAAAAAAGAGTAGGAGGATAAAAGAGGATGAGAGGAGGAGATCCGAAAAAGTAAAATAAGGAACATTAAAAAAGAGTAGGAGGATAAAAGAGGATGAAAAGAAGAGATCTGAAAAAGTAAAATAAGGAACATTAAAAAAGAGTAGGAGGATAAAAGAGGATGAAAAGAAGAGATCTGAAAAAGTAAAATAAGGAACATTAAAAAAGAGTAGGAGGATAAAAGAGGATGAGAGGAGGAGATCTGAAAAAGTAAAATAAGGAACATTAAAAAAGAGTAGGAGGATAAAAGAGGATGAAAGGAGGAGATCAGAAAAAGTAAAATAAGGAACATTAAAAAAGAGTAGGAGGATAAAAGAGGATGAAAAGAAGAGATCTGAAAAAGTAAAATAAGGAACATTAAAAAAGAGTAGGAGGATGAGAGGAGGAGATCTGAAAAAGTAAAATAAGGAACATTAAAAAAGATTAGGAGGATAAAAGAGGATGAGAGGAGGAGATCTGAAAAAGTAAAATAAGGAACATTAAAAAAGATTAGGAGGATAAAAGAGGATGAAAAGAGGAGGATCTGAAAAAGTAAAATAAGGAACATTAAAAAAGAGTAGGAGGATAAAAGAGGATGAAAAGAGGAGATCTGAAAAAGTAAAATAAGGAACATTAAAAAAGAGTAGGAGGATAAAAGAGGATGAGAGGAGGAGATCTGAAAAAGTAAAATAAGGAACATTTAAAAAGATTAGGAGGATAAAAGTGTATGAAAGGAGGAGATCCAAAAAAGTAAAATAAAAAAAAACTTTAAAAAAGAGTAGGGGGATAAATGGAGATGAAAGGTGGAGAAGAAGCTAAGCAAAAAAAAAAATGAAATTAGAAAAAGTATGGGAGGTCCAATTAGGCTGAAATGAGGAAAATGTGACAAACAAAATAAAGAAAGGAGAAAAGAGTAGAAGGGCAAAAGAGAATGGAAGGCAGAAATCATGATGGGTCAAATAAAGCTGGGGAAAAAGAGTAGGAAAGCCATAGGACGAGAAAGCCATAAATGAAATAAGGAACCGAGAAAAGAGTAGGAGGTTAAAAGAGGATGAAAGGAGGAAATCCGAAAAAGTAAAATAAAGAACAATAAAAAGAGTAGGAGGTTAAAAGAGGATGAAAGGAGGAGATCCGAAAAAGTAAAATAAAGAACAATAAAAAAGAGTAGGAGGTTAAAAGAGGATGAAAGGAGAAGATCCAAAAAAGTAAAATAAAGAACAATAAAAAGAGTAGGAGGTTAAAAGAGGATGAAAGGAGGAGATCCGAAAAAGTAAAATAAAGAACAATAAAAAGAGTAGGAGGTTAAAAGAGGATGAAAGGAGGAGATCCGAAAAAGTAAAATAAAGAACAATAAAAAAGAGTAGGAGGTTAAAAGAGGATGAAAGGAGAAGATCCAAAAAAGTAAAATAAAGAACAATAAAAAGAGTAGGAGGTTAAAAGAGGATGAAAGGAGAAGATCCGAAAAAGTAAAATAAAGAACAATAAAAAGAGTAGGAGGTTAAAAGAGGATGAAAGGAGGAGATCCGAAAAAGTAAAATAAAGAACAATAAAAAGAGTAGGAGGTAAATAGAGGATGAAAGGAGGAAATCCGAAAAAGTAAAATAAAGAACAATAAAAAAGAGTAGGAGGTTAAAAGAGGATGAAAGGAGGCGATCCGAAAAAGTAAAATAAAGAACAATAAAAAGAGTAGGAGGTTAAAAGAGGATGAAAGGAGGAGATCCGAAAAAGTAAAATAAAGAACAATAAAAAGAGTACGAGGTTAAAAGAGGATAAAAGGAGGAGATCCGAAAAAGTAAAATAAAGAACAATAAAAAAGAGTAGGAGGTTAAAAGAGGATGAGAGGAGAAGATCCAAAAAAGTAAAATAAAGAACAATAAAAAGAGTAGGAGGTTAAAAGAGGATGAAAGGAGGAGATCCGAAAAAGTAAAATAAAGAACAATAAAAAGAGTAGGAGGTTAAAAGAGGATGAAAGGAGGAGATCCGAAAAAGTAAAATAAAGAACAATAAAAAAGAGTAGGAGGTTAAAAGAGGATGAAAGGAGAAGATCCAAAAAAGTAAAATAAAGAACAATAAAAAGAGTAGGAGGTTAAAAGAGGATGAAAGGAGAAGATCCGAAAAAGTAAAATAAAGAACAATAAAAAGAGTAGGAGGTTAAAAGAGGATGAAAGGAGGAGATCCGAAAAAGTAAAATAAAGAACAATAAAAAGAGTAGGAGGTAAATAGAGGATGAAAGGAGGAAATCCGAAAAAGTAAAATAAAGAACAATAAAAAAGAGTAGGAGGTTAAAAGAGGATGAAAGGAGGCGATCCGAAAAAGTAAAATAAAGAACAATAAAAAGAGTAGGAGCTTAAAAGAGGATGAAAGGAGGAGATCCGAAAAAGTAAAATAAAGAACAATAAAAAGAGTAGGAGGTTAAAAGAGGATGAAAGGAGGAGATCCGAAAAAGTAAAATAAAGAACAATAAAAAGAGTAGAAGGTAAATAGAGGATGAAAGGAGGAAATCCGAAAAAGTAAAATAAAGAACAATAAAAAGAGTAGGAGGTTAAAAGAGGATGAAAGGAGAAGATCCAAAAAAGTAAAATAAAGAACAATAAAAAGAGTAGGAGGTTAAAAGAGGATGAAAGGAGGAGATCCGAAAAAGTAAAATAAAGAACAATAAAAAGAGTAGGAGGTTAAAAGAGGATGAAAGGAGGAGATCCGAAAAAGTAAAATAAAGAACAATAAAAAAGAGTAGGAGGTTAAAAGAGGATGAAAGGAGAAGATCCAAAAAAGTAAAATAAAGAACAATAAAAAGAGTAGGAGGTTAAAAGAGGATGAAAGGAGGAGATCCGAAAAAGTAAAATAAAGAACAATGAAAAGAGTAGGAGGTTAAAAGAGGATGAAAGGAGGAGATCCGAAAAAGTAAAATAAATAACAATAAAAAGAGTAGGAGGTAAATAGAGGATGAAAGGAGGAAATCCGAAAAAGTAAAATAAAGAACAATAAAAAGAGTAGGAGGTTAAAAGAGGATGAAAGGAGAAGATCCAAAAAAGTAAAATAAAGAACAATAAAAAGAGTAGGAGGTTAAAAGAGGATGAAAGGAGGAGATCCGAAAAAGTAAAATAAAGAACAATAAAAAAGAGTAGGAGGTTAAAAGAGGATGAAAGGAGAAGATCCAAAAAAGTAAAATAAAGAACAATAAAAAGAGTAGGAGGTTAAAAGAGGATGAAAGGAGGAGATCCGAAAAAGTAAAATAAAGAACAATAAAAAGAGTAGGAGGTTAAAAGAGGATGAAAGGAGGCGATCCGAAAAAGTAAAATAAAGATCAATAAAAAGAGTAGGAGGTTAAAAGAGGATGAAAGGAGGAAATCTGAAAAAGTAAAATAAAGAACAATAAAAAAGAGTAGGAGGTTAAAAGAGGATGAAAGGAGGCGATCCGAAAAAGTAAAATAAAGATCAATAAAAAGAGTAGCAGGTTAAAAGAGGATGAAAGGAGGAGATCTGAAAAAGTAAAATAAAGAACAATAAAAAGAGTAGGAGGTTAAAAGAGGATGAAAGGAGGAGATCCGAAAAAGTAAAATAAAGAAAAATAAAAAAGAGTAGGAGGTTAAAAGAGGAAGAAAGGAGGAGATCAAGACAAGAGAAGTAAGGAAAGGTGGGAACAAGTTGGATGATAAGAAAGTAAAAGATAAAAGTAGGAAACCACAAAGGGTGAAATTCCTTTTTTCCATTATTTTCGAATTTTTCAGTGGATCAATTTTGTTCAGAGTGGAAATCCCAAATGGCATAGGTTTCTTTTGAGGTGATCTGTAATCAGGATTTTCTCTTTCTTACCAAGATAATTTCAGGATATGCCCTCCTGATTTCATATGTAAGATTAAACCTCACACCTGTTTACAATCTATCAACAGAGCAGTATCAGCAACATAAAACAAAAAAGCTTCTTAAGAATTAATTCTTGTATACTATTGTATATTTACGCAATAAGATAACTGCAGGTGGAATTTTCCTTTCTTCTGCTCATAAAACAGGTAAAGAAATTGAGGTATATTTATGCAGATGAATCTATTATTATAACCAAAATTCATTCTTTTTCTGTACTTAAAACATAAAAGAGGTAAAGAAATTGGGGTGTATTTTTTTGTGAAATTTTCTTTGGACCAATGATAACCTTGCCTTCACAGAAATTAACCTGTCAGCCAAGAAGAAGGAAGAAAGAAATTTTCAAGCCTATTGAAAAATTCCATTTGATATAAAATAATGAGAAAAATTAATTTAATGAGACAATTGTGTCTGAAGTCATGTAAAAGTTTGCAACCAGCATTGAAGTTCTCATCAGTGTAAAATTACATGCCAATTATATTATCAGTCTCTAATCAGCACACAGGACTTCACAGAATTTTCTCTCAACCATCCAAGAAAGCTAAGTATTTCAAACTATCTCTCTTCATCTACTTTTGAAAGTATGCAAATGATATAACCCTTCAATGAGCAATAAACTCTTACCTTTGTTTTAAACATTTTGAATATTATTTTGTGTCAGATCATTTAATCTGTTGTATGAACATTTCCTCTTCATGACAATACATTAAAACTATAGAATTTAAGAATTCTGATTTATTTTCCCGGAACAGGCTACTGAGACTACTTCAGGTGTGTAAATTTGTGAATAAATTCCTTAGCTTGTTTTGTTAAAAAAATTAGCCATGTGCTTCCTCGTCATTATCATTCTTCATGAATTTCCTTGGCATGGGTAAATCAACTCTTCATTTTAACTCTTAAGCCCCTAAAAATCTATTACTGTAACCAAAATTCATCATAATCCTCTACTTGAGAAGTATAATTATTAGCGAATTTGCTGAAAAATAAATAAAAATAAACAAATAATAAGAACAAAATTTCACCATCTCTAAAAGTAGATGTCTATTAAGAATCACAAAACCATAAAGTCATATTTTTCTTCCAACCAATCAGAACTGATTATATATATATATATATATATATATATATATATATATATATATATATATAAACCAGGAAATAGCAGTATTAAAATATGCTCAATACACATGTGAAAAAATAAAATAAAAGCAAAAATAACATATATATATATATATATATATATATATATATATATATATATATATATATATATATATATATATATATATTGTATTTGGGCCACAATCCCTTTTTATGCAAGTTTCATTGAAAACGACTGACAAAGTACTATGGTTGAGTTTTTTTATATAATTTTTCATGCAGTTTTTTTCTTTTCAGGACATAAATTACATGAGAATTATCTGAATGTTTTCCAAGCACTATTCTTGTTGATAATACAAATATATATAATTATTTTTAAATGAAAATATGATTCCATCGTGAGACAAAAATTACTATATTTCAAAACTGGTCAGCAGTATTTAAGTTTAATTCCAATATTAAACCTTAACCACTGGGTGTCAGTTTCATCCTCAAGCCTTGTTCTGGAATAACTATGGTATGGAATGTTTTACTCAATTATAGTTTTGAATGAAGGTGTGGTCTGGGGTTTGTTTTTTCTTTGTCAAGGGTCACTGCTTTGATGGAAGTAGGGGCGTTTGTGGAATGTCAGGTTTTTGGAGTCGTGTAAGATTGTGTTGTTTTTTTTGTCTGGCTACAATAGCAGACTCCCTGCTAAAACTCTAACTGATTGATGTAGTAGTTCTGTTTTTCTTTTTTATTACTGTATGCTAAGACTTTAACGTATTGATGTTGTAGTTCTGGTAGTCTTTAGTGTTTATTTATTTGTTTTTTGTTGACGACTTCTTAAAAAGGGCTTTAAGCATTGATTGGGTTGTGTTTTTAAATCAATTGCTTAAATTGAACTAGTTTATAGATTTTGAAATTTTTAATTTTTTTTTTCAAAATGCTAATTAAAGGTAAATATTTGTTGGTGTTGGCAAAAAACTTATCTCATGTCTTTAATTTAATAAATTTTCGTTTTTTAGAAACTTAATGTGTAGTTTCTCATGTAGGCATAAAGGGCATGGGTATACGTTATTATTATAGATACAATTTATTAAAGCAAATATTCTGTTTTTAATTAAACAGTATTAATTACATTTACTGGCCTGAATATTTGTAGAAATTCATTTCATTATACATTGTCAATGTTTATGTTAATATACGTTTCATGATCAGATATGATATGTTGAGAAAAATCTTCAAAGATTTTGTGTTTATAAACAGTAATTTGGACTTGGCTAACCAGATACTTCTCTGTAGCTAAATGGTATAGCATGTCAGATCAAATGACGGTTTCTGTATAGGTTCAATTTCTGTCAGAGAATGCATATTTTCTACAAAATTTCTCAAAAATTCAGAACAGTAAATGTAATTAATACTGTTTAATTAAAAACAGAGCATTTACTTAAAGAAATTGTATGTATAAAAATAACATATAAACAGAAAAAAAAAAATATATATATAGATACTGATGATACAACTATTTACTCCTATCTTAATGTAAAGCTGATCAGTTCAATTAGGTCAAATTGACAGCTGATCTAAAAAATGACCAACAATCTGTTGTTAACTGAGGCAAGAAATCGGTTGTTAATTTTGAAGCCTCCAAAATAAAACTACCTTCTTTTAATCATCTTAGAGACCCATTTTTGCCTACCATCTGCATGACTGATGCTAACCACCAGGAGAGTGACTTATTGTACCTTCTTGGGCTAATATATTTACTGACATGAAGTGGAATGATTATATTAAATCAATTGCTGGGTCTGCTGCTAGGAAAGTTGGTTCACCATGCCATGCTAGACAATTTCTCTCTCCAGAATCTTGCACATTTATAAATCTGGTCTAGTACTTCTGCTATGTATTTAGAAATGCTTGACAAAATCTAAAGAAGAATCTGCAATGTCATCAGTCTTAATCTGGCACATTGATTCCAGTCACTTTCTGACTACAGTAGCATAGCTTCCCTGTGCTTTTTATATATGTATTTTTATGCTAATTATTCTGATACGCTTTCCTATTTGGTACCTAGACTTTATCAATTTAAGCGCAGTACTAGATTGTCAGCAAGGTCTCATCATTTTATAGTTGAAATTGATAGCTGTAACCATAAGTTCTATACGAACAGTTTCTTCTCTTGCACTTCTGACTTGTACAACACTCTTCCACCTTCTTGCTTTTCAGTCAAATTTGATCTTCAAAAATTTAAATGCAATGTCAATTATCTTTCATCTTAATTCCTGTTCTTTTTTTGTTTGCTCTCCTAAATAATGTTTTTCTTTTTATCTTATACTCTCTAACACTCAGTGACCTCTTATATCTTAGTGGCTTTATTGCCTTACATAAAGTAAAATGATTAAAAAAATATATGTACTTTTTGGTTCAAGCTCTATGGTAGAGACATTTTTACTCATGAATATCTCATTTTCATTGTTTTTATGAAAATTGAATATATATTTATATATATATATATATATATATAAAATTTGAAACAGTGACCTTTATGCTACCATGGTTTCTACCAGTGGTATCACCAGGCAGTAAGTCTTACTTCTCTACATTTTTGTTTGTTGAAAATTGTATTTGAGCACTTTTTTAATTAAGCCATTCTTTTGGCAAATAATTTTATTTTATCCTTGAGTATATATATATATATATATATTATTTAAAAATTATAACATAAATATGTTATAAAATCACTACAAAAATAGCCATTTTGTTTCAATACTTCTGGTGTCTTATCAAGTGATGATGTTGAATGTAGAATAAAGGGTTTTAAAAGTTTCAAATTAATTAACAATCCTTCTTAAGGGAAAACACTGTTACATAAGCAGGAATGATCAATATTCAGGTGTACCATTTGCTAGCAGATACAATGAGGTAATGAGATTCGGGCAATTTGGAGTCAATGGGTCTCAAAACCACAAAAGCTGCTCACAGTTATTAAGTGCCTCCTTTAGATACATATGAGTAGGATCATTGAAAGATACCATAAGTAGCTCTCAAGAGATTAAAAAATGTAAATATTTTTAATACCACCCAATAGAGCATTCAATTTAAATAATTTAGATATGAAAACAAAAAGAAGCCTAAAAATGTCTCCTTTTTAAACAAATCCCAGAATTTTATAAATAAAACTTTTGAAAGGAAAACAATAAAAAAATATTTTGAGTGAGTTAAGAGATTCCAAGAGATCGTTTATACAACTGGCTTGAATATCACTTGAATAAAAATAAAAACTCAAAACTGCTTGGATTAAATTTTTAGTTCAATAAACAATGAACACACTTGAATTATTGCTCAGAAAATTTACTGGGAATTTTAAAAGTATAATTTTTTTTAGCAGAATAAATTAAACGCTGATGCCAACAGTTTTTTGAAGGAAATTTTGTGATATGATCCAATGAATAGCTCAATTATTTTTGCTTTCCTTTTGAATAGATTCAACAGACTTTTTCAACACTTAAAAGTGTTAAATGATTGTCTTAAGTGTTCATATTCTAACACTTTGGGAGCAATTTCTTGTCAAATTATGTTACAAAATTCAAAGATCACAAGAGGAACAAATCTCTTAACACTTTCCATTATTTTACATCATGTATATTTTATAGCAATCTATTTTCATAGAAACAAAACAGATATTCATGAGTAAAAGTTATTGATTAGTTGTCTTTTGTTTAGTAACATATCAACACCTCTGTGAGTTATTTAATGCCAAAATCTTTTGGGAGGGATATAATAATGATTTTAATGATACAAGTCCTACTAATTAATCCATAATTGGGGGAGAAGTGATACTTGTGTGTAAGTGAATATAAGGAACCCAACTGGAATTGGAACTCAGCTCTCCGATTTACAATTCTGAGCCATTATCCATTACACCATCCACACGTTCAATTCCCAAGCAATCACCCATTCCTGAGTAAAAAATGTCTACCATAAAGCTTGGACCAGAAACTGTATATATATTTTAATCATTTCACCAAATAAGGCAATAAAGCCACTGAGATGCAATGGGTTACTGAGTGTTACAGAATATGAGAAAAGGAAAACATTACTGGGGAAGAGAGAACAATAAAGGAAAAAAGAAATATTGAATACAAAAGATAATGATTGAAATTGCATTTAACAATACTGGAAGTTGCTTAACTTCGGTGATTGTATGGAAACTGGTGTTTCAATGCTATATCGCCATAAGCCGAGTAAATATGACTAACAGAAAATATATAGTGCAGAAGTGTTTGCTTGTATAGATCTTTTTATTATTTTATGTGCTGTGTCCCTTCGGGACATGGGCAATCAGTGCTCTTCACAATTTCTTATCCTTCATAGCACTTAGTAACGTTTGTCATTTTAAAATCCCACCTGCACCTCATCATGTAATAATTATGTTTGATGAACTAAAACTGATACCTTTTTTTTTAAGACACCTTAAAAATATTTTAATTTCAGGTTCTTTGGATATTACAAAGAGTCACGGAAATATTAAACTTTTCCGAACTGAATTTATTTAAAATTCTATCACTGTTTAGATACTAATTCAAATTTCAATCAAGTTCAGGAAGGAGGACTTGGAGAATTTGACACTTACAAGAACGTATTGAAGACAAAGGGACAGTGGGAGGTGGTGAGCCACCTACCTGATGATCTTGCGTGAATGGAAATTTGACATAACTTTTTTAATTATATATCAGTTATTGCATGTTGACATTTGAGTCATATTGATGTTGTTGCTTTTGTTAACCCTTTCAACATGGATCTGCTGGATAGAAATATTTCATTGCATTCAGTTTTCATAAAAACAACAAAAATGAGATATTCCTGAGTAAAAAATGTCTACCATAAAGCTTGGACCAGAAACTGTATATATATTTTAATCATTTCACCAAGTAAGGCAATAAAGCCACTGAGATGCAATGGGTTACTGAGTGTTACAGAATATGAGAAAAAGAAAACATTACTGGGGAAGAGAGAACAATAAAGGAAAAAAGAAATATTTAATACAAAAGATAATGATTGAAATTGCATTTAAATTTTTGAAGATCAAAGTAGACTGGGAAGCAAGAAGCTGGAAGAGGATTCCACAAGTGAGAAGTGTGAGAGAAGAAACTTTTGTGATAAAGTAATCAGGAGTAATCTCCCTTGATTTACGATTACCTCCCTTTGGAGAACTATAAATAGTCACTATGCTGGTAGCAATTATTCTCAGCAGAATAAAGTTTCCTTAAATCTACTCTTGCTCTCTTTTGTTATTGCAACTGCTACCATAGAACTTCTGGTTACATCTACACATTTGAACTGTGAAATGATGAGATCTAGCTGCCAATCCAGTACTACACTTTAATTCTTAAAGTCTAGGTATAAGAGAAAAGCTCATGAGAACAATTACCACAAAAATATTTATAGAAAGGCACAGGAAACCTATGTTACAGTGATGGTGAAAGTGACTGAATCTGAGCTGCCAGGTCAGGACTAATGACACTGCAGATTCGTCTTTGGATTTTATCAAGAATCTCCAAATCTATAGCAGAAGCACCAGGCCAGATGTAGCAGAAATATTCAATGCATGGATGAATGGTAGATTTATAAATAGAACAATACAGTGGACCAACTTTCTTAGCAACAATTGATAATTCAATATAATCTTTCCACTTCATGCCAGTGTAAAACTATAGTGAAAATTGTTAGTGCTTCTAAATAGATAAACTGAACCTATTTATCTTACCACTTCTTATCTAAGAAGTGGTAAAATTTTAGATAATTTCAGTTGATTCATAACCTGAAAGTTTTAGTTCATCAAATATCAATTATCACGTGTCTCCACTTGAATCATCTTAAAGTTGTTGTTTTTATTAATCCTTTCAAGCATCTGGGCAGACAGACTTTATACAGATAATTTTTTTTTGCATTCAATTTTCATAAAAATGGCCAAAATTAATTATTCAAGAACCAAGATGATTACCATAGAACAGAAGCCTGATCGTACCCAAATATATAGTGTGTGAAAGAGTTCACTAGTGTCAATAGGTCACAGTTGAGTTAGCTTAAAAATGGTAATATTTAGGAAAATAAAATTTAGTTTGGAAAACGTTAATAGGAATAAATACAAATGTGCCAATTACATAACCTGTTTTTTTTTTTTCAATATTTCATTTGTACTCGATGCATAACCGAGCAAGTTATTTTTACTTTCAATTATGTATAATGCATTACTGGAATGTATAACTAAAAAAAAACAGTACCTTTTACTTTGAAGAGAAGTCCTCAGAAGGAACCTGTCAAAAAAATAAAAACTTGGTTAAGTTATAGTTCATTTAGTTGAGGACATTCAAACGATTTACTAATAGATTTATTATCTGTGCATAAGTGAATATAACAACATCAATTGTAAATCGGGTACTCAATTTCCGAATTTGATCTATTATCATTATACCACCCACACATCCAAGCTTACAGCATCTGGTATTCCCAAGCAATCACCCATCTAGACACTGACCAGGCACAACAATGCTTAACTTTAGTGATATGACCATGGACCAAGATTATTTTAAAGGTATAAGAGGAAAAAGTAAGAAGTGCATATTATGAGGATATGTAGGATAGATAATAGTTGACCTTAAACATGAAATCATTAAGATTGTCGTGGTTGGGGAAGTATCATCTTGGGAGTCTCTTCCACAAAGTAACAGTTCTTGCAAAGCTGTCTGAGTGGAACTTTTACTTACCAAGGGAATATGAAGGGAATGAGGATACATTGACCCTGTGAGAGGATACCAATGCTTCATCTGTGGATTAAGTATGAGGAACTGACTTTTTTCCCAGCATCTTTTGTGATGGATTGTATATATCTCTTCCAAGTGAGGGGTCTGCAGTGAGCCCAACAGACATTCAAATCAAAGAGGCTCATTGAAACTAATACAATTGACTGGAGAATATTCACAGTCTGCTCAAAGGTCATGAAACATTATTAGCTTGGTTTTGGAGGTACTGAATGTCACAAGCCAGTTTTGTTTCTATTTTTAGCTGTGATGAGATAACATCTTCTGGCTGACTAAATATACATAATCCATTTAGTCATGTATTTAAATTTTAACACTGTCAAGATGATTGGACAAAGAAAGCTTCTGTAGGTTTTTTGCCCTTTTTAAAGTCAAGCCATACAAGAAATCTATTCCAATTTCCTGACAAGTGATGATCTGTCACCTCTTTTAATCCAGATCAAATTATGAACACACACTTGAATTTCACACAATTGCCAGACTAATTCACCGAGTGGCTACTAGTAATCAGTAAGTTATGTACCATGTGTGATACACGCTATGGTAATCATATATCTTTTGATACATGACTGACAAGGAAGATTTTTTTCCACAGTAGGTGGCCATTTCTTTCTGTGGTAGACTAGTTGCCACCCAAGGCTATAGTACTCGATCTGTCCTGCTATTTACCCATAGCTGGAGGGAGAAGAATAGAATTCATATCTAAGTGTAATAGCATGTAAGTGAATGTAATGGATTTAGTTTTGTATTTAATAACAGATTAAGACTAGTTTTTTAAGTCAGTGATGCTATATGTATATAACGACAAGGTTCTAGAGACAATGGCAACAAGAAGAGCACAACTACTTAACATCAGGAAGAGACAGTTGATTCTTCAGGGACACATAATGAGGAAAGATGGCTTGGAAAATTTGATACTCACAGATTGAAGGTAAGAGAGACAGAGGAAAGCAAGGCACATGACTGGTCAGCTTGAGTGAAAGGATGGTGGAGCAGGGTCTGGGAGAGATAAGAAAAATACAAAAGTTATTAAAAGCTACAAGGGATATGAAGTTGCGGAGAGCCATGATCGCCAACATCCTGAAGGGATACAGCACATAAAAGAAGATGCTGTAGAGCTATAAGAAATGCATAATTAGTGGGTCAGTAGTTTTTTATTGAATTGATATTGACTTTTCTTTTTTTTTTTATTATTTCAACCCAAGCAAGGCATTAAAGCTACTAAGACAGAAGGTGTTTCTGAGTGTTACAGAATATGAGATAAAAAAACACTATTAAGAAGAGAGAACAATAAAAGAACAGGAAATAAGAAGACATAAGATAACAACTGATATTGCAACTTCTATTGGTCTGTCAGAACAGATAATCCAGGATGGTTCTGGAACCAAGGGTGTTGGAAAATCTCTGGGGTACATGTAATCAAATACTACATTGATGAAATATAGTTTAAGAAAAAAAATCCATTTTCATTACACTCATAAAATTAAAATATTAGTAAAAGAAATATTTAAATCAATCTTGGACACCTTCCACTGACTGTTCAACATTAAAATTATCTCATTGCTGGTCATGGTATGGCACTATGTACAATTAATGCTAGGCTGGTTGATTTTATCACATGGCATCCTAGAGGGATTAATGTTCTTATCTTTGTTTTTCTATCCCAGTGATTTGGCCATTGTGTCATCCCAGCCTTATTCAGGTATCTGTCAATCAAGGTAATAAATAACGGTAACACTTCATACAAGAAAGTTAGAAAGAAAAAAATTTCAACATTTGTTGTTTTATTTAATGTTGAATTTTGTATGGTCCACCCAGTGAGCATCAAACTTACTAGCCTTGATAAACTTTACCCAATGCCAAGTCACCTGGAAATGATTTTATCATAAAAATGTATCACCAATGATTTTAAGATAAAAAATCATTGCCAATGATTTTTACTATGAAAATGCATTGCAAATGATTTCTACTATGAAAATGCATTGCAAATGATTTTTACTATGAAAATGCATTGCAAATGATTTTTACTATGAAAATGCATTGTAAATGATTTCACTATGAAAATGCATTGCAAATGATTTTTACTATGAAAATACTATGAAAATGCATTGCAAATGATTTTTACTATGAAAATGCATTGTAAATGATTTCACTATGAAAATGCATTGCAAATGATTTTTACTATGAAAATACTATGAAAATGCATTGCAAATGATTTCACTATGAAAATGCATTGTAAATGATTTCACTATGAAAATGCATTGCAAATGATTTTTACTATGAAAATACTATGAAAATGCATTGCAAATGATTTCACTATGAAAATGCATTGTAAATGATTTCACTATGAAAATGCATTGTAAATGATTTTTACTATGAAAATACTATGAAAATGCATTGCAAATGATTTCACTATGAAAATGCATTGTAAATGATTTCACTATGAAAATGCATTGCAAATGATTTTTACTATGAAAATACTATGAAAATGTATTGCAAATGATTTCTACTATGAAAATGCATTGCAAATGATTTTTACTATGAAAATGCATTGCAAATGATTTTTACTATGAAAATGCATTGCAAATGATTTTTACTATGAAAATGCATTGCAAATGATTTTTACTATGAAAATGCATTGCAAATGATTTTTACTATGAAAATGCATTGCAAATGATTTCACTATGAAAATGCATTGTAAATGATTTCACTATGAAAATGCATTGCAAATGATTTTTACTATGAAAATGCATTGTAAATGATTTTACTATGAAAATGGATTAAAAATAATTTTACTATAAAAATGCACTGGAAATGATTTTAGAATGAAAATGAATTAGAACTGATTTTACTATGAAAATACATTGAAAATGATTTTACTATGAAGATGTCTTGAAGATAATCCTACTATGAAAATGCATTGCCTATGATTTTAGTATGAAAATCAATTGCAAATGATTTTGCAATGAAAATGGATTAAAAATGTTTTACTATGAAAGTGAATAGGGAATTATTTACTATGATAATGTATTGATAATAATTTTATGTGAGCTTGCTTGATTTTATTGCACATCAAACTTGCTGTCTTATTTAACATTGGATTTTTGTGTGAGGTACACTGAAAATTAAACTCTCTACTCATATGTAATGGTCAATCAGACCAGAAAGTTGCTTGTTTTAATTTAAATAAATATATTCATATATATAAATGCCTGAGGATAAATATATACAGATATAAATAAGAAATACTATATATTTTCTCCAGAGTAGTTATTAGAAAAAGTTATAGTTGAAATATAACATTTTTTTTCAATAGAATCTATTAAAATGGTCCTCATATAGAACAAATGCACTAGTATTTTATCTGAATTCTCGTTGGAATATGGTCTCTATTTAAACATAAAAGTTTCAAAGCAGAACTTGTCTATAATTTTTGCTAGCAAGGTAATTTGATTAAGTACTCAGTGACTCCTTGAAGTTAACCTTTCTTTCTGTTTTGTTCGACAATTGTATTGAAAATAAACCCAAATAACCGGCCAAAGAGAAAAGAGGAATGAAAAAAAAATGTTTCTTCAGTCTGAAAAAATTAAGTCAATTTTCCTTTGTTCTAAAAATTCTGCATCATTTTTTTTTTTTATTTAGTTACTGACATCAATCAGTTTATTATATAAGTTTTTTGCTTGTAAGCTTCATTTTATACAAAAGAACTACTGACTTTTTCTCTGAGATAATGGTTAACAAGCCTGACTTGCAAAACAATTTGTAAGTTTCAATGCGTTCAATGTTTAGAGAATTATTTGCAGGGGAAACAAATAAAGATTAATAACAATATAAAAGAATTCCTCTGTATTTTCAGGAAGTAAAACTAATAAATTATTAAACTTTTATTTAAAATAATGTGGAAACCGTATCCAAACATTAAAGATTATATTAATATTTTAAATAACATCCAGAAATTGAAGATAATATTGACTTTTTCAATTGCCTCTAGACATTTTAAAGAGCTTCTAGTTATTGAAGTTATAATGAAGATAGTTAACATAACGTTGACATTTTAAGTTGCCTCCATACATGGAAGATTATGTCGACATTTTAAGTTGCCTCCATACATGGAAGATTATGTCGACATTTTAAGTTGCCTCCATACATGGAAGATTATGTCGACATTTTAAGTTGCCTCCATACATGGAAGATTATGTCGACATTTTAAGTTGCCTCCATACATGGAAGATTATGTCGACATTTTAAACAGCCTCCATTTATTAAACACAATGTTGACATTTTAAATTGCATCCATACATTGAAGTTGATGCTGTCACTATTTACATTATTCGGACTATTGCCCCCATCTTTGTTGCCATATTTATTACAACGTACACTCCAGCCTTCTTCGAACTGAACCCTTTATTTCGCTCACTGGGGTAGACTGTTCTAGTTCTATATGCCATGTCTAATGGATGTCAGTTATCAGTTATCTCCTGTTAATTTCCCTCTCCAAGTTCTCCACAGCCTTAACCAGGTATTGAACTCACACTGTTTGGGTCCTGTCACTGGATCTAACTAATGCCTTTATCCACTGTGACATGTGTCCTTAAGGACATCTGGGTATGAATTCCTGGGTATTATAAACCTAATATCTTCAGCAACCATTTTTTACCAATGCTCAAATTTCAATTTTTGCTGTTATCCCCATGATTTTACCAGAGCTTATATTGCAATTTTTGCTGTTATTATTGCTTTTCTCTGAGACTCCTTATTACTGGTTCCCATATTGTATTCATTTCTATACTTGGTCAGCTCAGGAGATTTTTGTGGCCTAGCATATATGCTGATTTCTTAAGTTTATGAATTTTCCAATGATGTTCTTTGTCTATGATTTCAACCTGATCTCACAGAGGGCAGTGATCTCCCTTTTCTCTCCATTTTCTGTACATAAACAACACACTTCAGAATGGGATCACACATTATCAACAGGATGAGGGTTTAGCAATGGGCTTGCCATTATCACCAGCAATGGCAAATATATACATGGAATACTTTGAGGAAATGGCATTAGAATCTATATCTCTAAAGCCAACTCTATAGTTAAGGTACATGGATGACACCTTCATACTCTAGCCACACCAGGAAGAGGTTCAGGTTCTACTGGACCATGTGAACTTCGATACAGTTCACGATGGAGGAAGATAATAACAACACACTCCCATTCCTGAATGTTCTAATATCCTTAACAGTGCATGGGTTCAAAACATCTGTATGCCGTAAACCGACATTCACCAGACAGTACCACAATTTCAACTCCCACCATCCATACAGCGTAAAGAAAGTGATCGTCCGCTGCTTACACCAGTGAGTAAAAGTCATAAGTGGTGACCCAGAGACATTAGGTAAAGAATTGGTCAGTATAAGTAGTACCCTACAACATAACAACTACCCTGGGAACATGGCGGCAGCCCCAAAAAACTGGGATAGGCAGGTACAAGAGGAGGAGGACAACACTCAGAAAAGTCTGCCTGCCTTATGTGAAGGGGTTATCAGAGAAAATACAAAGGATCTGCGGTCCATATAACATAGAGGACAACCTTCAAAAGATGGACGACACATATGCTAGGCCACAAAAATCTGAGCTGACCAAGCATAGAAATGAATACAATATGGGAAACCAGTAATAAGGAGTGCCAGAGAAAAGCAATAATAACAACAAAAAATTGCAATATAAACTCTAATAAAAACATAAAATGATAACAGCAAAAATTGCAATATGAACATTGGTAAAAAAATGTGGCTGAAGACATTAGGTTTATAATACCCAGAAAATTCATACACAGATGTCCTCAAGGACGCATGGCACAGTGACAGGACCCAAAGAGTGTGAGTTCAATATTTGTTTAATACGGTGGAGAACCTAGGGAGGGAAATTAACAGGAGATAACTGATAACTGACATCCATTAGACTTGGCACATGGAACTAGAACAGTCTACCCCAGTGAGCAAAATAAAGGGTTCAGTTTGACATTCCATCCACCTGAAGAAGACCGGAGCATACAACGGCTGAAACATTGTAATAAATATGGCAACAAAGATGAGGACAATAGTCCAAATAATGTAAACAGCGTACATAATACCTCATCTCAGAAATATAGACAGATAATGATGCTGTCATTTTAAACAGCCTCCATTTATTGAAATTATAATGTTAATGTTTAACATTTATAGTAGAAAGTATTGTGCCTCTTACTTTTATGTTAATAAAAAGTGCACCTTTTACATTTATAGAAATAATAAGTGTGACTCTTGTGTTTACAGTAATAAGAATTGCCTATTGTATTTACAATAATAAGAAGTGCACCTCTTGTGTCTATAGTAATAAGAAGTATACCTCTTACATTTATATAGTAGTAAAAAATGTGCCTCTTGTGTTTACAGTAATGAGAAATTATATATATAGATATAATTATACAAAAACCTTGCAGAATGTGTCATTTGACATCTTAAAAAATACAAAAATACACTTATAAATCTAGCCCACAGTAAAAAATAAATTCAAACATTCATTAAAATTATAATTTTTTTAAATTTTATTTTATGTTTAGGCTGTGAAATGTGAAAACAAAATAGATTTCTAACTTTACAATTCTGATGGTTGTCAGCAAAAGGGACAACCCAACATGCAAATTAAAAATTGGAGATAACAAAATTATACAAGTGCAAAAATTTAATTATCTAGTAAATGTTTTAACAGCATGGAGAATGTGACACTGAAATCCGAAGGCACATTGGGATTATGAAAGGTACATTCCAGAAGAAAGAAAAGAGTACTGAACTGTTACATAATATCAATCCTCCTATATGGTAGTGAAAGCTGGACAATCTCCTCGCAGATGAAGAAGAGACTTGAGGCAACAGAAATGATGTTCTACACAAAGATACTGAGAATAGCATGAGCTGAACATGTGAACGACAATAAAGTTTTAGAGAAAATGGAAACAAAAAGGACACTTATACCTAACATTGGAAAAAAGATATTTCTAAGGTACATAATGAAGAAAGAGGGCTTGGAAAATTTGATACTCATAGGATATATTGAAGGCATAAGGAACAGAGGAAAATAGCACATAACCTACATATTGAGATTTGGTAAATGGTTGGCAGAATGAAGATTAGAAGAGATTGCCAAAAGACCAACATTTCTAAGAACTACAAAGGACTGGAAGTTGTGGAGAATGTTGATTGCCCACATTTTGAATGAGCAGGGCACATAGAAGAAGAGGAATAAGTAGTTATTTTTCATTTCTCAAATACACTGTCTCAGGTTTTGCTAAGCTATTAATCAGCAGTCAGTGAGGCAAATAAATTTCTTGTGTGTAATTATTAATCATAGACTGAAACAAAGAAAAAAAGTAAAAACAAATATAAAACATCCAACAATGTTATTACATTAATCTACAAAAAAAAAATTCATATAAAAAATCATTTTAAAATATGATCAGAAACATAATGTATTGAAATACCTGAATTCCTGCCAAATTTGGATGCTAGCCTCTCTTTATCATCAGTAAGAAAATCCCATGGAATAATGATTAAAATCTGACCAATTTTTTTTTTCACTGACTTGTGTTAGTTTGATAAACTTTGCTAGACATTTGCAACTTGTGTAGGTAGTTCTAGTTACATTATCAGCATAAATGTAAAAAAAGGAAAGACGACTAAAACATCTGCTATTCTCAAAGAAACAACAACAAAATAGAAAAGCTGAGCCATCCAGAAGTGAACCAATGTGTCCTAATCAATAATATTTAAAGAATCAGGGACTACATTAGAAAAAAATAAACTGTTAAATGCAACAGCTGTTCAAGAAAAGAGTTTTGTATTGAATATCTGTATTCAAAAGTGTGTCAAATCTTTAGTAAATAATCTTACAAATATACAAATAAAAAAAGAAAAAAGGTTCTTTATTCTGGTCTGAAACCGGATACATATTTCATTAATGATTCCAATTTGGGACACAGGCTCAAATCAAAGTTTACTACAATACGGAAGTATAAATTTTTATTCTGCATATATATAGTATGTTGCTCAGCTGAGATGGTGCAAAAGTAAACATATTAGCCTGAACCCCACTGACTGGAGAGGGTTCAAGCCTGATTGTAATCCTCGCTATCTTAACATTTGCTTTTATTTACATTTATATGTTACAAATTAAACTAAGGACAACTGACTATTAAAGGATGAAAAAATTTAACAAATTTTGACATCATTCTGGGGTTTTTTTTGTGCAAATCATGAATTTGTTTTACATATACTAAGTCTAAAAAAAAAACACTATATAAAATTCACTATTTTTTAGCCACAATGATGAATGTGTTAAAATTATTTAACTTTTTAACAAGAAAAATCTCAAGATGATGTTAAAAATTGCTGCAAAACATTGTTGATTTTTTAAAGATAGAATTATCTATTATGACATGTCTCTAATTTCTAATTAGATACATCGTATTTATTTTCAATTTTTCTTGTTGAATTGTTTATCTATATTGTATATGATCCATTATTGTACATAATTAGGCTACAATAAATATTGTATTTTATATGAATACAGCCTTATGAAAATTGAGATGTAGTAGAGTGTGGGTCCCATATTATAGATTGTGGGGGCTGTATCACAGATTCAGAAGAGCACAAGACCATTGCAACAGCTCTGAATGCATGGGTGGTGTAATAGGTGCTCAGAAGGGTAAATCAGAGATCCCAGTTTAAATTCCAGTGGAGTTCATTATATTCACTTACCCACAAATACTCTTGGGAAAGGTTTGAATCAAGCTATAGTTTAAATAGTATGACTCATATTTATAAAAAAAATCATTGTTATTCTCAAAACGTTGTTAGTGCAATATCCACCTGCAAAAGAAATAAAATTATTCTTACAATCCAAAATTTGTTTTGGTTTTAAATAACCCAGTTTATTTAAAGCCAAAACATATTTTGGATTTAATAAATCCCAAATGTTTCCCATATGAAAACGGCTATTCCCACCAAATCCTTATGGTACTTTTTCCTTCATTCATTTATTTTAATTTGTCAAGTTAATTACTACTTTCTTCTTTTGCCTTTGAAGTGTCTTATGAGTGTTCAGTTCTTCAAGCCTTCTTTCTTCATGATTCCCTAAACTTCAGCTATCTCTGATTGTTTGCAACAGTTTCCTCCCAGGTATTCTCTATATATGTTGGCAGAACTATATATCGAGGCCACTAATAAAGACAAATGACAGCAAGTCTTCAACTGCAGAAGTCAAAACATGACAGCCAGTAGCAACCTAATCAGCAGCTAGGCTAAATTTAAAGCTCTAGATTTACTACAGCAAATTGTTCTAAATTGGCCTAGTGTGTAAAAGCAAGGGTTTGTGAATTTGATGACAGAGTGATTATGAGTTCAATTCTTGTCTAGGGCACTCAGCGGAAACGTGTAAGTAATAACTGAACAGTACTAAATAAAATAAGAACTAGACAATATCCCTAGGCATGCACAGTGGAATGAGAACAGCATACCTCTAGAGTTTAAATAAAAAGGTTCAGTTCAGAATTACCATTAGGTTACCCAGTTCAATATACACCTGAGAAAGGCCTGAGGGTACAACGGCTGAAACATGATAAATGCAACAAAGATGAGGAGAATAGTTAAAATATAAATAGTGTAAATAATGATAAATCCCCACCCCAGAAATTCAAACAAAAATAAATATTAGACATATCACATGATTTTTTTTTTGTTTTGTTTTTTGGTGGTGGTGGGGATCAATTTGGGAGGACAGCATTCAATTCCCTACAGTAGAGTAGAGATGACCTATTAGAAATTAAGATAATCCTGTAACAGGCATCTAAATATGACATTTGCACCTATGCCAATTTTGGGAGGTTTGTTTTCTTGTTACACAGATATCCTGACAAAAACAAAATCAAAACTTTCACATATTTTATGTGACATGGAAATTACTCTAAGTAACCTTTGACCTTTACCATCCATCTTTATCCTTGTTCTTCCATCCATTTAGATTAACTCTTTAAGTAGATTACTCAACATATATTATATGAGTGCTAAATTCTCTTGGCTCTCTTTTCTCATTATGCATCCCCAAAATTTCAACTACCATTTTATGGTTATAAGTATCAGTTTCTTTATAGTTCTTATTTTCCTCAAAACTTCTTTGTTACATGTTTTGCCCATAGTATTCTTAGTATCCATCTGTAGAACCATGCCTCTGTGCCTCCTTCATCTGTGAGAAGATTGTTTAGCATTAACTGCCATATAAGAGATTAGATATTACATAGCAGTTCAGTTCTTTTCTTTGTTTCTAAGGACTTTTTCGTAGGGCATAATACCAAATGAGAGGGAAAAAATAAAAAGATTATGCTGCATCAAGTTACCTGCTAACAAAATCCTCATTTAAAACCCAATGACCTAGGCCTGAACACTCTGCCAATGGCAAAGATTACAAAACTATTTCCACCACAGAGCAAACTTACAATTTCTTCATTTTTTTAATTTTACTTTATTCCATTGCATTTCATTTATTTGTTTACTTTCTCATAAAAAAAGAAACAGTAGTCAAATCTACTGTTCTGAAGATGATGAAAATGACATTGAAATATCAACAAAATCATTCTTATTGGTTAAATAAATAAGTTGATCGATTCATTCATTCATTTTCTACAGCTTATCAACCCTTTGCAGGTTATTTAAAGCCAGGAAATATTTTTAGATTATAAAATTTTTTTTTATATAATTGTTTAATGATACAAGTCTTTACTAATTAACCCACTGCTGGAAGGAGACGAGGTGGATTCATACTGTAAATTTAAATTTAAGGAACTCAGACATGTGATGGAAAGAGAATGCTTTATTCAGACAACTTTCTTCTCCATGTCTGTGCCCTATAAAAATGGCTGCTCAGCCTGTTCCAGTAAGGCTGTCCCCTTTTTAGGTTGAAGAGTAACCTAGGGGAGCAACTCATGACGATTAACACATACCTTTCCCAAGAGTATTTGCACATAAGTGAATACAACAAACCTCACAGCAGCAGGAATTCAGCTCTCCGATTAACAATTCTGAGCCATTATCCATTACACCACCTGCAAATCCAAGTTTACAGCACCTGGTATACCCAAGTGGTCACCCAGTCTCAATATTGCTTAACTTCGGTGACCATACAGGAACCAGCATTTCAACGCGATGTGGCCATAAGCCTTAAACAAATAGGAAATACTTACAAATAGGTCTTTCAGAAAGCTCTTTATACTTTATTGCTTGTTTTGTATTAAGATTCCACTGTTGAAAACAAACTCCAATAATATACAGACTTAAACCCTTTAAACCTAATGTTATTGTTGAATATTTACTTGAAATCTGTCACTTTTTTTTTGTCTGTTTTTCTATCTTTTTTTTTCCTCAATAGCCATTCTGGAAGAAGCAAATATACAGAATTAAGGGTGACTCATACTGTGATTTAAACATCCAAGTTGAAGACAGACAATCAAATTACATATCCATTAGGTCATGGTCCTGCTACTTAAATGTAGGGTGAAATTAACTTGGAGATACTTGAAATATAAGTTAAGAGGGTATTTTATGCTTGTAACCAAATTAGTCAGGGATATGTGCGTGGCGTAAAAGATATTGGCACAGAAATTGGAATCAGTGAGTCAAGTTCAAGTTCCAGACTATTCAGTTGTACTTACTTTATTACTAATATCCTTGAGTTGACCACGAATCTGTCTCTTCTTTCCCTGGATATGAGTTAAATAGCAGGGTAGACTAGGGCTCTTTAGTCTTGGTTGACAACCAATCTAAAAGAAGGAAAACTATGAATTTCAAGATGTGTAGAAGGCAACAGGAACATACACCACTATCTTTACCAATAATGTGTAGCAATTTACAGATAATAAAGAAAAAGAATGTGTGGAGAGTCATGATCACATACATCCTGAAAGAACATTAAAAAAAAAAGAAAAGGAAAGAAAAATTGATTTAGTCATTTATATCAAGAAGCTTGTTCAGAAGTTTCAGAGTCCCTAAGTCTCCCTATTCTCTGCACTAGAAGGTCTCCTGGCTGCTGTTTGATCTGGGTTTTCATTTATGCAGGACTTTCTTTTCCTTGCTATAGCCTTGGCTCTTTTGATTGAAACCTGCTCCTCTGTTCATGGAGATTTCTTTTTGTGAGGCACACTGCTGCTGTATGTGATAGGCAACAATAAACTACAGAAGAACTCACAACTGATCATTGCATTTAATTATTGCATTACTATTTAAGCTTACCTTTTAAAAGTTCCATGATAATTCTTCTGCTGCCACTTAATTTAAAGACAGTTTCATGTGTATAGGTCCTTACTTTCCATACAACAATTATTTTTATTTCATGGGTGACTTTTGCTGGATTTCGCAATTAATTTTGATTATTCTCAAATTTATTTCCAAGTTATAAAAACTGTTATTGTACAAAAAAAAAAAAAGAACTTCTCTTCTGCACAAAATAGAAAGCCTAAAAACCATCATGATCCGTGACTGACTTCGATGGGCTGGACATCTTGCCCAGACATCTGCCTACCCGAATGAATCCTCTTCTCAGAGCTCACATCTGGCAACCACACATTATCAATTCAAAGATCAGCTGAAAAACACCTTGCTGAGGAAAGAAACTAATTCAGTCAATTGGGAGATGGAAGCTGCAGAAAGAACCATTTGGAGAAGAGCAGTCCACAAAAAAAGAACATCCTTTGAAAATGCTAGAAGACAAATAGAAGAGACAAAGAGAGTCCAAAGAAAAGCCAGAACTCTCCATCCTCTGAACCCTTCTAAATTGCCATTCAGTGGCTGCTGACATCTCTTCACACAGAAGGAAATGATGATGAGCATCCCAATACTCTAAAATATTTTTGAAAGAATATTTTTTTTCTCAATCTGTTTTCTTTCAAAAATTTTGAAATAACTCTCATTTCGTGCACATGTGTAGATGTGGCAATGTCAGCAAAGCCCAGCCCAATGAAATCCCAATGAATGAAACACATCACAAAAAAAACTTTCCAGTTTGTCATATTTTTCTAAATATTGTTTGTTGATATATATAATGATACAAAATTATATATTGTTATATCATGACAGTCAAGCACTTATATCTTTGTTTCCAACAAAATTGTCCTGTTCCTTCACATTTTGCTTAGTTTCTGAAAGGCACTTTCACTATCTGAATGTACCTTCAGATATCTCTGTTACATTTTCTATCATCTTTTATAGCACTTCCCAGAGAGTTAAATTTATGTACCTCAGTACATAATGATAACCAGCATTTATGCTTATATCTCCCCCACCTGCTACATGTAAATAATTCTATCAATAAGAACATTACTTTAGTCAAATAAAGTCCTTTTAGATGAATCATATCACACATAATTTTTGCCACTTTGTCATTCAGTTGCATAACATTGTTCTGATATATAGAAATTTACTGCATATACTTATGTATCATGTGATTTTTGAAGACCTGATTTTCAAACTAATTTTAAGGGAGTTGCATCATACATGAAATCTATTTCAGTTATGGAACATAACAGATAAATGTGTAATTTCTTCATTAAAAAAATATTTCTTTCCTTTCAATGAAAGTTATGATCTTGAAATTGTTTTTCTTTATTATCTTTTGCAAAACTGCATTAAAAATTTGTTTTAAATGAATTTCAATATCATTTACATTCTCACAAGTTTTTTAAAGTTAATGTCACCATGTTGATAGCAGACACAGAAAGGCAACTTTTTTTTTTTTTTAAGCGTATCACCCCAAGCAAGGCTGGAGGCCTGTATCACGCAAGGGGTTATAGAAGGGTTGGAGGAAGAGCAGATAGGAGTGGTAAAGGAGAGGATGTGGAGAAAGAGAAAGACAGTGGGTCGATCAAGGCAAGGGGGTTACAGAAGATTTGGAGCGAGAGCAGATAGGAATGAAAGATGAAAGGATGTGGAGAAGGGAAGTGGATAGATCAAGGCAACTGTCGATTGACGCTACACTTAAACCGTTGGAGATTGTATTTGTCAGGGAAACAGTAATAAGGAAGGGAGTTCCCTAGGCGAGATGTGCGAGACATGAAGCTATTGGAGTAGAAGAGACGTCTACATCTAACAGTTTCAACGGTGAAGGGGTGGGAACGGGATGCCAGCCTCGTAGGACGTTTAAATTCACGAAGCCTAGGGACAAGCGAAAGCAGCTCCTCGGAGCAATTACCGTGAAAGTACTTGTAAAAAAGGCAGAGCGAGGCAACATCGTGTTTGTGAGAGAGCGACTGCAGACGAGATGACAGATCAGGGCCAATCACATTGCATATCTGTCTCTGGATCTTATCAAGAACCCTGAGGCAAACAGCAGGGGCTCCAGACCATATATGGCAGCAATACTCCATGCAAGGGTGAATGGTCGATTTATAGACTTGGAGGATCGATTCCGGGGAGAAAAATTTCCTGGCTCGGCACAGGGAACCAACTTTCCTTGCGGTGGATGATGCAACTGACTTGATGTATTTGTTCCATCTCAGATCAGCAGACAGCATGAGACCGAGCAGCCGCAGAGAGGAGATCTCGAGAAGTTGGTCTTCAGACATTCTAATGGGATGCAGGTATGGATCCTTGTGGTGGTTAATAGAGAGCAGTTTTGTTTTAGAGGTGTTAAAGTTAACTATCCATTTCTTGCCCCAGGTCACAACCGATTGGAGGTCATTTTCAATTTGAGCTGCCAGGTTAACTTTGTCAGCATCACTAGATTTGTGTTTGAGGCAGGAATAAATTATAACCACTACTACACTGACGGAAAGCAAGAAGAAAAGATTAAACACCAACTGCATGAAGATAGAATACAGCAAAAGGGGACAGTCTAACATGCAAATTACAAATTGGGGATACCAAAATTAAACAAGTACAATAATTTAAATATCTGGGAAGTATTTTAACAGAGATCGGAAAGTGCAACACAAAAACCCAAAGACACATTTGGATAGTGAAAGATGCCTTCCAAAAGCTAAAATTTTCTCAGAAACAAAGAAAAGAGTACTGAACTGTGATGTAATATCAGTCATACTATATGGCAGTGAATGCTAGACATTCTTCTCAGAGATGACTGAGAGACTTAAAGCAAGAGAAATCTGGTTCTACAGAAGGATGCTGAGAATACCATGGATGGAACATGGGAGCAACAAAAGAGTTAAAGATGAACATTCATACCTGCAAAAAAGTGATCTGTCAAGAGGATGGTTTTTCACTTGACAATTCTATTACTGTATATGCCCTCAAGAATTTTCATTGTTTTAAAAAGTAATGTTTAAAATTTTAATAAAAGCCAAAAAATGATGTTGGATTCATGAATTCCTATTTTTCTCAAGTTTAAAAAAGAACAGTATTAAATACTATTCTTGTAAATAAACTAGTAAATAAATAGTGTTTAACATTTTTGTTGTCAATATTTGAGTATGTGGTGAAAATAAAGGAACTCTTTAATCTTTCCCTGACTTTTCAGGACTGATTGATTTCCCTTTGTTTTCATCTTTCTCTCTTCATGAGTTAGTTGGCCATTTTCTTCTTACGGTTCGCTACCAGAGTAGATTTCTAGTGGAATAAAGCTTCACTCAAGCTATATGGACTCAGCCTTCTTTTACTTCCTCTCAAACCCGTTTTTATAACAGAGTAAAAAATATAAATCTAGATACTTACAACCTATTATAGTGAATTTATGTGGTGAGAATGAATGAAATAAATGTTTGAAAATGCTTTATTTTCTCATAGTTATGTTTTTATTTAAATTTTATTGTTGGGAGCTGTCCAGTTCTCACTTTCCAGTCTTGATATAGTTCAAAAGCATGTCTGAGTCCTTGTTGAAGAAGAATTATTTTCTACTCTCTATCCTCTCTCTCTCTCTCTGACAGACAGTGTGTAGTGTGTCTCTCACTGTTCTATTGCTACTACCATGGAAAGTGCTCAGAAGAACTACATTCCTTACTTCTGCTATTTTTTAAGTTTATAAATGAAAATTTTTCATGGTTATTTTTTTATAATATGGCAAATATTAAACATTGCATTGTAGTTTGTACACATATTTTTTCAAACATGTATATTATAAAATCATTCTTGTAAATGTCTGGGTTTTATCAAATTTCTATAAATAGATTTTAAAAACAATAAAAATTGACAAGGAGGTAAACCGTAATAGCTGTGTCAAGAGAAAAACTGTTCTTTTGTCACAGTTTTTTGTGGATATAAATGTTAGACTTTTTCGAATATCTTTACTAGCTGTGAGGTTTGGCAAGAAACTGCCACACAAAGTTTCTCATGTTTTCAAGGTGTGTTTGGCCGAAATTTCTAACGTTAGAAAAAACTAAACCTGCTCTGTTCATTTTTCACATGGGGAATGATCATGTAAAATTTAGTCTGTGAGGAATTAGCTATCACTTGGCTGAATTGTTCATTCCCAAGGCAACAGCAGGAAGAGAGCAACAAAACACTTACATCTCCAGGTTGCAATCAACAATGCACGCAAGAACAAACAGAGGCAAGCAGAAATAGAACTGATAATGTTTGCAGTTAATTTCCTCCTATTTGCCAAATGCAAACTCTGGAAGAATTTCACCAACACTCTTTAAGTACTCCTGGAAAAGGAATCATTTCTGCAGATACAGGTTTAAAAACCAGTGGGTGTGGAAGAATGAGGAACCAAATTCTTTGCACAGCTCTTTTCAGTGAAAACAATCTGGATAACTATTAAAATTTGTAACCCCAAAAAACAGTGTTTCAAACAGACAGATTTTTCCTTGACACTGCTATTATTTTTATTACCCTCACTACTCAGCACAGTTTATTATTTTTAAAAAGCGATGATTAAAATTGTAATATAACTTAAGCATATGAAGAGAGTGAAGTTATACATTTTTTTGTTCTTAAGAATTTACAACAAAAATATAAACACTATTTTACAGGTGCAGATCCAGCATTTTCAGTTAGAGGGGGCGTGATCTTCAGTAAAAATCTCAATTCAAAATTTTAAATTCTGTGATCATATATATTAAGTTATAGAAATGAGTAGAGTGTGTGTGTTTGTGTGTATATATATATATATATATATTTAAATTTGCATTTTCTGTTATTTATTTGATATATAAAATTGTAAATTTAAACTTTTTGAGTAAAAAGTTTTTAAAAAGAAACTAAAAATTTATTAATGAAATATATTAACGTTAATATATATTTCAATAAAACACTTTTTTCATTATAGCTGATCATTTTCCAATTTTTATTTATTTTATTTTGATTATCCTTTTCAAATTTTGATTTATTGATATCAATAAGATTGAAATCATTTTATAAGATTAGATTCAAGTTTATGGGGATGGGTTAATGTTGACTTAAGTTTGGTTATGCTGTGTTATCTTACCTTACCTTTGCAGCAAAAAATATTTTCTCAGAAATTTTTGTGGTGGGGGAGGGGGCGTGGTCCTTCCATGCTGGATTCAGCCCTGATTTATTTATTAGATTGTATATATGCAAGAATAATTTTATATCTACAACATTCTATATACTAATACAATTGTATTAAGACTAATGCAATGTAATATTTATCATTTACCAATTCATAAAGAAATAAATATGAAACCAATTTTTTATTCATAAATACATTAACATTTACCAAATTATTAAAATATGTGAAGCAACTATAAGGAAATCCTGACTCTTTATCATTTTATAAAGTTTGAATCAATTGGCAATTAAGTGATATTTTGCCAACCATTCCAATAAACACTCTAATAAATAAATAGTGTTTATTATTTTTGTTATCAATTCTCAAGAACAATCAATATCAGAGCCATTTGGTATTGTAGGATCTTAATTCAGGGACTTTTTTTTATTATTATTTTTTGTTTACACATATATACCTATATGTACATACGTACATACATACATTCTTAGATACTTGTGCATACATGTACATCCATCCAAACATATACATGTATTAGAGCCCATTTCTATTTTTCATATATATATATATATATATATATATATATATATATATGTACCCATCGATATATACCTGTGCACACTACAATTTGTCTTATGAGAGTCTAATGGTGACAGGATGCCAGATGTAGTCCTAAAAAAATGTGCTCCTGAGCTTGCTCCAGTTCTCTCTAAACTATATAACTATTGCCTCACTGACTCTTGCTTTCCAGCCTGTTGGAAGTCCTCATCTGTTTTCGCTGTTTTTAAGAACTCTGAAGACCCTTCTGACCCATCTAAATACCATCTGATCAGTCTCCTACCACTCTTCAGGAAAGTCTTTGAGGCTTTAATCTACGCCAAAGTAGTTAAGCATCTTACATCTCATGATCTACTCTCTGACAAACATGGTTTCCACTTTGCCAGGTCTACCACTGATGTGCTCACAGCCATAACTGAATTTGTATACTAAACTCTTGATAATAATGGTGAAGCTCGAGCTGTGGCTCTAGATATCTCTAAGGCATTTGAAAGGGTTTGCCATGCCGGCCTTCTTCGTAAGCTTCAGGGATACAGTATTGCAGGACGATTATTTGATTTAATGCAGTCATTCCTGTCAAACTATGAAATGAAGGTCATCCTAAATGGGTTCTCCTCCAGTTCCTTTCATAGGAACACTGGTGTTCCCCAAGGCTCTATCCTGAGTCCTATACTGTTTCTGATCTTCATTAACGATCTTACTGATGTCAACAGTTCCCAAGTAGGCATCTACGCAGAAAACACTATTTACTCCTGTCTCAATCCAGTAAATACAGCATCACTGACAAAACTAACCTGGCTGTCAGTCTCAAAATAGGCCTCCAATCTGTGCTTGACTGGCACAAGAAATGGCTTGTAAACTTTAATGTCTTCAAAATGTAACTGCTCACATTTACCCACAATAGAGAACCCTCCCTGACTTCTATCAGCATGGCTGATGCCCAACTCCACAAGAGCATCTCCCTGCACCTTCTTGGTCTCACATTTTCCACTGACCTGAGGTGGAACAACTACATCGAATCAATAGCTTCATCTACTGCAAGAAAAGTTGGTTTTCTGTGTCATGCCAGAAGGTTTTTCTCACCTGAGTCCATCCTTCAAATCTACCATTCGTCCTTGCATTGAATACTGTTGCTGTTTATGGTCTGGTGCCCCCGTTGTTCATCTCGAGATCTTAGACAAATTCCAGAGATGGATATGCAATGTTATAGGTCCTGATCTGGCATCTCATCTACAGTCACTTTCTCACAGATGTGATGTAGCTTCCCTCTGTTCTTTTCTACAAATATTTTCATGGCAACTGCTCTGATGAGCTACTTTCACTGTTACTGCAGCTGCATGAATTTAAGTGTACTGCTAGGTTGGCATCTTGTTCCCACCATTTCACTGTCAAAACAGTTAAATGTGTGACAAAGAAGAGAGTCGGGGAAACACACACACATATATATATTTTTTTTATTGAAATTGGAGTGGATCTGAGTAGCGAAATTAGATAAGAGCATTTTTGTTTACTGATGGGAAATCTGATCTAGAGCAAAAGTTGTACCCAATGGAATTTGGGTCATTAGGAGACAATGGAGATGCTTGAAATAATTTTTATCGGTTAAAATTATAAATAGAACTTAGTAATCTATGAGGAACTTTGGACTTCACATGATTTTGGTTGAACGTAGCCAGAACCCGTGATAATTGTATATGAGGTAGTAGGGCCAAGGGTTGATTATGACCAGCCAGGTTTATCTATATAAATGCATAGTTATGCTGAAAAAAGTGGTAGTTTTTGGCTCATCTATCTTCGAGTGCAGTCAAGCTGGGTGGAGAGATGTCGGAGATTGAAAGTGAGCAGAGTTGAATTGAAGGCTCGAAGAAGTACGAAAGTGACGTCAGAGATTGGAACAAAATGCCCACTAACATGTGCTGTTGATATAAGAATGAAGAAGCTAATTACTCCTCCAACATCTAAGACTACTACTGCTACTATTATTACTTCCACTGGAAACGGAAATGTCGAACAAGCCACCCCTATCCTTTAACAAAATTACACAAAGTATTTTCTTTTCTTTTGTTAATCATCATTCATATACGAAAGACTGCAGATAATTCTTGAAGAGAGAAGAGGGAATTTGGCCTGAGCAAGAAGAATTATTCTCTCCATCTCCTTGCTGACGGAAGAGGCAGAGAGAGACCGTGGAGAGTCGAGTTGGAGACTCGAGGGGAGAGAAAGTGATGTCAGAGATTGGAACGAAGCGTCTGCTAACATGTACTGTTGATATAAGTACTGCTGCTTCTGCTACCACAAACATTACTACTACTGTTACTACTGCTGAGGTAGAACACAACTATAAACTTTAAGCTGCAAACAGAAATCTTTATCTCTCCATCGCAAGAGTTGTATATCTTTCTTAGACGATTTCACAACAAGCTAATCACAACCCACTCTCTCTGACTAGAATTCAGTGTATGAGTTTTTACGTCAATTACTTTTCTTTTCTGTAACCCGTTTCTTTTCTATACTATTCTTTTCTGCTATATAAAGGACATTAACAATTCAACCATTGAATAGTTGTTTGTCCGGCTTTCTGCCGATATATATTTTTTTTTGGTGCATTCTAAATTTCTTAGCACAGACTCTCCAGCCATGTCTACATCTTCAGTCGACCATGAATGGATGAACATCACTTCTGCTTTCTGGATCAAACCAAACACAATGTGGGCAGGAAGCAGGATTAAACCAGGGGACAGGTCGAATGATCTACGGATGCTCAGGGGACCTACAGCCACTCCCTTAAGTTCAGTTAAGACCGAGTAGACACCTCAACCCAGAGAGTAAGACGTCGGAGGTTGAGGGGCTGGGGCGAAAGTGTTAGAAATGTAACCACCACTTCTACTCCAACAGCTTCTTCTCTCGCACTTCTTGCCAGTGGAACTCCCTTCCTCCTACTTGCTTCCCTAATAGCTATAATCTTAAAATATTCAAATGTAATGTCAATCAACATCTTCTGATGCCTTGATCCTGATCCCCGTCTTTCTCTATATCCTTTCCGCAAACACCCCTCTTTACTCTTGCTCTCACTCTCTGTAACCCCTTACATGCTAGTTGCACTCCCGCTTTGCTTGGGGTGAAATACTTAAAAAAACATAAAAAATAAACAATCTAATAAATAAAGAGCATTTATTATTTTTGTTGTCAATTCTCAAGGACAAACAAAATCTATAAATTCACTTTCATATGTTTAGGTTTTATTAAAACTAATTTTTTAAAACAATGAATACTACCAAGTAGTTAAAATAATAGTGTGTCAAGAGAAAAACTGTACTTTTGACACACATTTTTTTACAGGCACGAAGTTTCTAAGGGAGTTATAACACTGAGTAAATCCGAAATCCAGAAACACATTTGAATAGAAAAAAATGCATTCCAAAATCTAAGCAAAGTATGAAGAAACAGGAAAATTTTGTTAGAAACAAAGAAACGAGTGCTGAATATTATGTAATATCAGTTTTTCTATATGGCAGTGAATGTTGGACAATCTCTTCAAAGATGAAGAGGAAACAAGAGCCAACAGCAATGTGTTTCTACAGAAGGATGCTGAGAATAAAATGGGTCAAACATGTGAGCAACAACAAAGTTTTAGGAAAATGGAAACGAAAAGGACACTTTTACTTAACATCTGAAAGCAAAAATTGAAATTTCTAGGACAAATGTGGAGGAAAGAGAGCTTGGAAAATTTGATAATCACAGGATAAATTAAAGACAAGAGGGATTCAAAAAAACAATGCATAACCTTCCAAGTGAACTTGAGTAAACGGATGGCATCACAGGGTTTAGAAGAGATAACAAAAAGACAAAATTTATGGAGAGATACAAACGACAGGAAATTGTAGAGAGCCATGACCACCAATGTTCTTAAGGGACATGGCATATATAAAGAAAAAGAGTAGCTATTCTGTCACTTCACAATTTTAATGCAAAGTGGAATAGCATAAAAAAAGTTTATTTGGTTCAACGACATAAAAAAAAAAAATCAATGCCTTCTACCAAGTGTTTCAAGAAATAGGACTCAAGATAAACCTTTTCCAAAAAAGAAACAAGGATCTGGAATTGGAATGAAAGCTATGATGGCACTGACCCTGAATCCATCATAGAAACTCAGGGTATAGAATTGGTAAATACAAAAAAACTCTAAATACCTCAGCATATGAAACAGTTATAACAAATTTAATATACGCTAGATGTAGTTTCAAGCAACACCACAAGTTGCTACAGAACTAAAACATTAACCTAAAAACTCAAGTTATGTTCTTAAATAGACTCATCAGACTGAGATTTTCATATGGTGTCATGCTTGATGCCAGACCTGTTCAAAAATATCTAAACTCCCAGAAGTATATCACTACTTTCTCAGATCAATAATTAAAAATGGCATCGAGTGAATAAAACCTGTAGGATTGTACTTCATCGAACCTTGTGAAATCGTGTTTAGAGAATCAAAAAGCATTTACCAAATAACGAAAATCATATCATCTGAGGAGTACCAAATGTAGTAACAACTAAAATGGATATCACATATAACTTGAAGAGAAAATAATGGCATAATCAAGACGTTGACATTCCACACTACTTCAAACAAGAGGTTAGGAAGGAAGCCCACATTACTACTGGAAAGCGTGATAAGTTACTGGACTTGAGAAACCGATTATCCTGAAAAAATTTTTTAGTAGATATATTTTATAAATTTCAACCGAAAGTAACAGTCAATGAATTCCAGATATTTTCTCAGAAGGAAATAGCTAACCTTACCATAGCTAATATTACAGAACTATAGTAGAGACAAATGTTTCAGAGGGTGATTTAAAATTTAGCCATAAGTTATCAAAGGTCACAAATATGGTTAATGACAAGAACACTTAAAATTTCCAGTAAATATAGATTGGCTGAAATCATCTTTGAAATAATAGAGAGCTGTCTGCGTTACAAATGAAAACTTTTTACCACAAATTATTTAGCTGCTGGACCGTCAATATCAGGTATTTTTCAGCCAGGGTTACTCTTTTCACTTTCTTCCTCTTTTTATTTGAGAGAGAAATATATAGAGAGAAAGAGAGTGAAAGACAGAAAAAGAGATAAGGATTTTAAGGGAAAGCAAATGTTTTGTTTTAATTTGAACTGTTTTTATTTGATTCTACATTTTTATTTTTATATTTTATTTTATTGGACTCACCGCAATTCCAAATTAAAATGAAAACACACCCACATGATAAAGGGAAATTACCATCATTGTACACATTTAAAGATGAATTCTTTCATCAGGATTTACGAAAGTTATATTCTTCCTTGCTTTGATATTTTTTTGTTCCTTGTATTTCATTCTTTATCGTATTCTGTTAAAATAAAACCCTGTAAAATGTACTACAGTTGGTAACCCTCACTCCTGCTGCTACAGCCTTGTATTACCATTACAGTTACCCACCTATTAAGCAGTGACAATCAAATTTGGTAAAAAAAATTCTTGGATTTTTGTACAAAAATACTTCCTGGTAATTTTGCAGAAATACACTAAAATTACTTAAGTTACAGCTGATATATTTTACAATAGAAAAACATTCCTGTAATTGCAGGAATAAGAGAAAGTGTCTTTTGAATTGAAAGTGCTTGGCACCTATGTTGTTGTATAAAACAGCAGTAGGTAAGAGTATTGTTCTGGACATGTTCTACATAGGGTTAACTGAAGAATCACTGAAATACAAATACAATAATCATAAAACTTCATACAATATAAGATATCACACCAGAACTACACTATCCAAATACATATGGGAGTTGAAAGATCAGGGCAGGCATGACCCAGTGATTAAGCGGAATATTTAGAGGAAGGCACAAGTTAAATGCATGCTTTACCTACAAGAAAAGTTATATATCCTGGGGTTTATGCCACAAAATAGTCTCCTTAATAAAAAAAAAGAGAATTACTTTGAAGATGTTGAAATATTAGTAACAGTCATGTTAGTTGCTTCCTGATTGCTCAGTTAGGTCTTTCACTTGCATAATGAACACAAAGTAATTTCTAAAGAATTAGTGAATTTTATTTTTTAATCAGACATTTTTTTGGACTGATTTTGCATAAAATATTTTAATTCTTTAACAAACTTGTTCCAGAGGTTAAAAAATATTTTCTAAACTCAATCCAAACATTAATTTATATTTCATAAGCAAATACCCCTGGGAAAGGTATGAATCTATTAAAGGTATGAATCCCTCCAGCTATGGGTTAAATAGGAGAACTGAGCTCCTCAGTCTTGATCAGCAACCAGCCTTGGAGAAGAACAATTCTGAATTCTTCAATGCAGGTAGATGAAAACTCATTAGCGTGAGAAGAAAAAACATGACAGAAAATCAACAATTACTCAAGGTACAGGAGATTTTGTGCGTGACCAATCACCCCATCCCGTAAAACTATTCAATTACAGAGACCTTACCAGAGGTCTTATATGTCATGAGGCACCAGGCAGATAAATAGAATTCAAAAAAAAAAATAATGGGTATAAGCAGCATATGCTGATGTTTAAGTCAACTGTTTTGCAGTATTAATTTAAGTTAAGAGCTATTAGATTTTTAGGGCATTTTTCCTGTTTTATGGAAACATGGTTTTGAAGATAGGAATTTCTTTTTTTAATCAGTTACCCCCAAGCAAGGTGATAATGACACTAAGGCACTAGTGGCTACGGGGAGCAATGGAGAATGAGAAGACGAAGGGACTTAATAATAAGTAAATCTTTTAGCTGAATGCAAAGAAAAAATTACTTCTTTTTTTTCTGTCAAATTGAGTGCATAATCATAATGACATCATGGAAACAATTGCAAGAATAAGATTGTCAAAGACAGATATTTCAAAAATACACTTATTCAATATATAAAATATATATAATTATATAATATATAATTATTCATCTCAAGCTTTCAAGTAATCAAAATTTAAATAAAAAAAAAATGTAATATTCCCTCAAAACAGAAAGTGCCATAGCTGAAAAAATCTAATTCACTGCAAATAGAAACAAGTATGCAAAGAAACAAAGAAATAAAATAAACAAAGACATGAATTCTGCTTTATGAAGAAATGATTTTGAAAGAACTGAGGCTATAGTTTTTTTAATTCTAAAACATGAATATAAAAAAAAAGAAAAATTATTTACAATTCTCAGAAACCTTATTTCCTGTAAACCATTCCTTTTATATTTTGTATAATGTGGGATACTTTTTTTTTTTCAAATTTACCTGACAATTTCATAAAACAGTTCCAATCATATAATTAAATATATTTATATTTTAACCTCCATATATTACTGGAACATCCATTTCTACAATTTTACATGTTATGAATTATATATATATATATATATAGTGAACATTGAAGTCAACACTCAGAGGCAATGGGATGTTTCATGCTAGACGCAATCGTCAGGCTGCAAGGTTGTTTTTTTTTCAACGATTTATATATATGGGTCAGTGGTGCATTGTGGGTAGTCCGTTCTGGTGGTTATTTTGGCAGTTTATTTATTTTATTTATATATATATATATATATATATATATATATATATATATATATATATATATATATTCCTAACAGGAAAATTGTGCGATGGATAAATTGTCGTTTAAATTACACAAAAATGAAAATAATACTGACATCTCATTTTAACAGATATATTTACCAAAATTACACAAAAATATCTTGAAATACTAAAGAGTAAATTTATTCAATAAAATCGCCATTGGTTTGAACCACAGCTTCCAGACGACCTTGGAATCTCCTGCAACTCTTCTGGATGGTCGCCTTGTTTAAATTGGTGAATGTTGTCATAATACTTGCCTTCAGTTCATTTTTGGTTTTACAAGGAGTTTTCTTGGTCTCACACTCAGTTGCACCCCATACATAATAATCAAGGGGAGTTGCAGTCTAGGGAGTTAGATGGCCAGGTTTAAAGGGTGATGTGTTCAAAGAAATGGTCTGACAGTCATGACTGGGTCCTTCTGCTTGTGTGGCATGGTGCAGAATCCTGTTGCCAGATATATAGTTTCCAGCAGCCACTCTCTTGACCCAGGGCAGCACTATCTCCTCAAGGCACTTGATATAGGCCTCCATGTTGAGTCTGAGGCCCAGTTGGAAGATAAATGTCACTCCAAAAACCATGATGTTGACTGGATATTTGGTTTTCATCACTCTTGGTACATCTTTTGGGGATACAGCCAACTAACAGTTATTCTAGCAGAAATTATTATCGTCTGAGAAAAACCAAAGCATGTTCAGTTGGAGGGCATGCTTGAGTGTCTACAAAAGCTTTGTAGCACAGTCTTCCTTCTTGTCCTTCATGGCTTGGGATAAAAATATGCTCTTTCTCATCTTGCATGAGAAATACCAAATGTCTTCATGCACTACCTGCCTGATAAGAAACTCATACACTCCTGTGTCCCTGGCTATGGACCTGACTGATTTGTAAGGTTCATTGTCAATCATGGTTTGGATCTCTCCAACAAATACAGAAGTTATTTTGTTATCAGAACAATCAGAGTGAGTTTTCCAAGCTGCTATACCTTCGTAATCACCATTAGACTCCTCCAACTCTTTACAAATCCTCTGCACTGTCCTCAGATTGACACCCAAACCCTTTGAAATGTTCATATTGGAGCTTCTGGCATGAATGCAAAACAGTACGGTATGCTGTTTCTAAATTTCTGGTGAGGTGAATTGTGTCATGGTCCTTTTTTTCTCACAGATGGTGCCCAGCTAACCCTACTATACGGCACAGTTGACAAAATCAAAAACAAATGGTGACAATTCATCCATCGAACGCTGTGTGTGTGTTTGCGTGTAACTATATGGGTGCATTACTGAGTGGTTAGAACATTTGCTTTCTGAACATGAGACCTGGTTTTGAATCTCCCCATGGTCAATTTGTCAAGTTATCGGAGTGGAGTGGGGAACAATCCCAGCATGCGGTACCTTTGGAAAGTGCCTGAAAACCATACCATGGGTTGACCCAAGCCTTGTGAGTGAAACTGGATAGATGGAACACTTGGGGCCATCAATAGCTGTGCTAGCACGAAGTCATAAGTCATTGTGACTGAGGGTTTGAGTGTGCTGGTGTTGTTCAGATTTTTGATCGTTCTAGATATCATGCTCTCTCCCAGAAACTGTAACTAAGGTCTGCTCAGTATAACTGCAGTATAAACCACAGGTTGGCTCTGTGGGTGTTGAATAAACACAAATGTGTCTGTTTGAGAGTCAGTAATAGAGATTGGCTTGCTGCCCTAGTATATGTGTATCCTTGAATACAAGTGTCCAGCTATTATATATATATATATATATATATATATATATATA
>OZ038478.1:33822411-33874911 GCA_964036315.1 Acanthosepion esculentum | reverse complement strand
ATGGGCTGGGGAACTTTAATTCCAAAATACCCGACTCCTACAAGAGGATAAAAATGGGGGTATTGCTGCTATAACTTGTTTTCCACTCAGCAGCCACTTCCCCATAAAATGCTACAAACCTATTGCTGTATACATGGCAACATCTACAGAATTGAATCATCTCCATTTTTTACATATTCCATTGGTAAGGAAAATGTTCAACTTAGAACTTCTTAGTGAAACAGACACCCATGAATAAAAAAAAAATGAATAAAAAATAATATATTGCATTACTTAAAAATTGAAAACCAAAAAGAGAAAATATACAGTGTAATAAATAAATAATGACAAGTATAATAAATTGATCTAAATACATCCAAATATATAAATAAACTAACAACCGATACCGATAAACTAGCCGTTTAGAAAAAACAAATAAAGATAATCAATCCAAATAAATAAATTAAAAACTGTTCCCACCAAAATAATAGTCAGAACAAACCACAACAATCAACCCCAAAATTCAACAAATAGCTTTATCTTCTCAAACAAAAACAAAACTATTAAATAAGCTATATAAACAAATTTTTATTACGTTAATAAAAACACTGATCAAAATAAAAATAATAAATAAATAAATATATAAGATAAGAAATAAAAATAAAAATAAATAAAAACAAGTAAAATAATTTGACCCAAATAAATAAACAAATAAAGGACTTCTGGTAAAATAGCCACCATAATAGACTACCCACAATAAGCTATATAAACAAATTTTTACATCGTTAATAAAAACACCGATCAAAATAAAAAATAAAAATAAAATAAATATAAAGGATAAAAAACAAAAATAAATTAAATAAAAACAAGCAAAATAATTTGACACAAATAAACGACTTCCAGTAAAATATCTGCCAAAATAGACTACCCACAATGCACCACTGACCCGTATATATAAATAGCCCAAAAAATTACAGTATTCGTGGCCTGACGATTGCATCTAGCATGAAACAGACTGTCGTCTCTAAGTGTTGATTTCTATGTTCACTTTTATATTTACACACGCTCTATGTCTGATATTGAGCACTTTATCCCATAAATATAGCACACTTTAAGACTATATTTCTTTATATATATATATATATATATATATATATATTTTAAGACATTTTTATGTTAATACATTCTTTTTTATAGATACAAATATTTAAGTAAATGCTCTGTTTTATAATAAACAGTATTAAACAACATTTACCGGCCTGAATGTCCGAGAAATTTTCATAGAAAATTTTCGTCCTCCGACAGGAATCAAACCAGTATCCTATACAGAACCGTCATATAGCCTGACGTGCCTTAACCATTTCAGCCACAGAGGAGCGTTCGGTTAGCAAGGTCCTATTTTACTGTCTTTAAACTTTAACTTTCCATGAATCTCTCACGTACATTCATATCTGCTCGTGGCGTATCAAATGTAAACAAATATATATATATATATATATATACACACACATATATAAGACATCTCATTAATCAATTTAGACAAGTTTTGTCTACTTATTTTTAATAGGATCCTCTTGTTATTACAGACAAGTTTCTTAGTACTTTCACACCATCAGGGCCTTGTTTTTTCTAAGACAAAAATTGTTGTGTTCATCATTTTTCTATGACAAAATTGTTGTTTATTTGAAATTTAAATTTTCCTGTGTAAAGTGAAAAATGCTAAGGTTAAGTACTGTACAATTTTAAAATTCTATCAAGTAGACAAACTTTGAGGGAAGTAACTAAGTTATTGAAATGTCTAAATATTTATATATATATATATATATATATATATATACACACACACACACACACACACACAGAGGGTGCAATGAGTAAATTATCGCCATTTTATATTTTTAATTTTGTCAACCACATAGTATAGTAGGGTCAGTTGAGCACTGTGTGAGAAAAAGATCACCATGATGCAATCCACTACACTAGAAATTTAGAAATGGCATACTGTAATGCTTGGCATTCACACCAGAAGCTACAATACAAACATTTCAGAGTGTTTGGGTGTCAATCTGAAGATAGTGCAGAGGACTCAGAAAGTGTTGAACAAGTCTAATGGTAATTACAAAAGTGTTTGGAGTGATCACTAGTGATCCATTCATCTTCCCACAGAGCCTCAGACTCAACACAGAGGTACACATCAAGGGCCTTGAGGAGATAGTACTGCCCTGGGTCAAGAGGGTGACTGCTGGAAAACCCTATGTCTGGCAACAGGATTCTGCACCATGCCACACAATCAGAAGAACCCAGTCATGACTGTCAGACCATTTCTGTGACCACATCACCCTTTTCACCTGGCCATCTAACTCCCTAGACTGCAACTCCCCTTGATTATTATGCATGGGGTGCAGTTGTGCAAGAGAACAAGAAAACTCCATTTTAACGTCAAAGATGAACTGAAGACATAGATTATGGTAACATTCATCAACTTAAACAAGGACAATGGCTAGATGCTTTGCAGGAGATTCCAAAGTCGTCTAGAGGCCGTGGTAAATGACAATGGTGATTTTATTGAATAAAGTTAATCTTTAGTATTTCAAGATATATTTACCAAAATTACACAAAATATCTGTTAAGATGAGATGTCAGTGTTATTTTCATTTTTGTCTAATTTAAACGAAAATTTATCCATTGCACTTTGTGTGTGTGTGTGCATATATAACAGTCAGTTTCATGCTTGATATATAGCAGGAACACCAGACCAGATGTGGCAGCAATATTCAAAGCAATAGCCTGCATGTGGATAGAAAATTAATTCAGTAAATATACAAAAATAGAAATGTTTGTAAGACAAGGACGTGTCTTCTCACCAGACCTGTTCAACTTATATGTTAAGGCAATAATGTGAGAAATAGAATTCCTACCAGGATTCATTATCTGTGGCCACAAAGTTATCAACATAAGATATACGGATGATACAGCGTTGATACCAGACATAGAAAGAGAACTACAAGAACTCGTACCGAAGGTAGTGGAGGAAAGTGAGAATAAAGGACTAAGCATAAAAAAAATAGAATGCATGGTTGCTAGCAAAGAGAACAGCCCAACAGGCAAATTACATAGCAGAACAGGTTTTATGATACCAAAAAGACAAAATTTATTAAGAGCAACGAAAGAGAAGGAAATTGTGGAAAGCCATGATTTCCAAGGTTCTTAAGGGACACAGCACATAGAAGAAGGTGATGTTACATATCATTTAAGCACTCTTTGTTCCTAATGAAATTTTCCCGTTTCTTAATATCTTGTTTAGTTTTTGTGAGGCATCTTTCACTATTTCACAGTACGCCTTCCCAAATTTTCGTACTTGCTTGATTTTTATATCTCCAGTTCATAGACAGTTACCCAAAGAAAAAAAAAATATACACTTCTCTTTAGCTTCTTTTTCTATGTCCCATTTCCTTTCAGGACATGAGTGATCATGGCTCTCTACAACTTCCTGTCCTTTGTAGTCCTTTGTACAGTTTGTCTGTTTTAAATATCTTCTAATCCTTGTTCTGTCAATCGCTTACACAAACTCGTTAGGTAGGTTATACACTGTTTTCCACTGTCCCTCTTAACTTCAATATGTCCTGTGAGTGTCAATTTTTCCATGCCTTTTTACTCATTATGTGCCTCAGAAATTTTGACTGTCTCTTTCTAATGCTTTTTATATGTCCTTTTTGTTTCCATTTTCTCTAAAACTTTGTCATTGCTCACGTGTTCAGTTCATGGTATTCTCAGCATCACTTTAGCTTAGCAGAAGCAGAAGAAGATTCATTCCCTGACACACAAGCACATTGTATGTTCCTTTACACACACAACTGAGAGGATAGTATGGAACTGTTGTTTTTCATTTCCCCTGATGAAGATCCATGAAAGCTCTGGTCGAAAACAATGATAGGAATCTGAAGTGCCGTATTGCAATGTGTTGTTCTAAGAGATGATCAAAATTGCTTGAATATCATTTGTATGTTGCACTGAAACTGATTAAAAATAATGTTAGATTCATTAAATTTCAATGTTATTCTTTGGTGTACTGCCAGCTCTTTCTTTATTTGTTGGCCTCAGCAAAACAGAAAGATTCATAATAACTTGAGGAAAAGAAAATTGACACGATTGAAAGACTGCACCTTTCATTTTCAATCATTGATCTGATTAACTCGATTTACCAAGCAGCAAGTGACTTGAGTAAAAAAATGTTAGTAAATCAAGCAATAAATTCAGTATTGACTGACATGCCACATGACAAAAAAAATCTGTAATGTTTGCGTCTTGTTTGGGGTGCAAATTATATGAAGACTCAGACTGATGTCCAAAGTCTATTCTTTTTCTTCTTCTTCTTCTTCTTCTTCTTCTTTCACCGTTAACCCTGGAAAGAGTCATTGGAGCACTGAACTGCCCACCATTCTCCTCTATCTGTCGTGGTTGTGTGCCAGGGCCTGGGTCTCAGCGAATGCTTTCTTGGTGTTCTGATCATGTGATGTGTCTTCGGCATTTTAAGCTGGCGGGTCCCATCCCTCTCTATTACTGAATGCTAATTGCTCAAACGAGCATCCACATCTTGGTTGTTATTATTAAAACATTTGAGTCATTGTAACCTTTTTGATCCTATGCTAATGTGAGCAAATCTGTGTGACGGTTGTGCTAGGACAAATTCATATATAATAGGCAGATAAAGGGTCTTCAGTCTTGGATGGTAATCTATCTAAAGATGGTGTCACAATAAAAATACCCATCCCTCAGCAGCCTGGCCATTTGACTATGGAAATTGATATTGTTTACAGCGGTAATCTTTCTTCTTTATGTGCTGTGTCCTCTCAGCATGTAGGCGATCATGGCTCTCCACAATTTCCTCTCCCTTGCAGCTGTTAATAGACTTTGTCTTTCTGTTATTTCTCTTAAGTCCTGTTCCAACATCCATTTACTCAAGCTAAGTATGTTATGCATTGTTTTTCTCTGTCCCTCTTGTTCCCTATCTATCCTGTGCATATCAGATTTTCCAAGCCCTCATTCCTCATTACAGAACCCTTATATAGGTGAATACCCAAGTGATTAGTTACTAGTGTTTCTAGTGTTGAAACTTCACCATGGTCAGTATATCAAGGTGGTGACTTATCAACCTAGGGAGACAATCCCAGCATGCACCACCATTGGGAAATGCCTGTTGAATGACTCCTTGTGACTGAAATTGGGTTGATCAAACTGTTCAAGTAGCATTGACGGTTATGCTAGCACAAAGTCACAAGTCATCATGACCGAGAATTTGAGTGTACTGACTTTGTTTACCAACTGATCATGCCAGATTAATGCAAAAAATGGAATTAATGTCTGATGCATAGTTGCAGCATATAGCAGAAATCACTTGTGTAACTGTTGAAGTGATTAGCTTATCCCTTTGCAGATGGGTATACTCAGAAATGAGTAGCCAGTCATTATTACTGTTTGTATTACATACTACCTCTCATATATTTATTCATTGCTGAAGAAAACAATAACAGAAATACATCCAACAAAGTACAACAGAAGTGCATCCAACAGAAGTACATCTAAGTACAATGGATCTATATTCAACAAAGTACAACAGAATTACATCAAACAATGTATAACAGATGTATGTCAAACAAAGTACAATTGAAGTGCATCAAACAAAAACCAAAATTATGTCCAGAAAGTACAATAGAAGTAACTTCAACAAAGTACAATGAAAATACCTCCAGCAAAGTACAATGCAAGTACATCCAACAAAGTAAAACGGAAATACATCCAGTAACATACAACAGAAGTATGTCCAACTAAATACAACGAAAGTATGTCCAATAATGTACAATGGAAGTACATCCCAAAAAATACAACAGTAGTACATCCAACAAAGTACAGTTGAGGTATGTCCAACAAAGTACAATGGAAGTATGTCAAACAAAATACAAAGGATGTACATCCAACAAAGTAAACAGAAGTACCTCCAAGAAAGTACAATGGAAATATCTCCAACAAAGTGCAACACAAGTACCTCCAATATATAAGGGAGAGACAATAAATTAACACCCTACATTAGCTGAATAATGGTTGATCTATGTGATTAATATTTTCCATTGGATTAGGTGCATTGTCAAAAAATGAGATTATATTGAATAATAAATATATGTTGTGTAAAATAACTGTTTTTATCATTAGCCCACAAACATATTAATGTAGACAAAGACATGCACACTTAGCACGTCTTATATTAACCTATTTCTTTAAACCTTTTACAAAGCAAACACTGACATATCAGATGACAAGCCTATTACAAGGATTAAAACAAAATATTTTAATCAATAATTCAATATTCGTCCTAATTTGCAGACAGACAGGAAGGGAAAAGACAAACTATAAAAATGAAAAATGGTCAGATGAAAAGAGCAACAATTGTTAAAAACTAAACTGCAATTTTTTTTTCTAGAAAGTAGAGATCATGATTTTCCACAGTTTCCTTTTCTTTTTCTATGTTTGACTTAACATGCATTATTGAGGAAGATAGTGATGTAATTTCCTATTGCTTTCTCCACAGTTTGGAATTCAGAGTGTTTTCTGCTTCTAGATTGTCACCCAAGACTAGAGTGCCCAGTCTAGCATGTTATTTAACCTATAGCTGTAAAGAGATGGATTTATGCCTTTCCAAAGGGAATAGTGTGAAAGTGAATGCAACAGATTATGCTAGAATTTGAACACAGTTTGCTGATTCCACTTATGGGGTCAATAACCGTTAGAGTACACACCCATGTTTAGCGACGTATTGAATTTGTTTTGAGTCTTCTAAAAAAAATGGCATATTACGTAAGGATGCTGATGATGGCTCTCCAATTCTTTCATTATCTCTCTGAACGTCCAAGCTTACTTTGGAACAGTGGCACAAACTAGTTTTCTGTTACTGTCTCTACAGTTTGAAATTCAGAGTTTTCCTTCTCCTAGACTGTATACCATCTAAGACAAGAGAGCCCAGTCTAGCATAGCTTGAGGAAGTAAAGATGGATTCATGCCTTTCCAAAGGATATTGTGTGAAAGTTAATATTACATTGGAATTTGAACTCAGATTACTGATTCTGCATCCTGAGTTATGCTGCACTCACATCTTTTGCAATTCATTAAATTTGCTTTTAGTTTTGTAACTTTTTCATTATTGTTCACCTCATTTTTTCTAAAGGAAGTAGATTTTTATTAATCCGATAGATTTGTATCACTTTAAACATTATTTTTTAGTTGCTACTCATATTTGAGTAGACGCTATGATTATTTATTAAACAGTATATTTATTTATTTTTGCCTACTCATGTTGTATAGCCCCCTCATGCTGGAGATCTCTTGTTCACCACACCAATTAATACAATGTTGCATATCTCCCTCCCATGCTGGGGTGGACTTAGGTGAAGGGCTCGATTCAATAATAACTTTGCCTTATTCTTTCACTGACAGTGATCGCTAGTCATTTTGGTTTGGGGATAAAAGACATCAACAAAGAGAATTTTATACTTATCTATTTTATTAAGCACATCAATGTATACATTTCTACCTATCAAGTGGGGGGTTGCTCTCTCCCAACAGGGGAGCATATCCAGACATGACAGCGAACACGTCCACATTGCTTGACATGTAAGAACCAACTCCCAAAAAAGCTTTCTCTATCTATTATTTCCACATTAGTTAAGCCAATCAAAATCAACTTCCTTTATTTTGTCTTGTATCTGACCCCTAATACGAGTATCTACTAAAAATAACATTTAAAGTGATAAACAATCTGTTGGATTAATTAATCCATTACTTTCTTTAGAAAAAATTCACTTTATGTTTGGATGCAAAACTGTGCAGATATGAAACATTTTGTATCTATGATCTTTGAGTTGAGTCTCCTAAAAAAAAAAAATAAAAAAAAAAAATAAAAAATGAAATATTACATTGAGATGCTGATGATGGCTCTTTTCATTGCCTGATCAACTGGTTCACTATATGCTTAACTCGTTAGAGCATGCTGGATGTAACAGTAACTCCCTCTGCCCAGAGGAATGCAGGTTTGAATCCTGCCGGAAAGCATAAATTTTTCTTTAATAGGATTTCTTGAACATTCAGGCCATTAAACAAAATTAAATAAATATACAGTTTAATAAATAAATCGAGCATCTACTCAAATGCTAGTATCCACTAAAAATAATGTTCACCCAAGTCCCAAGAGTCACTCAAACTAGAGGGTTATTCAATCAGGTTGTTACAAGGGTGCACAGGAAGAGGTTCCTATTATGAGTATACGTAGGATAGATAACAGTTCAGGTTAAGATTGCAATGATCAGGGAAGCATCCTCTTGGGAGTTCATTGACAATGCAACAGTTCTGGGGAAGAAACTGTCTGAGCAAAACTTTGCCAATGAAATATATAGGAAATATGGATAAGTCTACTCAGTGCATGTAGCCTGATGGATTCTAGATGTGAAGCTAAAGACTGGTGAAACCAAAGAATGTAGTTTACCCAAACATCTGCCATTATATTTTCTTAACTATCAATGGTGACTGATAAGCTCAATGTCAGTTACTCCTAGTTAGAGAATATAAATTACTATTGACTCTTTCAGGTACTACTTAGTACTATAAATTTTCTTTGAGGTGAAATTTCTAGGAAAGGGCTTGCTAACAGGACTTATAGAAATGCAACAACAGAAGAGAGCAGTACATAACCTCCCTAAAAAGATTGTGCAAATGGTTGGCAAATAAGGGATGAGGAGATATAGCAAAAAAAAAAAAACAACAATTCTTATTTAACTTGTTCCTTAGTTCATTTGTATCCTTTACTTCTTCATATTTATGGTTTTTATTGTAATATTTTCTGAATGTTGTTAAACTCATCCTGCCATTTCCTCAGATAAGCAATAATGTTTGATTGTAAGGATCATCATAAGAAAAGAGACATTAAAAGACACTGTTTTGTTTTTGGGAGAAAAAGAAAGAAAGAAAAAATGGAAAATAGAGGATAAAAGCTCACAGATGTTCAACATCTGCTTCCGTGAAATGGAAAACTTGTCAAATTTAAATCTTTTTGTTTGTACCCTCTTACTTCATTAAATAACGACTTGCATTCATGCTTATGATTGTTATTGAAATATTTTGTTAAAGTTGTTAAGCTCAAATATATAAGAACTAGCCACCCTATCAGGTGGCATTTAAACTAGATCCGACAAAGGGCTCTTGATTTGGCCTTCATCACAATAGGTAGGGAGGAGTAGATGTGACAGGCAACAATAGGTATGGAGGAGTAGATGTGACAGGCAACAATAAACTGCAGACTCAAAATTGATTGCTGCATTTAAGTATTGCATTAATATTTAAACTTACCTTTTAAAATTTCAATGATAATTCTTCTGCCACCATTTAATTTAAAGACAATTTGATGTATGTAGGTCCTTACTGTGCATATAAAGAATTAATTTTATTTCAAGGGTGATTTATGCTGGATTTCGCAATTTATTTTGATTATACACAAATTTATTTCCAAGTTATAAAAAAAATTACATAAAAAAAAAAATTGTCAAAAACAATCACAGTAATGAAAACTTGGGAATCCAAAATTTCAGTATTGCAGGTCCAGATTCCAAAATGAAATGATATATGTTGGGCTACGGCCTCTAGGAATAAAGTTAAAAAAGTGTGACACTGACACACTGACATTCACATTTATTTATATAGATGCAATAGGTGTATATCCATGAGTATTTTATAGTTATAGAACTCTCAAGGAAATTATTCAATCATTAACTTAAGAATTAAAATAGGAAAATCATGAAATTTTCCAAAAATATTTCTATTTGATAATTATTGACAGTGCTTCATCTACTAAATTGCAATATTATTACATCTAATTCTACTAAAGTACTGGATATATAAACAAACACTTCTAGAGAGAGTAGAGAATATAGTGCATTTTCGCTCATTTTAGTTATCTGCAGCTGTCTGGAACGGCAGATTCCCAAAAATAAGGAATGTGAAGTGTGACACTTCAGCTTTGATCAAAACACCCACACAGAAGAGAATGGTAAATGCTATGGTAACCACAGCCAGGGCTGGTGCCAGAGTCTTATAGGCCCCTACCAAATCTATGATACGGGACCCTCTACTATATCTCAATTCTCATAAGGTAGTATTAATATAAAATACAAATTTTATTGTAACCTAATTATGTACAATAATGGGTCATATGTAATATAGGTGAACAATTGAACTAGAAAAATTGAAAATAAACTCATTGTATCTAAATACAAATTAGAGTCGTATCATAATAGACTCTAATTTGTATTTAGATACAATGAGTTTATTTTCAATTTTTCTAGTTCAAAATTGCTCCAAAACTGTTGATTTATATTAAGATTCCATCTTAAATAAATCAACAATGTTTTGGAGCAATTTTTAACATCAACTGGAGATTTTTCAAACTGGACTTGATAAACCTGTTTTCCTAGAAAATTGTTTTAAGAAAAAGATTTTATATATTTCAAGTTAAAACAGTACTGACATTTTTCAACAGAGGACAGCAATCAATGAATGCAAAATATTACCTTATAAGAAAACATCTAATATTACCATTACCCAGACAAGAACCAAACTGTCTGCTAGTCTTCTGTTTAAATGAATGACAATTTTACAAAGCCTCAGCCAAGGTAAAAAAAAAAAGACATTAAATTTGTACTGAGATAAGTACTGACAGCCTTGTGAAAAATTTGGCCAGAAGCCTAATTCATGGTCAATTAGTGCAGGGACAGTTTTTCTATCCCAATTGAATTATTACAGATCAATGGGTAGTAAGATACACTTGTGACAATAGAGTTAATTAGTTTTAGGAGGTGTTTAATAAGCATTAACAAGTGGAGAATTGCTTTAACAATTGTCAGAAAACAGAATTAGCAAAATGAGTTCAAATTCCAACTGAGATAGTTTTTACTTGATGAACACTCTTTAATCGTTATAAGCATTGGATTGTGAGAAAGCTCATCAGAACAGTTACCATGAAAGTATTTATAGAAAAGGCACAGGGAAGCTATGTTATGACTGTGAGAAAATGACTGTAGTGAGATACCAGGTCAAGACCAATAATATTGCAGATTCTTCAAAGCAAGGACGAATGGTAGACTATAAAGAGAGCTATAACTATAGCTCACGGACAACTTTGAGTCGGTGTACGTAGGATATCTACGGCTACTAAATTTGATCATCATAACAATTACCATTACTATTAATCTAACAAGAATAGTAAGATTCTGGTGAGAGAAATGTAAGACCGATTCTGGCAAGAAAAATTGTCTAGCATGTAGAGCAAGTGGAGATTAGTAAGGTGAGTTGAAATTCCAGCCACAGCTGTTGCATTCACTTTTGCACAAATATTTATGGGAAAAGGCAGGAATTCACTTCTTCTTCCCACCTACCAGCTAAAGATTAGTACTGGGCACTGTAGCATTGGCTGGAAACTAGTCTAGGAGATGAATAACTCTGATTAAAAACCAGCTGAGTGTGGAGCAAACAAATTGTAGTTTAAATAAAGGAATAGCAGAAGTGTAGACGGTAAAAACACAAAAAACAAATAAGCAAAGTGACAAGAGCTGTTCTTCTCTGCCGTCGCTACAAAGAAAGAGATTGCAAGACTCCTTTCCTCAGCCGTTACGCAGTCGTGAAACGGACACCCAAATCAAACGTACCGGCTATAACTGCCTCTTAGTACGCCAGTCAGTTCACACGTCCGACTCTGTTTCACGAAGTCCGCCGAAAGACTGGTCTTCTCTGTGCCGCTAACGTCTCCTTTTTATGGCACGCCGACACTGCCAAAATTTGCATGTGTTTCAACGCAATCTCGTCCTGAATGAGACTGGCGCGCATAAAACGCGTCTTCACAAGCGGCCATGTTTCTTGCAGGATTCGCCACGCAGGCAAGACACGTTCGTACCCGTTTTGAGTTCCGGGGTAAGTCATCACAAGAAGAAACTGAGTAAATGAGGGGAGAGGTTTTATAGACTAAGGCCAGAGCATTGTAGTTAATAAATATCTGTATAAGGAAAGATCCAGTGGTGTTTTTTTGTTTTTTTTTGTTTTTTTTTGTTTTGTTACACTGGTTTTGGAATGCTAGGCAGCCGCAAGCTTAGTGATTGTTAAAGTTCAAAAGTTGTGCAGGAGCTGCCCAGTCCTCACTCTTGATTTGGTTCAAAAGCATATTCAAGTCCTTGTTGGAGAGAAGAATTATTTCCCACTCTCCAACCTCTCTCTGCTAGGTGGGATGTGGCGAGTCTCTTACTGCTCTATCTTAATTTCTTAAAAGTTGTCAAACCTTAAAAACCAGATACAATTTTCCCTCAAGCTCATTTCTGTGATGGGAATTGGTAAGTATGTGTAGTTCTTCAGTCTTGTTCACTCTACTGAAACCAGAAATGTATGCCAGAATCGGTCTTACATTTCTCTTGCCAGAATCTTACTATTCTTGTTAGATTAATAGTAATGGTAATTGTTATGATGGTCAAACTTAGTAGCCGTAGATATCCTACGTACACCGACTCAAAGTTGCCCATGAGCTATAGTTATAGCTCTCTTTATGCTAATTACCTACTAGTTTAAAATTATATCTGGTTTTTAACTCAACCCCCCTAAAAATCCTACTTGATATGGAAACCACATTAGAAACACCTAGCATGTTAAATCTATGGCCCTGTAATAGCCTGGAAGTCTTACATACATACATATTAACTGTTATTAACCAAATTTAATCAGAAATTCTTACTATATAATGTTTGATGTATGTGATTAATAGATAAGAGCATAGACATTGAAGTAATTATAATGAAAATCAAAATACATGTTTTTCTATCACTTATTAATGCACTTTTTTTTTAATCATTTCACCCCAAGAATGGCATTAAGGCCACTAAGATGCTAGTGTTTACTGAGTGTGAGAGAATATGAGAAAAAGAAAACATTATTAAAGTCCAGGAATAATAAAAGAACTAGAATTATGAAAACTATAGATTACAATTGACATTCTGTCTATATTTCTGAGATGAGGTATTACATTAGTCAGACTATTGTCCTCATCTTTGTCGGCATATTTGTCACAACGTTTCGGCCGTTGTACGCTCCGGCTTTTTCAGGTGGTTGGAATTTCGAACCAAACCCTTTATTTCGATCACTGGGGAGGACACATGGCACAGTGGATAAAGGCGTTGGTTAGATCCAGTGACAGACCCAAAGAGTGTGAGTTCAATACCCGGTTCAGGCAGTGGAGAACTTTCAGAGGGAAAATTACCAGGAGATAACTGACATCCATCAAACATGGCTTATGGAACTAGAACAGTCTACCCCAGTGATCGAAATAAAGGGTTCGAAATTCCAACCACCTGAAGAAGGCCGGAGCGTACAACGGCCGAAACGTTGTGATAAATATGGCGACAAAGATGAGGACAATAGTCCGACTAAGGTAAATACTGTACAACTGACATTGTATTTAAATTTTTAAGATCAAAATTGACTTGAAAGCAAGAAGCCAGAACAGAATTTCACAAGTGAGAATAGAAATAGTTAGCATAGAACTTACAGTTACACCCAATTATTTCAACTGTAAGATGAAAGCATGTCAACTTGCCACTTAAATTCATAGTCTAGATACCAAATGAAAATATTTCTAGAATAAGTGCAGAGAAGCTACATTACAGTGAAGAGAAAGTGACTGAAGCCAAAATGCCAGGTCAGGACTAAGAACATTGCAAATTCTTCTTTGTATTTCATCTAAAATCTCTAAATAATAGCAGATGCACCGGTCCAGATTTGGCAGCAATATTCAATGAACAGATGAATGGTAGACTTACAAAAATGCAAGATTCTGGCACAAAAAATTGTTTAGCATGACACAGTGAATCAACTTTCCTAGCAGCATAGCTAGCAGTTGATTCAATATAATCTTTCCACTTCTTGTCAGTGGAAAACATTAGGTCTGAGAAGATGCATTCACTCACTCTCCAGGAGGTTAGCATCAGCTATGCTGATGGAAGACAAAAAAAGGTTCTCTCTGATGATTAAAAAGAGCAGTTTCATTTTGGAGGTATTAAGATTAACACGCTATTTCATGCCCCGGTTAACAACAGATTGTACATCATTTTATAAATATGTGCATTATCTATTTTATATGTGAAGCAAAGAGATGGGGTTGCTGAAAAGTTATCAGCACACCCCTTCCTAAAATTTGACCACTTGAACAAATGTGGATTTCTTTATATTAATCTCATCTTGGGCTGCAAAATTATTCTTCACCTCCTCAAAATAACGTAGATGAAAAAAAAAATCTCACCAAGGTCTTTTTAAAGCTGCCTTTATTGTCCATATACATTTCCATTATCTTCTTGTTAATTGGTTTTAGATTTTGTAAAATTTTAAGTTTGGAAGCAATTTTGTTTTAATTTCAGTAATGTTCATTCTGTTATCTTTAAGACAACACATTAAATTTACAGGAAAGTTAAATGTGTTTAAATACATATGAAAATATATGCATCAAATAATTAGATCACGAAAAAGCTATTTTAATCTTAATTAAATTGGTTCATAAAACACTTTTTGTTATTTTTTAAAATCTTACCCATGTTCTTAAATAGTCTCATCAGATTGAGACTTTTATATGGATGCCATTGCATAAACAAAAAGAAGTGTACCAAATAAAAGAAAGCATATCAGTTGAGGACTTTCAACAGCGGCAACAACTAAAATGGATAGCACATGTAGCTGAAAGAGCATGCCACACTATCTCAAACAAAGGCAAGGAAGGAAGCTGTGGGTTATCCCCACATAACTTTGCCAGTTTTGCCAAGAAGTCATTAGACGGCACTGTCAAGCACCTATAAAAATGGGACACTTTCTGTCTTTATCCCCTTTTCTCTCCAGCGATGACATCGAACAGGACCTTCATTCTGAGCATGGGTATGTCTTTCTGCTTTGGGACTGAACTTTTTCACACAGACAAACATGCACGCACGTGCACATATCACTAACACATTCCCTAACCTTTCTTCTGCTTTTCTTTCTATTTTTTAATCAGTTAGAAAAAACAATGAAATATCGCCTTGTTAAAATTCATTACATTTCCTTACACCTGTCATTGACATGTATAATATATTGTTGCCAGTCTAATTAGAAGTAGCACTGCAACAAAGCTCTCATCAGATTCCACATGACTTCAAACAAAATGTTAGGAAGGAAACCCCCATCAATACTAGAAAGAGCAATAACAGCTACTGGACTTGAGAAACTTGTTTTCCTCAAGTGGAACTCATACATATGATACACTGCTAGAGATACTGAGGAAATGGTTGGTTCTGTCACATGCTCCAGTACTTGACTCCTCCTGCTATTCTCTACCTTTCCAAGAGCCAGATCAGCCCAAAATTGGAGTACTGTTGCCATATATGGGCAGGAGCTACCCAGTCTTTACTTTCCAGTCTCGGTAGAGACCAAGAGTGTCTGCGTGAACTTCTGGGTGACAAATTATTTTCCACCCTAAAACCCCTATCAGATTAAACATCACAAGCCTCTTGTTGCTATATCACTATTTCCATGGAAAGTGTTCATACAAACTACATTCCTTAGTTCCACCAGTTTTAACTTTCATGGCTAGGATGTAGCAGACCAAGCACATTGTAGCAATCCACCCTCATTCCCTTTGCATTCCATTAGTGGGATGTAACTTTCACTCAAGCACCTTCTACCCACAAATAGCTACTTTGTGGAACCAACTCCTAAGAGGATGCTTCTTGTGGGTGACAAATTATTTTCCATCCTACAACCACTTTTTCACTGATGAAACATCACAAGCATTCTCAGTGATCTATCACTATTTCCATGGAAACTGCTCAAATGAACTACATTCCTTATTTGCACCAATTCTAACCTTCATGACTAAGATCCAGCATGCTACACACATTGTAGTAAAACATTAGTGAGATGTAAGTTCCACTCAAGGAGCTTCTTCCCACAAACTGCTGTCTTATAAAAACGACTCCCAAGAGGATGTTTCCCCAATCATTACAATCTTAACCTGTTCATGTCTAGGGTTAACCATTATCTTTCCCACACACCCACATAAACTGTGCATCCTCTTACTGTGTAACCCTCTGCCTTGTACAAGGGGGAACAGCATTGTAAAAACAAATCATTGTTCATATTGTACTACACTTCCATGATGATGACATCCCTCTGAAAACATTAAAAAAGCCAGAAATCATCAATAATAGTGAAAGAAATTCCTGGATTCCCACCAAAATTTAATCAATTGTTCCTTGGCCCATGGCCCACCCTTGCATAAAATGTCATTGAAATTAAATGAGAAATTTTAGAAATATTGTGTGAACAGGCAAACATGGGTGAATACATAACCTCTGTCTAAGTTCATTGCCAGTTAATAAAACTGTCAGTGAAATATTAAAAGAAAATAGGAATAAAACCCAGAAAGATTATTTAAAGAAGTAAATGCAAATAAACTCCTTGAAAGTGGCTGGCAATTCACTCCTTTAAAATACTAAGAGAAATTTTTTAAAATCATTTCACCCCAAGGAAGGCAATAAAACCACTAAGACACAAAGAGTTACTGAGTGTGAATGAATAAGAAAAAAGAAAAAAAAACATTATTAAGAACAAGAACAATAAAATAAAAGAGGAATCAAGAAGGCAGTAGATAACAATTGACGTTGCCATTAAATTCTTGAAGATCAAAGTCAGTGGGAAAGCATGGAGCTGGAAGGGAGTTCCACAAGCGGGAAGTGTGGGAAGTGCAAGAAAAGAAACTGTTTGCATAGAACTTACAGTTACATCTAGCCAATTCTGTAAAATAATGAGACCTTGCTGCCAATCTAGTACTGTGCTTATATTCATAAAGTCAAGGTATCAAAAAGGAAAGCTCATCAAAGCAAGTACTATGAAAATATTTATAGAAAAGGCAGAGTTAAGCTAGATTATGATGCTGGGAGAGTGACTGAAGCCGAGATATCAGGCAAGGACCAAAAACATTACAGATTCTTCTTTTGCTTTTATCAGGAATTTCAAATATATAAACAAAGTACCAGACAAGATATGAGTTGAGGTAGAGCAAATATTTAAAATAAAGGAATAACCAATAGAAATTAAAGCATCACTTGTTCTTATTTACAGTATTTGGACTGTTATCTTCATCTCCATCTTGCCATATTCACAACGCTCAGCCATTGTACACTCTGGCCTTCTTCAGGTGATTGTAATTTTGTACCAAATCCTATATTTTGTCTACTGGAGTAGATTGTTCTAGTTTCACGTGCCACAGCTCTTCCAGATGTTTCAGTTATTTCCCTTTAACTCAACTCTGTAAATAATCATAATACCTCATCTCAGAGATATAGACAGATATCACTTTTTGTTGTTTTCTTCAACACTTATTTATACTGAATTTTTTATTCTCATCACAGATTACATTTAATCATACGTTTCAAATGAATTCAATCAAAAGAGAAAAGAATGTCTATTTTTGTATCATCCTAAATAGGTAATATAGTTTGGAACAGTGTGTGTAATAGACTATGTACTTACAACATAAAATAGAATACAATATTAGTCAATATCCACATTGTCTGCTATAAGTTGATAAGTAACAGTTATTTTCACACTTTTGTGTGATTAGTGGGTTTCAACAGCTAAATTTTGGTGTACTAAGTTTAAAAGATAAAAATGGTGATGAGAATTGTACATTAGTCACCTGTTAACCAGGGAGTGTATCTTCCAAGACCTTGAGTGGTTGCTTGAGACTGTGGACAATAGCAAACACTTACAAACTCATGATAGATTTTAATTTACAGATTAAGATATCATATACAGATGTAGATTAAGATAGCATATATAGATTAAGATATATCTATATAATACTAAAATTCTAATCTTGTATATATGTATGTATGTATGTGTATTCCCAAGATACAACTTAATACATAATACCTCAACCAATATAGAAGCATACTGTACCTGGAATTCCTGTCAAGTGCAATGCCAAATTAGATTAAAATTAGACAAGGGATTCTTGAGTTAGGTCTGTTTTTCTGTTTTTACTGCAATTTAATAGAAAATTCAGTTTTTCTTTTCAATACCCATTCTTATATCAATCTATGTACATAAACAAATACTTGCATATTATATTTCAACTACAGTGTGTGTGAAAAATAATAAACATTCATAATACATTATAACAACATTATTAAATAAATTTACATATGTATCAGACAAGGTATATTTATACAGTTCACTACACTACATCAGAACTTTTTTTTTTTTAAATTACTTGAAAGGTGAAGAGACTATAAGTGTCGCATGAGTTGATGGGAAATAAATAGAATCATGCCGATTTGCTGCTCTCGCATATTTTGAAACCTGGCCAAGTGGTTAGAACGTTCGCTTTCTGATTATGAGACCCAGATTTGAATCTTACTACGGTCAATTTGTCAGGAAAGTGACTTCTTGATGTTATTGGTCTAGAGGAGATGATCCCAGTATATGGCACCTTTGGAAAGGTGCCTGAAAATCATATGAGTTGACCCAAGCCTGTAAGTGAAATTGGGTAGATAGAACCTTTGGAGAGCCATCAGTGGTTGTGTTAGCACAAAAGTCACAAATCATTGTGACCAAGGGTTTCAGCATGCTGGCCTTGTTCAGATTGTTGACCACGCTAGATAACAAGCTTCGCTCCCAGAAACAATAACTAAGGTCTGCTCAGCATAGTTGCAGGTGTTGAACAAACAGAAAATGCACCTGAGCAAATGTCTGCAATAGGGATTACCTAGAAGAACCCCCACCCCACCCCCAGTAGACTGGTATCTTCAAATATGAGTGGCCAACTATTAACTTTAATATATTTTGAAATAAATGTGGGGAAGAAACATGTATAACAAAAAAAAAATATTATTTTGAAAAAGACTTCTCTTCTTTTAAGCTCCAAGACTTCTCTTTTAAGCTCCAAATTTTCCTGCAGTTTGTTAACTATGAATCCCAGCGGAACAATAAATCTTCTTTTACTGTCTTTAGTATTAATTTTATATTCAAAGTACATTTCATGGAAGAAATTTCTCTTTCAATATAAAGAAGTAAAACCTATATTTATTGGTATCATAAAATAATTTATTTTCATACTTTAAATCAGGATATATTTAAGGTAATTTGGGTGACATTCATTCAAATGAATGCAAGTCAGCCTGGAAAATTTTTTAATTATTATTAACTAATAATTAATAAAAAATATACTTATTATATTGAAAAAAAAAGACTACACCTGTGAATGAGGGAAAAAAATCTGATACTCACAGGACAGACCGAAGGCAGGAAGGACAGAGGAAAACAATGCATAACATACTTACTTAGTTTGAGTAAATGGATGGTGGAACAGAGTTTAAGACAAATTAAAAAATAGACAATTTATTAAGAGCTACAAAGGACAGGAAACTGTGGAGAACATATGATTGTCTACCTCCTGAGGAGACACAGCATATAATAAGGAAGCTGTAGAATTTGTCAATTCAGAATTACATGGAATCACATAAAGAGACTATATATATAATTATTTATTTAAATATTATAACATAAATGTTATTAAAATCACTACAAAAATAGCCATTTTGTTTCAACACCTCCGGTGTCTTATCAAGTGATGATGTTGAATGTAGAATAAATGGTTTTAAAAATTTCAAATTAATTAACGATCCTTCGCTAGGGGTAAACGCTGTTACATAAGCTAGAATGACCAATCAAAATACAAGTATATAAGAATTCAAAAAATTTGACAACGAAGCAAGGTTATCATAGATATTAAAAGCTTTAAAGTTGGGGTTCTAGTAAAATAGAATATGTCCTAACTAATAAGTATTAAATTATATGATAAAATTTGAAATTAAAATTAAAAGTAAAAAATTACCCATTTAGAAAACTAAATCTAATCTCTATTAAGTTTAACTGAGGAGAAAATAAAAATACATATGTTATTTAATTTATTTTTTCATTGAAATTATGTTAAAAAGGATGTTGATAGCTCTAGACAAAGATGTATACATTTTAACATTTTAATTCAACGAGTGTAACTATGCTGATCACCTCTCACGTAAACCAATCCAAACACACTCAGGTTATAATACATAAGCGCCCAGACATATTTAGATATATATACACACAAAAAAAACGGTGACGAGACACGACACTTGATAAAAAAAAAAAAATACGAACACACACACACAACCAAATGTGCATGCACTTTCCTTACACATAGACATTGATAAACACATGCACATACGTCCACATGCACATTGACCTAGACAATCAGACACAATAGCCAAAACATATTCGGGGCTTAATATGTTATTAAACGAATTCTAACTACTTATTGAAATATAACTAATACATAGATAAACTTAGTAATATATATATATATATATATATATATATATATATATATATATATATATATATATATATATATATATAAAGAACCCAGAAGATTTTACTATTTAAATGTTATTTTAGTGGATACCCATATTCGAGTAGATGCTCCATTTATTTATTAAACAGTATTATTTTTGTCTAACAGCCTAAACATTTGGGAAATTTTATTAAAAAAAACCCCAAAAAGCATATGCTCTCCAGCAGGATTCAAACCTGTGTCTCCCTAGGCAGGAGAAGCCATCATTTGATCTAACGTGTTTTAGACCATCTCAGCCATAATGTACATCAATGATCAAGCAAAATCAAATAGTGCCTTATAATGCAAATCTTTCTCAGACTCTTGAAACATTCATATCAGTTTGGTATCCTAAAGTAAACAAAACAATTTCTAAAGAAGTAATGAATTTTTATTTATTAATCCAACAGATTTTATTACTTAAACGTTATTTTTAAGGGATAGCCATATTTGAGTAGATGCTCAGTTTATTTATTAAACAGTATATTTATTTATTTTCGTCTAACAGCTTACATACAGGGTGAGGTAAAAGTCACATAGCGATAGTTTATTAAAAGTATAACTCCACATGAAAATTTCATTTACTAGTTATTTTCAAAATGTCCTCCTCCTTTTTCAAAACACATTTCAATTCTGTGCCTGCCTGATTCATTAACACGTTGAAGAGTTTCCTCTGCCATTTTACTGCGTTCATATTTAATTCTTTCTTTAAGTTCCATCTTACTTCATCAAAATTTGTTTCTGCGAAGTAAGAAAATATCAAAACAAAGTATACATTTAAAACATGATTAATTGATTAGCCCCTATGGTGCACGACTCTTGCCTCACCCTGTGTATGCTCAATCAATTATAATAGTATGGATTAGCGACATGATTTAAACAATTTTGAAAATATGCTCATAGTGGCAAAGCTGTACTTAATTAACTATGAGTTTAAATTGTTCTTATTTTTATATTTTATATAATATTATACATATGTGTGTGATGCATACACGAGTAGATGTAAAATACACAATAATTACAAGAAATGCTCCAAAAATAGTGCCTCCCATTTATTTCCATGGAAATAAGAAATAGAGGCAATCGAATCACACCATCAGATAGAAAACAATCTCAGCTACAAATGACATATTCACCATTATTGATTATGCATTTCTGAGCTGCTTTTTATTTTGGCAAGATAGCAGCTGTGCAGGACTATACAGAACACTGCTTATATAACACATTATTGCCAGCACTGAGTAACAATCCACTTACTGTGATTACATCCACTGTTTGATTTCCACAAACTTTCACCAAGCATCAATGATTGTTAATAGATAATGAGAAAAAAAGACATTCAAACATCATATGAAAGACAAGAGAGACAGAGGGAAATAGTGAGTAACCTACCTAATGGTCTTGTGTAAGTCGATGGTAAATAGTATGGGAGTGATAATAAAACATCAAACATTACTGAGAGTTACAAAGGATAGAAAGCCGTGGAGAGTCATGAACACCCACACCCTGCAGGGATATGGCACATTTGAGAAAGAAGAAATGGAGTGATGCTTTTCTAATGAGCATTTGTGTGAAAGTGAATGCAGCAATCTAGACTGGAATTTTCATTAAAATTTAAAATCTAAAATTATTCAGCCATATGTATCCTACAGGTATACAAATGTATGGTTGGAGAATAAGAAAAGAACATAATGCTAGTTTTTCTTCGTATTTTTTTACCCTAGACAAGGCAATAAAGCCACTAAGAAACTAAGAAGATGCTGCTGAGGAGATACAGTGCATTGCAAAAGTCTACACACCTTGAAAACTGGATGTACTTTGTTTATTTTGAGAGGAACAATTAATATTTTAAACTCCAATTTGTTTTAATAAGCAGATCTATCACACTTTTATTTAATACACAAAATACGTTTGAAAAATTTTAAACTGATTTTTAAACAAAGATAATTTTGAAAAATGTCTTTGCAAAAGTCTACACACCCTTTAGAATGTCTTCAGCTAATACTTTGCGGATGATCCTGCTGCATCAATTACAGCCTGCAGACGTCTCAGGTAGCCTTCCACGAGCTTACTGCAGTAGTCTGCTGACAGTTTTTGCCATTCTTCATGGCAGAACTTCTTGAGCTGTGTCAGATTGGATGGAGAACGTCAGTGCACAGCCAGCTTTAGATCTCGCCATAGATTTTCTATAGGATTGAGGTCTGGAGACTGGCTGGGCCAACCCAAATCAGTGATTTTCTTGCTAGCAAATCAAGCTTTAGTGCTTTTTGACACATGCTTGGGGTCATTATCTTGTTGAAACTTGAAATTGCAACCCAAGCGCAGAGCTCTAGCAGACTTCAGCAGGTTTGCATCCAATATTTCTTGGTACTTGACACTGTCCATGATACCTTGAATATTTACCAGCTCTCCAGGCCCTGCAGCTGAAAAACAGCCCCAAAGCATGATCGAGCCACCACCATGCTTTTACAGTGAGGACAGTATATTGAGGTTGGTGAGCAGTGCTTTTTTCCGCCAAACGTAACGTTTCATATTTTTTCCAAATAACTTGACTTTGGTCTCATCTGACCACAAAATCTTTTGCCACATGGTCATGGAATCATTGATGTGACATTTGGCAAATTTTAGCCTAGCTTGCTTATGCATAGGCTTCAGAAGGTGCTTTTTTCTAGCTACCGTCCCTTGCAGGCCAGACCAGTGCAATACTCTGGAAATTGTAGATGCATAAACATCTGTCCCAGTACTGGAAACTGAAGCTTTCAAGTCTTCCAGTGTTGCACTAGGGTTGGAGGTTGCCTCCGGACCAGTTTTGATTTTGCTCTTCTGGTAAGTTTGCTCGGTCTCCCAGATCTTGGTAGAGTAGCAGTGGTTTTGTGCACTAACCACTTCTTAACTACAGTTTTAACAGTGCTTAGGTGCAATTCTAAAGTTTTTGCAATCATTTTATAGCCATTATTTTCATTGTACTTTTGAATAATAAGGTTTTCAAGTTCCTGAGACAGAGGCTTGCCCATTTTCTTTCCAGAGTTGGACACCTTGTGTTTACAGTCAGAGTCCAAAGATCAACATACCAAGAAACTATGTGGTGGATCATTTTGTAGGCAGTTAAATCAACTTATATAGTAAAATAATAGACTGGCCAAGTTTGTTTGTTATTGTAGAATGCACATGTCACTTTTGGTTGTTCTGGATTGTATACATCAATGATAAACTACAAGATAACACAGTATAATATTTGGCGGGTGTAGACATTTGCAAAGACATTTTTCTAAGTTATATGATTTTAAGATTCAGTGTGAAATTTTTAAAATGTAATTTTTATATCAAAGGAAAGTGTGACGGATCTGCTTATTATTTAACAATCATTGGAATTGAAAAAATGTGTTGTTCCCTGTTAAATAATACAAAATATATAAATTTTCAAACGGGGTGTAGACTTTTGCAAGAAACTGTAGAACAATAAAAGAACAAGTTTCAAGGAGATAGTAGATGATGCCTGTATATTTCTGAGATGAATTATTGTAAATATTTACACTATTTACTTTGTTCAAACTATTGTCCTCATATTTATTATCATATTCATAATGTTTCAACCGTTGTACTCATCGGCTTTCTTCAGGTGATATACATTGGAATTTCAAAACCTTTACTTAGTTCACTGGGGTAAACACATGGCCCAGTGGATAAAAGCATTGGTTGAAGTAATCCAGTGACTTGAACTAAAGAGTTGTGAGTTCAATACCTGGCCATAGCAGAGGTGAACAAAAATTTGGTGAGTTGAGTTACTAAAGGGGAATTACTGAAACTCAGACATCCAGAAAAGGTATGGCATGTGAAACAGGAACAATCTACCTTAGTGGATAAAATAAAGGATTTGGTATGAAACTCCAATGAATATCACCTGAAGAAGGCCGTAGCATACAATGGCTCAAATGTTGTGATGTTGTGATAATAGTCCAAACAATGTAAATAGTGTAAAAAGATGATGCATTTAAATTTTTGTAGATTGTAGCTGACAGGAAAGCAAGAAACTTGAAGAGAGATCCATCAGCAAGAAGTGGGAATGAAGAAAGTATTAGCATAGAACTTACAGTTACATTTTGCAATTTCAACAGTAAAAGGAGATCTATGCCAAACTAGCCTTCTTCTATATGCCAAGTCCCTTGGCAATCATGACACTCCACAATTTCCTGTCTTTTGTAGTACTTAATAAATTTTGTCTTTCTGTTACCTCTCCTAACCCTTCAATCTAACTGTGAGTATCAAATTCTAAGCCTTCTTTCCTCATTGTAAGCTCTAGAAATTTCAACTGTCTCTTCCTGATGTTAAGTAAATTCATTAACCCCCTTCCCCAGTGTATGCATGTATATACATTTTTACCAAAAGTGTCCTTTTCAGAAACAGATGAATAAACACGTCCAAAACAATATTCAAAAACCAGCTACATCAATCTTGATTCTTTTTATGACCTTCTAAGCCTGAAACAAGTCCAATAACTTAGTCTTCCTGAAGTGGTCAAGAAAGTTTTCTTCTATCTGATGGATATTGCGGTGTGGAATGCTTACATCCTCTATAACAAATAAAAAAAATTAGTCTGAAAATGAAACAGTTTTTGCAAAATAGTTGATGGGAAGGGGGTTAAGTTGAGGTACCAAAGAGGAAAGTCCAAGACAATTGCCATGAAAATATATTGTGGAGAAGGCATGGGGAATCTTCATTATGGCAGCAGGAAAATTATTGCAGATTCTTTTTTGAGAAGAGACTGAAAAATCAGGATTTGAACACTGATCCATGGTTCCAAAACTAAACTCACTAGTCACCACTGGAGACGACGACAAATAGAAAAACAACTGTAACATGCATAAAATGGATGGGTACTCACCCTGAAGAAAGAAGAAATAAAAATAAAGAAACCATAAAAACTGACAGGTAAACTTTCAGATGCATTCACTTGAAATAAAAGAATAAGCTATACAAATACCAGTCAGGAAAAATGTCTTCATGCAATAGAGATTCTTCATTTTAAAAGCAAAACAATTACATTAGAACACCTCACCAAAAAGATACAATTTGCTAAGGTCTGTGCTTGAACCTGCTCAATATCTTTGAGAGACAGAGACAGAGAAGCTCCTGAGGTGTATATCAACATTGATTATTTAGTGCAGAGATAAAATGAGTAAAACCCTTGACTGAGTGGACTGAATTTATATATGTGTTTGTCTCTCTTATCATGTATGGTTTAAAACTTACTGATTTTCTGTAACTATGCACATATCATAAAAGCACACACATGCATATATGCATATGAACACTTAACCAAGAAAATGAGCACATACAATCAATAAGTGTTCATGCAGACAAATACAAAGTATATTATTAAGGAAATAAATATATTAATAGTTACTACACACACACACACATATATATATATATATATATATATATATATATATATATATATATATATATATATTCAAACATGTTTAGTTAAATAATTTAGACATATGTTTATTTATTTTACTTTTAATCATTTCAAGTTCACAAATTCATTTCTTGGTGGCTGTAGAAAATTGATTAAGAAAAATTCCCAAATTTTCCTTCAAATAATTTTATTTTCCCAAGTACTTTCAATCTCACTTGAGAACATCTTCAGGAGTTGCATATCTATGGATGTGTTATGCGTTAAAACCATAAATTGAAAATATTTTTTGCCTCTATGCAAGGAAGTTAATTTATGCAATTATTTTTAAAAGATTTTTAATTGTAGTATTTTAATTTAGGATTTTTTGTATTATTCTTAGCTGCTACAGACATTTAAGAACTTTGTTACAATACTCATACTTGACTTTATCTTATTATTTAATTCTCTTAAATAAAGGGTTTCCAGAATTTAAAGTTTTTGCTTATTATTATCTTGATAGAGCACTGATGTATTTTTGGCTAATATCTGTCTAAACTGTAAATGTAGAAATGAGTGTTCCTTTAAATGTACTGAGATTGAATTATGATCATTCAAGTTAAATGTAAGCCTTCTTGTCATCATTGTTGTTGTAAAACCAGCATACGTATTAATATTTTTATCAAAGATGCAATCTCCCAAAGGACACTTAAATTGATATATCATGTTGGTCTTTTGAAATAATGAAACCATAGCCTTACTTGATGTTGAAAGTTAATTCACCAATGTCTCAGTTAGGGAAACAATAGATTTAATCATAAAGGATATCTACAACAATCAACCTCACCCTCTATTAAAAATTAGTCATAATATTTTAAGAAAACTACTCTTGATGTGCACCACAGAAGCTCCTTTCTATGACCATCAAAATAATAAATACATACAATGTGATAGTATTTTTATGAGTTCCATCCTGGGACCAACATTTAGCAACTTCTACATGACTAAACTAGAAAATAACATACTTAATACCACAAAAAACCCTCCATTTACCATATATGTAGATAACATTCTCATTTTAGTCAAAAATGTAAATGAAATACAAATAAATGAAATTTTATATATATATATATATATATATAATCTCTCAATTCATGCAGATAATATATACATTAAAAAATATGCACTAAGTGAAAACGCATTAACTGAACAATAACTTATAGGAAATTATATAATTTGAACCTTTAATTTTATTCTCATTCACAGTTAATTTATAATTTGCATACTTTTTAATTAATATATAGGTACATATAAGAAGATACAATAAAAATGCTATGAATTAATGTTCATTAATCTGATTTTTTATGAAAAACTTATCTGTTCTTCAGAAATTAGCTTAAATTTTTATCAATGTTATTCCAAATATCTATAATTTCTTCTTTTAATTCATCAATATTTTTAAAGACTTTGCCTTCCATTTTTCTGTTTCATTAACTTCCATATATTTTCAATAGGTTTTAAATTTGGTGACTGTGGTACCCAGTCTAATAGTTTTAATTTAAAAAGAATCCTGTTATGTATATTTTCTATTTATGGAAATTTTCAAAACATATCACAATCATTAGTATTTTAACCTGAAAATTGTATTTATAATCTTTCCATAGTAAATGCATACATCTTATATATTTCAATATTTTTTTTTTTAAGCATTTCACCCCAAGCAAGGCAAGAAGCCACTAGCATGCAAGGGGTTACAGAAGATTTGGAGCGAGAGCAGATAGGAGTGATAGAGGAAAGGAAGTGGATAGATCAAGGCAAATGGAGATGTCGATTGACATTACATTTGAATAGTTGGAGATTATAGTTGTCAGGGAAACAGGAATAAGGAAGTGAGTTCCACAGGCGAGAGGTGTGAGATATGAAGCTATTGGAGTAGAAGAGACGGCTACATTTAACAGTTTCAACAGTGAAAGGGTGGGAGCGGGATGCTAGCCTCGTAGGACGCTTGAATTCATGAAGTCTGGGAACCAGCGAGAGCAGCTCATCGGAGCAATTACTGTGAAAGTATTTGTAGAGAGAGGCGACAGAGCATCTGTGAGAGAGCGACTGCAGACGAGGTGCCAGATCAGGGCCAACCACGTTCCAAATCCGTCTCTGGATCTTATCAAGAACCCCGAGGCAAACAGAAGGGGCTCCAGACCATATATGGCAGCAATACTCCATGCAAGGGCAAATGGTTGATTTGTAGATTTGAAGGATCGACTCCAGGGAGAAAAATTTCCTGGCTCGGCACAGGGAGCAAACTTTCCTTGTGGTGGACAAAGCAATTGACTCAATGTATTTGTTCCATCTCAGGTCAACAGTCAGCGTGAGACCAAGCAGCCGCGGAGAGGAGCTCTCGAGAAGTTGGTCTTCAGACATTCTAATGGGATGCAAGGAAGGATCCCTGTGGTGATTAATAGAGAGCAGTTTTGTTTTTGCGGCATTAAAGTTAACCAGCCAATTCCTACCCCAGTTTACAACTGATTGGAGGTCCTTTTCGAGACGAATGACCAGGTTAATTTTGTCAGTGACACTAGACTTGTTTTTGAGGCAGGAGTAAATTGTGGTGTCATCTGCGTAGATGCCAACTTGGGAATCTATGGCATTGGAAGATCATTTATGAAGATAAGGAACAGAGTAGGGCCTAGGATAGAGCCTTGAGGAACACATGCGTTCGTGGGATAGGAGCTTGAGGAGAATCCATTGAGAACGACCTTCAATTTCCAGTTTGACAGGAATGATTGTATTAGGTCAAACAGTCAACCTGTAATACCATATCACTGAAGCTTGCGAAGAAGGCCGGCATGCCAAACCCTATCAAACACTTTGGAGATGTCTACGGCACAAGCTTCTCCATTATTATGAAGAGCTTGGTATACAAATTCGGTGATGGCCGTAAGCACATCAGCTGTAGATCGGGCAAAGCCGAAACCATATTGCTTGTCTGAGAGCAGATCATGGGATGTAAGGTGGTTAACCACTTTGGCGTTGATTAGGGCTTTGAAGACTTTGCCAAAGAGGGGTAGGAGACTGATAGGACGGTAATTAGAAGGATCAGAGGGGCCGCCAGAGTTCTTAAAGACAGGAACAATGGATGAAGACTTCCAGCAGTCAGGACCTCAAACTGGTTGAACAAAGGAGGTATAGAGCGTTTGCTATCTCGTTCAGAATTGCTCTTTTGTTAATTAATGGAAATTCCTGTGTCTAATTAAAATTAATTTGTCCATTTTCTTTTAACAAGTCAGAAATTTCCTCAAAATAAACATGAAAAACAAACAAAATATTCAAATATGTATTTTCATTATCAGCTCATATTATAAAATTTATCTATTTATATCCATCCTTTTTTTAACGCTATTGTAATTAACATAATAATTAACATAATACTTGACAAACAAAATAGTTACCCATTTTCTATTTTTAAATTCAAAAAAAATTTTAATTAATCGGTAACTATAAAAAAATCAATTTTCAATTACTATGGTTAAACTGAAGAATGTTTTACTGAACTAATCAAGTATTAAGTATGCACTAATCAAATTTTGGTATATAAAACTTTTAGTGTACTAATGGAAAACATCAATTGAAAGCACATTAATCAAGCGATTCATATATAGACAGAGTACTTTCTCCCTCACTTTCTATATATATATATATATATATATATATATATAGAGAGAGAGAGAGAGAGATACACAGAAACATATCTATATATAGTCACTACTCATACTATATATATATATATATATATATATATATATATATATATATATATATATACATACATACATAGAGAGAGAGAGACCTCTATTTTCTTCACTTTTGTGATATGTATATACATATATGACTCATAGATTTCTCCCTTCTTATATAGATATATTTATATAAACACAAGCTTCCCTCTGATATATATGTAAAAATGTACACACATCTATACATATAGTATTACACAACAAAATACAAAATAATGGATTTATTATCTGCACTATATGTATATATTATGAAACGATGTATTTGTATATTAACGTGTGTGTGTGTATCCATATACTTGTTATCATAAGGACACATATTAATGTATTTGTAAATATGTGTCTATTAGGGGGAACTGCATAAAACCTTCTTTTTGCAATAAAGAGGACAATAATTGCACTCATAAAAAAAATGAAAAAAAAAATGAATTTTTGCCGAATTTCAATGGCACTGAATATGCCAGCCAAAAATAAATAAAAAAAAAGAAAAGTCTGCTTCCATGTCCACAAAGAAAATTTGTTATGAATTGTTGAGATTCAGCTGCAAGCAAAGTGCAAAATATTGAAAACTGTTCTCCGAAATCTATACAGATAAAACCGAGAGTTTCACTGCCTGGAAGGATTTCAGTAAATTATTGCTTCCCTTAAAACAAAAGACAATAAATAAACTAAATACTTTTTACCTGGAGTCAAGGAATTTGAAATTAGCTCCTGCATTTTATAAAATTGCACAAAATAGTATTTTTCTCCAGAAGTATTCTTGTATTGATTCTTCACCAAATATAAAAAAAACCCATCCCATTGTATTATTCTTTTATTTAATGTGATTGCTCAATCGTTAAACTGTGAGACTAGAGACAGCAAGTGCTACTGTTCAAGAACAGAAATGTCAGTTCAATGGTGTTTAGTATGCGATTCTCCTCAGAAATGACCAAAATGGATTTACACCAGAGCTTCATAAAATTTTATTTTGCAGGTTATTTAAAACCAGAAAATATTTTTAGACTAAGAATTTTTGGTGGAGATAATAATAATTTTACTGATACGAGTTTTACTAATTAACCTATGGTGGGGGGAGAAGAGTGGACTCATACCTTACCCAAAGGTATTTGCATGCAATGTAACTGCAACTTCTATGCTAACAGTTTTTTTTCCCTCACACTTCTCGACTGTGGAACTATCTTCCAGCTCCATACTTTCCAGCAAACATTGATCTTCAAAAATTTAAATGCAGTGTCAATTGTTATCCATTGTCTTCCTGATTTCTCTTCCTTGTTGCTAATGGAAGTGTTCAAGTTATGTGATTTTTGTTATTTGGTAATGTTCTCTGTGATCTTGTAGTGCTAGTCCCTAGGGTAGGATTTTAAACAAATCCAAAAGAAACAATATGCAGACTGAAATCTGTGGTGCTAATAAGTTCTTATCAAGTAGAATGTTATCATTAGGAATACTTTGTCAAATATTTTCATTTTTTAAATGAAATTAGCTCAAGCAATTCAGAGAAAATGGACAATACTTGTAATTCTAACTCAATTCTTTTTAATTGACAAATTATCTAGGAAAATGTTAAATAATAAAAATGACATTCTAGAGTATGTGGAGCTGGTATACAAATGTTTCCTGTTCACCATAATGGAAGAAAATTACAAATATATTGATTATAGGAGCTTTTGTTTTTAATCATTTCATCCTTAGCAAGGCAAGTGACTAAGATGCAAAATGGTTCTGAGTATGAAAGAAAATGAGAAAAAAGAAAAACATTAACGAGAGAGAACAATAAAAGAACAGGAATTAAGATAGAGTATAAAGGCTGACATGGCATTTAAATATTTAAAGGCCAAAGTTGACTGGAAAGCAAGAGGTCATAAGAGAGTTTCAAAAGCAAAAAGTGTGAGAGAGGAAATTGTTAGCTTTACAGTTACATGGAGCAATTTCAGCAGTGAAATTAGGATATCTAGCTACCAATCTAGTCTTGCATTTAAATTCATAAATTTGAAGTACCAGAGTAGAAATCAATATCTATTTTGAAAACTACAAAAATGTGGCACAAGGCCAAAAGTTTGGATGAGGAAGGCTGGTCTTCAATCTGTCTTATCTTAAACTTAGCTAGCTATGATTACTGGCCCAGATATAGCACAGTATTCATTGCACCAAAACAATACATTCTTACTTAGCATTCTTACTACAGCCACCATAATACCTCAAAGTCTCTAACTAGTACCCATACATACAATTTGTCTGTTGGGAGCGGGGTTAAATCAAGAACTTTTAAAAATGAATATTTACAATTTGGAAGCTCATCAGAACAATTACCATTAAAATATCTATAGAACAAAACTAGAGGGAAGCTATGTTATGGCAGTAGGAACGTTACTTCATATTAGCGCCAAACCTGCTGATCAATGGTTTGTGACTTCATGCTAGCACAACCATCAATGGTCCCCAAGGGTTGCGCCTACCCAATTTCACTCACAAGGTTAACCTGTGATATGGTTTACAGGCACTTTCCACATGCTGGGATCACCTCCTCCAGACCTATAACATCAGGAAGTCAACTTCCTGACAAATCAACCATGGTGAGAATCGAACCCGGGTCTCATGGTCAGAAATTGAATGTTCTAACCACTTGGCCACATGTCCATTGTCATATATATAAGAATCAATATATACACATATATATATTTCAGAAACAATATATACACAATTGAAAAGTAATCTATGTAAGGTTTATACATCTGATTTTCAGGTAGTATTTTTCTTCACGTTTTTTAGTCACTTTGCATATATTTATGTTTTTGTCCTAGAATGACTCTGAAGAGTGAGGAGTGATAACCAGTTTGCCCCTCTTTTGTTGCTTTTTTTTGCTGTTAATTTTTCAATCTTCCACTTCATGGTAAGAAATTCTTTTCCTTCTCCTTACTCCACCTCCCACTTTATTTTATATCTTTTTCAATTTTATTAAAATGTCTTTTTTTCAAGACCTAATAAAATTTTGTGATCCCACCTATGCACACAGATTATTCACATGCACGATAATGGCATCATGTCATGATATTTCACCAGTTCTGAAAAGTAGCTACCAAAACAGATCCATCCATCCATCATGTCATGATTCAGCTATGACTTATTTTAAAATGATTGCTAGCATATTTTCATCAGCGGGTTGGCGCTAATATTAACATGTAAGAAACTATGATTCATACATTCTGCCACTTTGTAAGTTTTGCAGGAAGATTTTGGTCTGTCTATCAACAGATTCCCATCATTTTTCTTTACGTATCTGTCATTTGGTGATGTCTATTCCATTCTTCTGTGTTCATGATCTCACTTTTAAAAACAGCTTCCCAAGTTCATAGCTTTTTCATAATGATGCCCACATAGACATTTTCTTCTAATAATGCATTTCTTAGTAACATACCTAGTGAATAAATTGGAAACAGAATTACTTTCTAAGAATTTATTGATAATAACAAAAGAAATCTGTGTTTCATTATTAAGCAGTTTTGGGGTTGCACAGTTTGGAGGAACTGAAAGATAGTTTTTGACAGTGTTAAGATGTTTTGGAATCAGAGTTTTGAGGAACTGAATATTTATTCTAAGTGTCATGCTGTTTTTTTGCATGTGATAGAAATTTCAAATATTCTTGCATACCAAATAAAATAAAAGAACTTGATTAAATTATCTCATTCTTTTCCTCCCCAACCTGATGTATGGTGTTTATTTGGTACAGCATTCTAATTCTTCTTAAAATAATTTTTTCTGCAACATGTTTATTTTGTTCCAATTTATTAAACTTACAGTTTAATCTTATAAACTGAAAAATTCCTGCCATCCTTCCAGATGGCACTTGTATTTAGTACAAATGGATACATCGATATTTGATAGTATTTAGGATACTTTGTGTGGGAGAAAGTGTTGTAGCCAGAAATAAAGACACAAAGAGAAGAATTGAGTTAACAAATATATTAACAGAAAAACAGTAATACAATCATATACAAACGAGCAAGAATGTTAAGTTCAATTGTCACAGCTGACTGCTGGGAAAACTCTCTAAAAGCAATACCTGCTTTTATTTGTAACTTGGGAGAGTCCATCTGTGTATGGCTAATTGACCATAACACCCCACTCCTAATTTTTAACTCTGCAGGAGTATTTATATCTTTTCCTCTTAATATTTAAGATGATAAAGTCTGTCCTTTTCCTTTTCCTCTTTAAATGGCATTGCTCTGGGGCCGCTTGAAGTATTTGTATGTCAAAAGTGTCATAAATAACATCTATTCCTTCTTTTTCTTCAGGAGGACTGCTGTCAGTATTGTCTGACAGGCGTTTCCTGATTTTGTTTAAATGTCTTTTGTGAGTAAACTGTGGACCTTTGATTATGTAAACCATGTTTCCTATTCTATTCTTAATTGTACCCATTTCCCAGAAAGATTTATTATCCCAAAACATCCAGAAAAACTTTCTCTCTGAGTTGGTAGTGTTTTTTTGGTATAGTGTTTGTTTGTCCAGGTTTTGTTTGTTTGAGGAGTAGCTTGTTGAACACAGATCTGATTTTACATGCAAACATTACCTCAGTTGGAGGTAATGATGATGGTGTGTTGTCATTGGGCATAATTTTCTACAACTGAATGAACAGTTGCAGGGCTTTTTCTGTGGGTGTGGCCCTAACTTTCTTCAGGGATCTTTTCAGCATATCAACGAAGTGCTCAGCCTGTCTGTTGGACCTTGGGTAATATGCGGTGATCGTAATATGATTAAAAAAATCCTTAAAATCGCCAGATGTAAATTGTCTTCCATTGTCAGACACTAGACAATTGACTACCCCAAATCTGATGAACAGTTCATGGAGGAAATTAATTGTAACTTCTGTAGTGGGTTTTCTACATCTAAGAACTTTGGGCCATTTTGAAAAACTATCTACTACTATGAGATAGTAGAATCTGACTAGCAAGCCCGCAAAGTCCACATGTATTTGGGACCATGGTTGGTCCGTTTTAGGCCAAGGATTGTATTTGATTGGGGGTGCCTTAGCTGCCAAGGCACAGCCTCTACAAAATGTCACAATGTTTCTGATATCCTTGTCCATGTTCAGCCTGTACACATAACTGCACATAAGTCTTTTCGTCCTTGAAATCCCTGGGTGGCCAACATGGAACACTTTCAAAATTCTTCTTTGTAGTGTTGTGGGAATAACAACTCACTCACTATATAGCAGTACTTCATTGCATAGAGAGAAAATATCTGAATTCTATGGGTCCCTTTTCCGAATTTTGGTTTTGGTTTGCCTGATAAATTCACGTTTGATTTGGTCGAGAGTTACAGGGAGTTCCCTGTGTTGCATAATATGGTTTTAATTTCTTCTTCTATTCGAAGAGAAGCAATAACAGTATCTTCAAGAGGTTCCCTATATTTCAGGATTAATCTGGATAGTCTGTTGGCATGAAAGTGTTTTTTTTAGATGATAGGAACTCAATCTTGAAGTTATAATTTAAGACGATTGTTCCCCATCTTCGTAGTCGATCTGCGGTATGCACAGGCAGACCTTTTTTAGAACCGAAAATGGTAAGTAATGGTTTATGGTCTGTCTGCAATGTAAAGTGTGTACCATGAATGTACCGGTGAAACTTCGTTACTGCGAAAATAATCCCTAATGACTCTTCTCAATTTGGGAGTAGTTCTTCTCTGCAGGAAGAAGTGTTCTCAACGCATGAACAACTGGTTTGTGAAATCTCCCTGGCATCTTGTGCAGAATACATGCTCCAATGGCATATGAGCTGGCATCACTGGCAACTATAATGTCCAGGTCTGGATTATAGTGGGTGAGAAACAAGTCCGACCTCAAGACTTCTTTTACTTTGTCGAATGCTTCCTGGCATTCAGGTGTCCACTGCCAGTCCTTGTCATTTTTCGTTTAGAAGAGCACATAAGTTGTGCATATTAGGTATAAACATTTGGTAGTAGTTTGCCAATCCTAAAAATCTTTGTAATGCAGAGACGTTTTTGGAAGCTGGCATGTCCTTGATTGCAGTAGCTCGTTCTGGGTCTGGTCTTCTGCCACCTTTGTTGATAATGTGCCCCAAGTATTTAATCTTCTCCATAAAGAAGTCGCATTTTGATTCTTTCAATCTGAACCTGTACTCCTGAATTCTTGAGAAGACTTCATGAACATGTTCCTTGTGCTGTTCTACATTTTGGCTGTTTATTAGTATGTTGTCCAAATATGCAACCACGAAGTCAAGACCACTCAGGATAGTGTCCATTACTTGTTGGAAAATTGCCGGCATGACCTTGATTCCAAAAGGTAGACATTGGAACTTGTACAAACCATGACAGGTGTTGATACAGAGCAACTTAGAACATTCTTCTTCTACCACTATTTGAAGTTATGTGTCACTGAGGTCGATTTCTGAAAATATTTTCCCTCCATTTAGTTTCCATTTTTTCCAGGCTTGGTAAAGGATAGTGATAGTCGGAGTACAGCATTAAGCCTGGTTGAGAAATTGGTGCAAACCTGAATCTCCTTTGACTTCTTTTTCACATAGACGGTCGGTGAAGCCAATTGACTGTGTTCAATTTTTGACAAGACCCTGGTTCTTTCTAGTCTGTTGAGTTCTTCATTGAGGTAAAGAGGTAAAAGGTACATTTCTTCTTACTGGCTGGATGTTATCTTTTAACTCGAATTTTGTCGTCATCTTATTACACCAACCAAGGACACCAGAAAAAAACTTCTGGAAAAGTTTCTTTTAAATCTTTTATTAAACTTTTTGCCTCAATGGTCAGGTTTTCGAATTTTTGGCAAAAGGAATTAATTGGCATGTCCCACAACTTAAATTTATCCATCCAGTCGGTGCCAAATAAATTTTCTGTATTCTTTAATACGTACATTTTTGGTTTTAACGTCCTTCCATGAAGTTACATTTGTGATAAGTTCTCCCTCGAACTTGATTTTCTCCCCTGTCTCAGACCTGGCCATTTTATTAGATCTAATAAAAGAACAAGACTCAGATGGTGATTGACATTGCATTTAAATTTTTGAAGATTGTAGGTAGCAGGGAAGCAAGAAACTGGAAGAGAGTTCCACAGGTGTTTGGTTTGGTTGGTTTGTTTTGTTTTAGAGCATATCAACCTCAATGTGTTATTTAATTCTGACAAAATTTTTATTGTTGCTAATATTTTTTTTTTCAAAATGTATTGCTGGTAATAAATTTTTACAAAGTATTTCTGGTATTAAAACCTATTTTTACACTCTCATAGTGATTTCACCATAGCTGGGAACCTAACAGGTGCTACCACCCCAGGTCAGGGTGAACCTGGGAACATCAACAATTAAGAGGTGGTTCTACACTCTTCAAAACCTCCTGATCAGAGGCCTTGCTGTTGGATGTAGTTTATCATCTTACCCAGGATGTAGTTTATTATCTTACCCAGGATGCAGATGTTGTTTATTGTCTTACCCAGAACACAAGTGATCTATGGAAGAAATGAATATTCTCTCAGTTACAATTTCCCCCATTTTGGGCATTATTATATCCATGATATAATAACACTTAATACACGGATGGAACAGAATAGTTGAAAGAAAAGGAATGACAAACATGCTTTGTTCCCAGAGAGAGTTTTATAGCACTAAATCATGCAAAAAATTATATACACATATTTACATTTGTCCCATACAGAGAAACTGTAAGACATGTCTACACAACAAGCAGTGTGAAAAGGAGATGAAAAGATAGGGTGTTACTTGTACTAATTCCGAATAGGAATTTGATCTGCCAGCATATTCTGTGTTCCTGGAAAAGACATATTTAGGATTCCAGATTTGAGTGGACTGAATTTATTTTACGTCACTCATGAGGACAACAGAAAATGGTAAGCCATAGGTTTTTCCCAATATAAAGACTGCAAGCCAAAGATAGTTTCTATATCTGGTGAAGATATGTTCCCAAAGAAACATTGTGATAAACGATGATGTTCAGGCAGTTCTCGAGGACATTCATCAAGTACCTTTTTTCTTGGTTTTCAGTTTTTCTACTCGTGTTTTGTGTTGTTCTTCCTTGATCCTAACCTGGACCATAACACTTATCTCGGCCATCGCTATGTCCTCCTGATCACTTGCCCTCATTCTGTTTCTTGCTTGAAAATTAGCCTCTGCATGTTTTGCATGAGTCCCGAATTTCAGTCCAGTTGCCATGTCGAGTCCACCATCCCAGGCTGTTGGATATCCATCCTTGATTTCTGACATCATCAGGTTCGGAATGCACATCATCGGTCCTTGTATTGTGTAATTGTCTTGTATGCATCAGTAGGCTTGGATTATTCCAAATGTGTGTGTAAGTGTCACCTTGTCTTAATTTTACGATGTTGTCCATCTCTCTCCAGTCATGTAAGTCTATCATCAGTATGTCAGTAGTTAGGTTTGAGGCTGTTATCTGAGAGCTTGTATTTGTCATGTTGTTTAATAAATATATCGGACATCTGTATGAGTATTTGTATTTTGGCAGCTCTGCATAGGTACCTCTCATTGGTTGAATCTCTGTGAATTTCTTGTTCGGCACTTTGGTAATTCCTCTTAAATTTTTGTATCCTATGTAGTTTCCCTTATCAATGTATAGTTCGAAATAAGGTAGCAGATTTGGAACGAAAACCTCCTCGTTGTTTTTAGTCATCTATTCATCCACAATGATGTTGTCTATCTTGAATCCCTGTTTCTTAATTCTGTATTAAGTTGCGTATCTAATTGTCACTTCCACCTTTGGTGGCATGACCCACATTGTTAGGAAGTAAGGCATGATGTAATCTGCTGATTCCAGTTGTGCCCATGCGTAATGCCCTACAGAGTTTATCAGCTCCGTTTTCATACTTTTATTAATGCCTTCGTATTTTGTGAAGGTACTCTTTACATTGTTCATGTCAGTTGGTTTTATCATATTTTTGAATGTTCTGTTGTAACAGTGTCCCTGTACAAAATTATTGCTCGGACAAGGCAATACTTTCCTTATAACTGTAGCAGTCCATCCATTTCCCTCACCTCCCTCCGAAATGTTCTGTCCACTCGTCTCACCAGTATCCATGTTTTGTATATCATGTATAGAATCAATAGCGCTAAGATGGTCATGGTCAATATCACCCCTGAAGTAGTTGTCCAATCCAAGCGCCCTTTTAGCTCTGATAGCTGCTCTCATGAGCCTGCCGACAAATCCTGTTCCCCTAGTGTCCTCAAGGAATTGTTCATCAGCTTCCTCTATAGTTATGTTTAGATTGTTGTAATTTAGATTGTGTTCTTTTGCTGCCTGATCTAATTTGTTTAATGCCGGCGAATACTTTAATCTTTTCAAGTCTGTTCCCAGACCTAGGAACGTGTAGCCTGGGACGGTGAATTCGATGAGTTTTCGCTTGGCACCTCATTTTTCCCTTTTTGATGATGATGATGATGATGCCATCTACTTCCGGTTTTATTCATGCTTACATCATTTGTTTACATTCTCTGGAATTATCTCCCTTTCCATATAATTTATTCACATCAAAGGCAGGTGAAATAAAACTAGTATAGGCACTATTTCTTTTCTGTCACAGGCACAGTGCAGGGAAACGTTAACCTTATAATAATAAAATCAAATAGTTATTTTTATAAGGTTAATGATTCCCTGCACCGTGCCTGTGATATGTTGAACCCTCTTCTAGCTTCCTGCCTTTTTTTTGATCTTTCAAAAATATAAATGCAATGTCAGTTATCCTTTGTCTTCTTGATTCCTCTTCTTTTATTGTTCTCTTTCCTTAATAATGTTTTTCTTTACCTCATATTCTTTCTCACTCAATAACTACTTTATTGCCTTACTTGGGATGAAATGATTTAAAGAAAAGTGCCACAAGTGACAGGAAGTTGTTGAGAACCATGATCACCCACATCCTGAAGAGACATTGAGTTATTTTAGAAATCAATAAATATACTACTTTTCTTTGAAACAAATGTCTCAGATTTGGGATTTTTAGAGATTTTCCAAACACTTTAATTTCCCTTTTCCCAGCTTCCATCAAATTAGCTAATCAAACTGGGTGAGAGTGAATTTGTTTTTGTTTTTTCTTTTACTTTTTAAAATATCAAAAAGTTTTAATCATAAAAATATTTTTTTTGTTTTCTTTATGGATTAACGGTGCCTGTGGGTTGTCTGTCGCCAAAAAAGTTAATTTTCCAATTTGTTCACAAATAAAGATGTGTAAAAATATACTAACCCAAAGATTAATTTAGCAGTCTGAAAAAAAAACAATTAATTAAAAAACACTTTAAATACCACATCTAACTTTATAAAACATCACCAATACATCAATTAAAAAGTGGCAACAGATAACCCACAAGTACCAGATTAATTTTAGCCTATTATCTTTTAAATAAAACCAAACTTCAAAGAAGATATTTAAAGGAATTAAAAAAGCTTATTTTTGAAAATTCATGGTGGTATCTATAAAGTCGGCTTAATTATGTAAGGAATGAATCTATTTAAATATATAAAAATGTTTGGTTATATGAAATTCTTAAATATATCCCTGAATTCTTTGCTCAATAATTAACTCATAAAAATACATATTTAATGCAGTTGTAATAAAAAAAAAAAAAACTTTTACTGTTTAAGGGATCAAACAACACTGGTGATTTTTAAATTAAGCAGCCCCTCTCTAACATGGAGAATTGGATTCTCATATCATTTCAACTCACACTGCTCCACCAATATCTGATCTAAGCTAAGATTAATAAGTATCAAAAATCGTAATCCTAGTATCTTTTTCTTTTAACATTATCCTTCAGGATTAACTGATGATAATTATTATAGAGTTTAACTCAGACAGATTAATTGCAGGTTGAGCCATCTGGACGCAACTGTAAATAGAGAATTTCAAGTTTATAAATTAAGTAGATATGAGAAAGGGTGGGGAGTCATTTTAGTCTCAGACTTGCCAATTTACTGATCACCATCATCTTCCGTTTGCTTGGACTGAACCGTTTATGTTACACTCTCTATGCTGATGTCCTACCACTAAGTTATTCTGATGAGCTCAGTCAAGCAGAGACTGACTTAACAAACCTGGAAATTGAGTTCATAGCCCTGTGATAACAATGCAAATATCAGAGATGAAATTTCTGTGTAAATTATAGATTTGCAAAAAATCTTGGTTCACTTTAGTCTGGTTTAGTTGGAAGAGACAGTTTTGAAGCAGATCAAAGACGAATGTCAACAGCAAATAAATTTGAATGTTACTAGCAAGGTTACCCGAACCTTCCAAACAAAAAAATTCCATGATTTGTATGATTGCATGCCAGTGTCATTTAGATTCATTTTTACTGGACTTATGCAATATCGGTCCTCTTATATGGTAGTGAATATGGCTCTACGAAAGTTACTGAAGCCGAGAGGCTATGTCAGGACCAATAAACTTGCAGATTCTTCTTTTAATCTTTAAGAAAATATTCCAGAGAATTCATTGTTACTGGAGTTATATCCCACCACCATGGTGGGAGGCAAGTAGATAGCAAGTGCTGTATTTGCCTTTGGGCGAACAAACTACATTTTATCTCTCAAATGTGTTTCTGTCTTCTGACAGAACACAACAAATAAATGAGGGATGAATGGTCCTGAGGATTCCAACCCTGCAGCAGTACATTCTTCATTACACCAAAGAGAGAGGGTCAGTGGAATATCGATGCCAGCACAACATTGGTTGTGAGGACTGGGTATTTTTTGGCCTTAACCCATGTGCACACACTTGGGAACCTAACTTTAAACCAGCACTGTGCTATATCCCACCATTGTGGGAGAGAAGAGGGTGAGTAAATAACAAGTGTAATATCTGTGCCTTTGCATAGGATCAATATATTATTTGGTAGAACTTCTGACTAGGATCAAAGTGTCATTTCCTGGCATGTGAGCACACTCTGAAAACATACATTTTTTACATGTAAATTATAAAAAAATCTATTACTATGAAGAGATAATCAGTTCAATATATCCATGCAATACTGTAGTGTGTGGGTTTGTGTATAAGAATATTCTTCTGTATACTGTCCCTTCAGGAGAAGGTCGATTATGGCTCTCCACAACTTCCTGTAAACAATATTTAATGTTTTACCATCACTCTTCATCACCAATCTACCACCTATCCTCACAAACTGATTAGGTAGGTTACTGTCAAAACATTTACTAACAACGACACAAGAACTTTTGTATATCTACCGAACTAATACAACCAGTTCCTTCTGATGATAAATCCTGCTATATATATATATATATATATATATATATATATATATATATATATATATATACATACATACATACATATATATATATATATATATATATATATATATATATATATGACTGACTTTGCTGTTATATGTTTATGTTATATTTTACTAACCAAAAACAGGAGTCAAACAAGGCCCATCATAAGAGTCTATTATCTAATGAAGAGCAGGGATTTCAGTGAATATGAATACACATCGTAAATTTCAGTCACATGTGAAATGCAATCATATGTCCAAATGGTAACCCTTAAAAAAACTTTTGTTCAAATCCAATGTAAGCCAGCTATATCTTTATTTTCAGATCTGTTAAAATATTTGATTACAAAACAGAATCTCAACTCAGATTACCAAAAGATCTATGCAAAAGTGGATTGTTTTGACTTTCCATCTTTACATTGACAAATATTAACACAGAAAATTATGTTTATATATTGGAATTTTTCCCCTTACGAGCTCCCAGATTTTTTAAATAATCAAGATCTTTGAAGGCAGCTGTTCTGCTCCTGAATACAATAAGGTCCCAAGAATCTGAAGTTATCACACCATCAATCATAATTAGGTTGAGGCAAATTTTCCAGTATTATTAACAAACATAAATTCATAGCATCACGACTGATCATCAAAGTCTTTTCTCTGGTTTTCAAGGACCTTACATCACCCTTTGGCCAATTTGCATATTCCATCAAAAGAATAGTTTTACTTTTGATTCAATGAATCCATCAAAGATTTTTTTTTTTATATCTTGAAATTATCGGAAATGCTGATCAAATAAGTGTTGCATCAAGTGGAACAAGTGATATTCTGAGATTGGCAGCTCTGGAAAATATGCAACCTGTGGAAGAAATTCTCAACCCAGCAACATTTGGAACATAAAAGTCAGGCTTTGTCATACAGCAAACTCAATGATCAATTTCACTGACCAGAAAAAAAATGACTTTTCTGTTCAACACTCTCATTCAAATGATCTAATCTGCTTACTGTAGCATATGCAAGTAACTTTTGTCTCCAGGTTCTAGTAATTCATAATTCAAAATTTCCTTTTGCAACAGAGAAAACCCTACCCCAACAACCTCATCCACTGCTTCCTGTGTGATGGCCGTCCATGTACAATGAGCAGGCAGCCATCATCATTAGCATCATGATAATATAAAATGTTTTATTGAATAATATAGATATATTGTCTATTTATTTTATACTGATCCTTTCCAGTTTTATAATCAATATCTTGATGTTAAGATGAAAATTATCAAGGAAGGTGTCATAGTTTTTTTTTCTGATCTAAGCACTTTCAAGCTTTTCCAAGATCATCTTCTGGGATAAATTACAAAGACACACTTATTGTAACTGCCATAAAATCTGTATTCCATTGTGATGGTGGTTTTTAAAAGCCCACAGGAACACACTCTGTTATAGTTATTTTAAAATTTTTAATTTATCCATTATAGTTACGAAATATTTTACAAAACAATTTACCCCTGATGATGATCTTGGAAATAATCAAAAGTACTTGTGTTAGAAAAAACTATTGCACCTTCCTTCCTGAATTTCATCTTAACATCAAGAAACTGATTAGACAACTGGAAAGGATCAGTATAAAAATAGACAATATTTCTATATTATTCAATGAAATATGTTTGAATGAAGATATGCTGCCTAAATATACAGAAATGCGATGAATAAATTGTCATCTAAATTATGCAAAAATGAAAATAACAGACATCTAATTTTCACAGATACATTCAGCAAAATTACACAAAAATATATTGAAATCCTAAAGAGTAAATTTATTCAACAAAATCACTACTGGCTTCAACTAAAGCCTCTTTTGTTTAAGATATTTCATAGCCCACATTTTAAAAAGAAAATACACCATTCATTTGATTAATATGAATCTCTGGCTGAAATCCATTTTTATGATGATGTTATTATAAACATGCATATGGTAGCATTGATCAGCATTTCCGTTATGAAAGAACGAACGCAACAAGTACCACCAGTGAGGTGAAAGGAAAAGAAGATGAGAACTGTTAATATAAAATTCTCTGTATCGCCGGTATCAAGGATGTGAGTGGATGTCTCTATGTGGGCAAGGGAAGTAATTTGGAAGAAGAGTACAGCTGGTAGGGATTGGAGTTGATGCATTTGTTGGATTGGTTGATCAAGGTCATGGGTGGTAACACTAAGAGCTTGCTAGATGTCAACAGCTGGTATGTTTGCCATGATTCTGTCACAGTCATTTCTGTGATGACGCCAAGAAACATTTTTTTCATACTTTTTATTTGGTGGCAACATTTATGATTGGCTTTATGTTGTGTTTTATATTTATTTTGAGGGTACTTGTTTTGTGGGTCATATGTGCTCGGAGCCGCTGCGCAAAGGACGACTTTTCTATTTTTGGTCTTGCTTTCTTAGCATTCACATCCGAGCAACATGTAGAGTGACCAGAAAGAAATCTAATTTGAAGTGGATTGTATGACAACACTTGTATATTTAACATTCCCTCAGATTCTCACCCAAATTTAAATCATATCAAAATTATGCAAATTATTTCAGTATTCAATTAAGTTACAAAACTTCAAAAAGATAAAAAGCAACAAATTTTCATAACTCTATCTTTTCACATTAAAAGAAAAACAAAGCGCTTGTTAAATTCAGAAAACAAGGTTGTCAGAGCAAGAGCAGTCAATTTTCTCAGTATTGCAAGAATTTTTGTTATATATGCTTAACTAGTATTCAATATTGGTTACCATGTGAGTCAGAATAACTACACTGAGCTTAATATTCAGTAATATTAAAACAAGTTTAAGTTTCATAAAGAAGATGTTAGCAAGCTCGTCTCACAAACCATTATGAATGTAGGGAACTTGATCCTCATTGGGAGAGCTACCATGAAATAAACAAAACAAATGTTATGTGTCATCTCACCAGATTAATTCAACCTTTACAGTGAGGTAAAAACTGCAGGAATCCATACAAAAGATATTAAAAGAAAGCAAGAAGAAAGGACTATCAATTGTAAGAAGACAGAATCAGTGGTTGTCAGAAGAGATAGATATAAAATATCAGGAAGAGAAAAAGCCCAAGATTTAAGTGACAAATTGGAGATGCCAAAATAAAACAAGTGCAGCACTTTAATTATTTGGGATCTATTTTCACATGAAACAATTTAGGTTTTAATAATTTTAATATTTAATAATCTTTAAATAATCTGGGTGAAGATGTGTTTCCTAGAAAAAAAAGGTAAAATATAGTGTGGCTTAACTGTGCCTTTCTTCATGGCCAAGCAGTAAAATACATTGGAACAACATCAAGCTGTTTGGTGTTGACCTTGGTGTCCACTATTATATTTACATATGCTCTATCTTTGATAATGTTTACTTTTATCGATAAATATAGAATACCTTAAAACTATCTATCTATATATATATATATATATATATATATATATATATATATATATGTATGTATATATATATATATATATATTATGTCAACTCTTCAGTATGCTCTTTGTGTGGATTTGTTTGCAAATCCCATGCAGGATTGTTGTCTCATATGAAACATAAACATAGAAACTAAACTGAAAGACGCTCAAACGTTGAAAACAATGGGACTGTAAGTGGCAAGAATAACCCAAATAGATCTTTTTAATATAAAATATTAAAAAGATAGATCCATGAAGAGAGCTCAATGTATCAAAACACAGAGCAATATGATATCCATCAAAGGAAAAGCTCAATACATTATTGAAGAGTTCAGTAATAACTTATTTTCAACAGATAAATACCTCATCAGACCCAAGTTACAAAAAGGTTTAAATCTGCCAGACAAAATTTTATTCAAAATTTTTTTAATAATTTGTCAGGATGATTTAAAGCATTTTGCAACTCCGGTCTGATGAGGCAGTTGTCTGTCTGAAATAAATTATTATCAAACTTTTTAATGATGTATAGAGATTTCCTTTGAGATGTTTCTGTTCCTAATTCTTCCACACCTAGTAACAACTTTTGTCTTAGTGGCTTTATCATATATATATATATATATATATATATATATATATATATATATATGATAAAAATATAGTTTTGAGGTATGCTATACTTATAGGTTACTTTTTATCACACATATGTAGGATATTGCTGCTGGGCTCAATTAAGGCAACAAACACTTATATATAAAAATATATAAATATCTTTATTGTCCGAGTTGTGGCGAATGGGTAGAGTGAGGGAGAATCGAAAAGGTTAGGATTGTGCACACAGGAATTGACAGAGACAAATCTTTGGTGAACCTCTAGCCAGCCTCTGTTCAGATTAAGAACTGGACAGGTTATATAACATTTGGATATTTTTAGCCATCGCAGGCATTTCCTTTTTATGCTATCACCAGTTCCAATTTCTGCTCACACACTGATGCAGCGGAAGTATGGCCAAATGCCGTTCTCAATCAATATCCAACACACACACACACACACACATATATATATATATATATATATATATAGAGTGACCCCAAAAAACGGGAATTTTTTAAGTGTGTATTGCCAGACATGAGCAGGTGTGAAATGAGAACATGAAAAAGGAATATGCTTAAACCAGCTGACTGCTTATTGGCTATTGGTTTGTGCTTGTTACATTGATAGTGGAGTTCATTCTCTTTCTGTGTTCACAGGAGATCATTTTCACAGCCTAATGGTCAGACGGGCAGTCAACTGTGTGGGTAGACTTTATGGTTAGCTTGTGTGTAAAGTCTCTCTCTGCTCTCTCTGCCCTGTCAAATTTCTCTTATAGCCTATATAAGGGAAATGCACAAACATAGTTGTAGACATCTATGGCAAATGAGAGTCACATCAATAATGGCCAGCACTCTGGTATATTTGTGTTTGTTTTAAAATTTGTTTTGAGTAGATTGTGGCATGTGTGTGACTTAGCAAGACAAAAATTAGAGTATAGTTAGAGATAAATATTTTAATATAATTGTATAGATTTGGCTTTAATTATCTCGAAATTGTATTTCTTTGCTACAAGTTAAAACTTTCAATCAAATTTTATTGAAGTTACTTTAAAAAAAATCAAAAATTCAAATTTTCGTTAAATATTAATCACCAGGAAATATCTAATTCTTTTACGTACACATGTAACTGAAGTTTAGTATCTTCTTCAGGCAGTGGTAGATCACGGCTCTCCACAACTTCCTATCATTTTTCACTCCTGAGAACTTCTTCCTAAGATCAGAGTGTAGTATCTTTGTTCTCTGCATTAAATCAAAGTGTCACTGCTTACAATAGAGGTGGGCAAACTACAGTCTGCAGGCAACATGTGGCCTGCCTGAGGATTTTAGATGGCCTGCAAGAGTGCAACAAATATTATTCTTTTAACATCCATTAATAGGTTTTGGTATTTTCTGGGTACATGTTGCACAAAATAGTAATCTAGTCAAATGAAGAACAATGGCAACAAAGATGGGAACCATATTTACTTATGGCAATCCCCAATTATCAGGAAATTCATTTCTCATAAAATCAGCATATTTTTATGCTACCACAGAAGCACATGTATCTCACTGTGAACCACACTTTGCTGATATCAATGCTCAATTATTGGCATACTGATGTAAACTGACAGTGGGATCTAGGTGCTTGTGTGTACATAGTATGTTATTTCTGTGCTTTGCTATAAATGTCTCATGAGATTTATCAAGATTTCTTATTTTTGTTAAATATTTCTCAAGTTTACAAATCTCATTAATACTAGCAAATGCATTAAATATTAAATTAATTTCTCATAGATTTGTGCAATCTGTTCACAAAATTTAATAAGCAAATAAATCCATAAATAACATATGCATGTATGATTGTTATTTAGATTGTTACTGTGAAATTCATGTTATTAGGATGCAGCCCAATTTATACAAGGCCAATAAGGTTGCAAAGTGTAGTATCTGTTCTCCTATCTGCCATTTTTTTATGTTCTTGAACAGTTGCCAGAAAAAGCCTTCAGGAATGTCTAGTCCCAGGGATTCCAACCTCATGGCGGCACCTCCCTCATTGCACTAAAATGGACAGCTGGTGTATACCAATGACAGTGACTACATTGACTGGGCATTCATACACATACTGGCACCCAACATCAAAAATGTCCTTGTGTCACATCCTATGTTTGTGTGGAGGTCAGTAAATACTGATGAAAGAGTAGTATCTGTGCTATCTGCATCCAAGCAAGTATCTCTAGCTTCTTTTTCTGCCCAGGATAATAGCGTAATATCTGTACATATTCCATTGGATCAAAGTATCGCTCACTAGCATTTATGTTTCGAATCAGACTTTTAAATGGTAATGGTGGAAATAGCTATTTCCATACAGGGAACATTTGCCATTCATTGACCAAACAGGATATCTGATGAATATCAAGAGTTAGTTAATGAATTTATTACAACATATTCACTGAATATTTGCTGCTAAAAAATAAAAAAAATAATAAAAAATAAAAACCTATTTCCTATCAGGACTTTTAATTGGCTCCAATTTTTTATTTTTTTTTATTTTCGGAGGGAATAACAACACAAACTTTCTTAACATCCATCCAGAGAATATTTGCTAGAGAGAAATTAGTAATTCTGCATAACACATGATCTGCTGTAATATTAGACGGTATCAAAAGTAGTTTGATACCTCCTGCTAAGTGGACAAAATGATTACAGAAAGGTTCAACTGCAAATCTTCAGAATAGAGGTGCTGAACATAATATCAATCAACTAAATAACAAATTTTATATGTGTTAATCCTATATATATATTAGGATAAAGAACAAGTAGGAAACAGATCTTAATCTAACATGGTTCACATTTAATAATGTGAAACATGTTAGATTAAGATCTGTTTCCTACTTGTTCTTTATCCTATCATTTTGTCAGATTCCTATCCAATCTCTCTCTCTCTCTCTCAATATATATATATATATATATATATATATATATATATATGATAAAATATAGTTTTAAGGCATGCTATATTTGTGGGTTAAAGTGTTCAATATCAAGAATAGAGAGAATGTAAATATAAAAGTGGACATTCAAGTCAACACCCAGAGGCAACAGTCTATTTCATGCTTAAACACAATCATCAGGACATCTTACAATCGTGTTTAAGCATGAAGCAGACTGTCATCTGAGTGTTGATTTCAATGTCCACTTTTCAACAGCTTAAAATTTATAAAACTACAATTAGGCTTATATATTGAAATAATACCGTGAGGAAGGCACTAAAAAAAAAATTATAATAATCATAATGGCAATCAGTAATCGAAAAGACAAGTAAAAAAAAAAAAAAAAAAAAAAAATTAAACTATCTATCCCTCCCCACATATAACAATGATTCTCAACACCTATCCATAACAGTTCGACTACCCTAACTTAATATATTGTCTTAATTAACCCTTATAACGTATAACACGTCTCCTAATTATGATTCTGAGATTTCCTTTAATGTCCTCACTATTTCTTCCATGGCTCTGATCTCTGAGGCCAAATCCATTTTGATGCAGTGAGAACCATGTTGGTAATGTCCTTCAGCGCTCTTGTCCTAACGGCCCACACTATGCCTATTTTTGCTAGGGCTCTGCACAACGACTGTCCCACAAAGCCCCTGCAAAGCCCCTGCAACCAACTTCTATGGTGTCATAGTGTATCTTCCATGACTTTTGCCAACATTGTTCGACCAGTTCTTGGTATTTGGACCTCTTTCTTTCATTAGCAAGTGTAATATATTCCTCCCATGACACAGACAGTTCCCAAATAATGCACTGCTTTATGTTGTTGGAGTGCAATATCAGATCCGGTCTTAGTGATGTTACGGCTATGTGTCTGGGAAACTTCAGCTGGGTTTCTAGGTCCACTATCAACTGCCAATCATCTGCAGAAGATAACAGGCTCGTTCTCTCTCTCTCCTCTGTTTCTGTACCTTCTCTCCAGCTTTTACGAAGTTAATCCGATTCAATTTCTTCCCTGGTTGATGCTTACTAGCCCTTATCGCTTTAGTCACCTCATTTGCAATTGCTTTGAGTGCTTGGTCATGGCGCCAACGGTACCAACCAACACTCAAAACTTTTGGGCAACTACTGCGGATGTGTTGTAAAGATCCTTTCCTTGCACATAGTTGACATTTGGAGGTCTTGCTCTTCCCCCATATATGCAGGTTCGTTGGGCTCAGTAGGACATCATATACTGATATTATGAGAAATTGAATCTCACTAAAATCCGATCGCCAGCAATCTGACCATGTAATTCTTTTCTTTTCTACATTCTCCCATTTTGTCCAGGCACCCTGCTAACTTAGACCGACCATTTTACAGTAATGCATTTCTTCTACACCTGAACGAACTTCTTCTTGGATGAGTTGGCGTCTTTCTTTGCCTTTGGCAATGTTGGTTTGCGGATAGGGGAAAAACCCGAACCCTGCTTTGCCTCTAGCTATTGACCTTAATACAGCTTTATGCCTAAGTCTCTCCTCCGGCACTCGCAACTCTCCTTCAGCGCTCCATTTTCTGCCAGATCTTGTCTGGATTCCTGCTGCTGTTACTTTTGGATCCTTAGATTCTGCATACTGCAGCCGTTCTCTCGTTTTCGTGATTTTGAATTCCTCCACAAGGCTGCTAAAGGGGAGGCGCAATGTGTTGCTGTTCCCATAGAGGGCCGCACCACTTAATCATTTCGGCAAACCCAGCCATCTTCTCAAACGATTGCTAATTGCTCTAACATTTCCATGGTGGTAATTGGAACATCATAGATGAGCAATGGCCACAATATTCGGGGCAAAACTGCATGCTGGAAGAGCCATGCCTTAAAACGTCCTGGCAATCCAAATTTGTCGATCTTCGTCAGCCACTCCTCAAGATCTTTTATAGTCTGCTGGATAGCAGATTTGTCCTTCAGACTGCTGTTGAAAGGTCATAATAGGCTTTTCGCTCAGAGTAGGAAATGTTTCTCCTGCGATTGTAAACCTGACTTTCTCCATGATCTTGCCTTTTTCCAATACTAATGACCTGGATTTTGTTGGCTTAAATTTCATTCTGGCCCAAGTTATATTTTCCTCGAGACCCTTTAAGAGCCACCTACCTCCCATGATGGATGTCGTTGTCATGGTCAAGTCGTCCATGTAAGCTCTTATCGGTGCTTGGTGGACTCCAGATCTAGAGACAAGGCCTCAACATTCCACCTCGGCTGCCTTTACAAGCATGTTCCTGGCCAATGAAAACAGGACAGCCGACATTGTGCAACCTGTGATGATACCCTTTTCCAGGGTCTGCCATTCTGATGTTGCTGTACTTGAACATGCTCTCAGCCGGAAATTATTATAGTAGTCTACAATGAGATCACATACTGATGGAGGTACGTGATGTCTATTTAGGGCTTCTTCTATACATATATATATATATATATATATATATATATATATATATATATATATATATATATACATACATACAAACACACACACATAGATACATACACGGTGCAATGGGAAATATGTTGTCATTTTATATTTTTTTAATTTTGCGCATGTGCATTGTTTTTGATTTTGCCAACTTCAGAGTATAGAAGGGTCAGTTTGGCACCATCTGTGAGAAAAAGAGCACCATGATGCAATTCACTCTGCCAGAAATTTGGAAACAACATGCTGCATTGCTTGGGATTCACCCTGACAGCTCCAATACGAACATTTCAGAGTATTTGAGTGTCAATCTGAGGATAGTTCAAAGGATTCGGAAAGAGTTGAAGGGGTGTAATGGTGATTACAAAGGTGTTTGGAGTAATTATGAGTGATAACAACGTTGTGCCTCCATTAATCTTCCCACAGACACTCAAACTCAACATGTAAGCTTAAGTAGCTTAAGAAGGCAGTGCTGCCCTATGGACAAAAGGGTGGTTGCCAGAAGATGACCCTATAGAACTCTGCACTTTGCCACACAAGTAGGAGAACCCAGTTATGGATGGCAGACAATTTCTGTGACCACATTGCCCGTTACATCTGGCCACCTAACTCCCAAGACTGCAACCTCCTTGATTATTATGAATGGGGCACAGTTGAGCAAGAGAGCAACAAAACTCCTTATAACACCAAACATGAACTGAAGGCAAGGATTATGGTAGCATTCACCAACTTAAACAAGGAGACCATCCAGAAGAGTTACAGGAGTTTCTGAAGTTGTTGGGAGGCCATTGTTCTTTTTTTAAACATTTTATTTATGTGTTTAGATCCCATATATATATATATATATATATATATATATATATACAAACACACACACACACAATATATATATATATATATATATATATATATATATTGTGTGTGTGTGTGTTTGTATATATATATATATATATATATATATATATATATATATATATATATATATATATATATATATATATATATATATATATATATATATATATATATATATATATATATATATATATATATATATATATATATATATATATATAT
>OZ038478.1:33750852-33818352 GCA_964036315.1 Acanthosepion esculentum | reverse complement strand
TAGCCTGACAAAATCTTCTTTGCTCTGTAATATGACCTTTTTCTCTCCCAAGCAAATCTCTGGAAATATCAAGTCAGAGATTTCTGGAAATATACAGATTGTAACACATGTAATCAAAACCTGTAATCGTACTTTTGGAGCATTTATTGTGAAGTGTGTGTCTACCTACATGTGTGTGTTGATTAAAAGCTGTTGAAAATGGTTGTTAACTTTGACATCAAGTAACATCCTCAATTGTTTTTTTTAATCATTTCACTCCAAGCAAGGCAATAAAGCCACTAAGATATAAGAAGTTACACAGTGGGAAAGAATATAAGAAAAAGAAAACATTAACGAGTAAGAACAATAAAAGAATCAAAAGACAGAAGATAACAATTGACATTGCATTTAAATTTTTGAAGATTAAAGTTCACTGGAAGAGAGCTCCACAAGCAAAAAGTGCAAAAACTGTTAGCATAAAACTTATAGTTACATCTAGCCATTTTGATTGTAAAATGATGAGCTCTTGCTGTTAATCTAATCATCTTCTTCTATATGCCATGTTCCTTCAAGACATTGGCGTCCATGTCTCTCTACAGTTTCCTGTCCTTCATATCTCTAAATAAATAACCTTGCTCTGACATCAATTTATTCAAACTCACTAAGTAGGTTATGCATTGTTTTCCTTTGTCCTTCTTGCCTTCAATTTGTCCTGTAGGTATCAAATTTTCCAAGCATTCTTTCCACATTATGTGCCCTTTTTTCTTTCTCTTTTTGATGTTCAGTACATGTTTCCTTTTTGTTTCCATTTTATCTCAAATTTAATTGTTGTTAACATGTTCAGTCCATAGTATTCTCAGCATCCTTCTGCAGAACCAAATTTCTGTTCTTTTAAGTCTGGGAAAAGATTGTCCAGCATATATTGTCATATAGGAGGACTAATATTAAATAACTGTTCAGTACTCTTTTCTTTGTTTCTAACAGAATTTTCTATTTCTTAATACATTGCTTAGCTTTTGGAAGGCAACTTTCTCTATGCTAATGCACCTTTGGATTTCAATATCACACTTTCATCTATATATCTAATATTGTTAAGATTATAGCTACCAATAATGCTTCCTGGTAGGTATTCTAATTATCTCAGAATCACTTCACTGTATTGGTTAAATAAGTCTGGTGAGACGAGACATTCTTGTTTTACACCTCTTTCTATCTTTGTATATTTATGAAACTCATTTTTTATCCATATGCTGATGGTTTACTGCCAGTATAGATTCTGGTTTATTCTAATATCCTTCCTAAATATGTCAAAGGTTACCTAGAAGTTCTAATAGTCCTTTGTGATCTACTTTATCAAACACTTTTGCATAAACACAGGTACAAATCCTTCTTCATTTGTATTACTGTTTCTGATATCATTCTGAACATAAATATTGCATTCCTCATTCCACTGTCTTTAATGAACTTGCATTGTTTTTGTCTCATTTCAGGTCTGATTCTGCTGCATATTCTATACATTCTAATTCAGATAAATTTTGTTATGTGTCACATTAGGCAGAGTGTCCAATGGAGTTCATATTTGTTTGCACCCCTAAATTCATAAAGTCTAGGTACCAAAGAGGAAAGCTCATTAGAACTATTACCATGAAAATATTTATAGAAAAAGCACAGGGAAGCTATATTACGGTTGTGGGAAAGTGACTGAAGCTGGGATGTCAAGTCAGGACCAATAACATTGCAGATTCTTCTCTGTACTTTATCAAGAATTTCTAAATACATACTTGAAGCAGCAGACGAGATGTGGCACCAATATTCAATGCAAGAATAAATAGTAGACTGTAAGATAGAAAAATTATCTAGCATGACAAAGTGAACCAACATTATATGTTATAACTATACAAAAATGGATAAACAAGGGAAACTAATCTGCAACAAGCCAAACTCCAACTACACTTAAAATTTAAAGGAAGTATTGAGTCAAAGTTGCTAAAAACAGACTATGTTCTGCCAATTTTCTTGGCATTGGTTATTCTAGATTGTAAGAATATCAGTATTTTGTATTGTTTTATATATAACAAAATAACATTTATTTTATTGGTTTATGTTGTTATTTATTTAACCCCCCCACACACACACACACACACACCTAAATGGTAAATTTGATACAAGGTTAAGTTGAATGTGGGTACTCAATAAGGATTGAGCTCACAATCTATGGCTTGACAGTTGCAGTTGCCGACCATTACACCATGTGAACCACTTCTTTGTCACTGCTTACAAATTCTAAGTTATATTGATTATGAGATGGGTTGATTGCAATAAATATTGATAAATAAAATATTACAAAAACATTCAAATTGTAAGACAGGCATTTAAAGAAGGGAAATGCCAGTTCCTTTAAAAGTAAATAATTAAAAAATATTTGAATAATAACACTTTGACCTTTAGGAGTGCTTATTAGGAAATGTATACATATGCATGCATGTGTATGTATGTGTTTGTTAGGAGTGGTGGGGTACTTAAGGGTCATTTGAATATCAAATTGAACATAAATGATAAAAAGCTATTGAAGGTGTCCCTTAAGCTAAACAGGAAATAACTTGTAAAATTTACATTATTGTTATTAACATTGTTAACCCCATAAAGTTCCCTGTGGAGAAAAGAACTGCTCTGCCATAGTTTCCTTCTCCTGAGCTGGTTGCCAACCATAGCTAGAGAGTCCAGTCTGTACTGTTCTTTAACACATAGATGGGAGGAGAAGAGATGGATTCATTTCTTTCCAAGGAGATTTGCGCAAAAGTAAATGCAATGGTCTTGACTGGAATTTGAAACTAATGTGCACACCCAGATTTTTCTTTTATAATCCTTATACAGGGTGTCTATAAAGTTCGTGTGCACTTATAAGTTATAAATTTTTTAAAGTGCACACAAACTTTATGGACACGCTGTATAAAATAAATAAGGGGATTTATTCTGCAATTAGCCAACTTCCAGTAACATTTCAAATTTAAAGTCAGTCCATTTAACTGGGGTTAAGAATACATCATTTGCATCCTCCTGCAGAGAGATACACACATACAAAAATGAGCTCATCTGTTTGGTAGACCTATGTATACCTTTTTGACACTTGTGCAAACCAGACCGATGTTTGACCCTGGTGCATACTGGACAAACCAAACACGATTGCCTTTTTGACACATATGCAAATCGGACCTATGTTTGACACCCAATTTGTACTGGACACATGTTTGCCTTTTTGAGCCTCAGACAAACAGGACATGTGCCTACCTTTTTGACCCCATGCAAATCAGACATGTGACTGGCTTTTTGACCTTTGTGCAAAGCAAACATGTCTACCGTTTTGACCCTCATGCTAGCTAAACTTTTCTCTACCTTTTTCACACATGCGCAAACCAAACTTATATCCAAATTTCTATTGTTTATCAAAATGACAGAATTCAACCTCAAGTAACCTTTGAACATGTTGATATACTATAAAACAACATTTAATGTTACTTGTATTCCTAGAAATTTCTAATTAGCAGGAATTTTGTGTGAAAAGATTTTTGAACATACATGCTTACAATTTGGAAAAATTTGCTTTTTTCTAATTAATTATCGAAATGTTCCAGATGGAGAAAATAAAATGAAATATAAAGATGAATAATTTTTGCATGTAATAAGAATGTGTTTATTTTGTAAAAAGAAAAATTATTTCTATATCTTTTTTTTTTTTTTTGCAAAATTACATAGCATTTAGTAATCTCATTCATTTCTTTTCACTTTTCAATGTTCATATGATTTGCTTTTCAGCTTTTGTAACAAGCAATCAAACTTACAAAAATTAGATTATTATTAGGTGAGCTCAAAAACTGCCCTATACAAATATTATTACATTGCAAATTGGATTGGAAATTGCATCGTTCCCCAAGTAAAAGCATTTTTATGTGATTATCAAGTGCCAAATAAATATCCTCCACCAGGATATATATATATATATATATATATATATATATATATATGTATAATAAATTAACTGATTTAAAATATTGTTTTTCACTACACAATAATAACCATGTTTCAAAAATGGAAGCTAAAAGCTTCGAATTTAATTTTGTAATTAAATTAAAAACATTAGTTCCATTTCATCCGCAAGCGAATTTTGGAGTAACTTATTTTTAAATTTACTGAGTTTTAAAGGCACGCCAAAAATTCATAATTCACTGTTTCCAAGGATACAGAGAAATCCACTCATCCAGACAAGGGGTGGTAGCGTGTTCATTTTCATTAACTTTTGTTGTATCATGAGATGAAAATAATGTTTTTAATTTAATTACAAAATTAAATTTGAAGCTAAAAGCTTCCATTTTTGAAACGTGGTTATTACTGTGTAGCGAAAAAAAACATATTTTAAATCAGTTAATTTATAATATTAATGCTCTGTAAATTTACATTGAGCACTATTATATTAGATTATATATCTTACTGTTCTTTCTTTTTATCCATATATATATATATATATATATATATATATATATATATATATATATATATATATATATAATCATTTATTTAAATATTATAACATAAATATGTTATAAAATCACTACAAAAATAGCCATTTTGTTTCAACACTCCCAGTGTCTTATCAAGTGATGATGTTCAACATCATCAATTAATATTTAAATAAATGATTATATCTGCTCTACTCTGTATTGAGCACTCTTTAAAGAATAATAATTGTTGGTTATTAGAATTTACTCCGTATATACCAATCCCACACTTGTGTGTGTGTGTGTGTGTGTGTTCTACAAATAATATTATATAAAAGGATTACTTAACTTTTAAATATCAATTTTATCCTGACTTTGAAGTTTCTTGGTAAAATTTACAGTCTTCAAGTGTTGTGGTTTTAAATGGTATTTCCAATTTTTTCAATTTGTTACGTGTCTTTTTCAATCTGCTGTTTTACTCCATCTTCTAACATGCACATTCTGTTTCTTGTCAGTTTATGAATATCACATACCCATATTTTAGACAATACTTATATAACATCAAACAACACATCAGAAAGGAATGATAAGTTTAAGAGAATCTTTATCAGCAAATATTCATTGGTCCCAGACCTTTATAAAACTTATATCTATAAGATATTGCTATACAAATAGACACACAAACTGAATTTTGAATGAGTAACCACCTTGATATAAACAAAAATAAAACCTCCATTAAATTTTGTCACAACCACATAAATCCTAATTATAAATAAGATGAAAGGCTGTTAAAAATATAATTTGCCATATATAATTCTTATTGATTCTGACATTTTTTTATTCATTTACCAATCACCTCCTTTATTTTGATTAAGATTTTCTCACTTTTTCAATAGCTTCATTTACTAACCAAACCCATTTATTACATTTTCTTATTTTTTCTAACCGCTCCCCATTTATTATGACCTCCTTTTACTTGGAATTCAAGATTATTTCCCTAACAAAAATCTTGCTATTACATGCCATTTTTGTTGCATTAGGGTAATTTACAGACAAACAGAAATTGGATAATTATAAATAGTAATGGAATGAAAAAAAAAACAAAGAAATAATCATAGAAATTTTTTTAAAAAATGTGTAAAAATAAATAATTGAAAGAATAAGATGTTGAATGTTAATATGATATTAATAAGTTTTATTTCAGCAAAATTCAAAATGGCAGAAAAATAAGTACAGACAATCGATAAAGGATAAAAGGAAAGATGTTAAGTGGCACATGCCTCAGCCCTACCTTTTATAGACAACAACCATCAGAGACACATCTGGACCTCCACTCCAACCTTTGCCAGTAGCTTGGACCAATTCTACTTCAGCTGGAATCCAGGACTGACACACACTTCAAGAATGTGGACATGTCCGTCTGGCCAACAAAAGGACCCCAGAATTGCAACCACCTTCCAGGCACTTAACTGCAAATCAGAAGACTTGTTGCAGTTAATCTTGGCCTCCATCACCTTCTTGTACCATTCAAGCACCTTCCATACCACCTCAATGTCACTGTGGAATGACACAAAAATGGACATCAGCATACATGGACACTCTGGCTCAAGAAACTCCAGGGACAACAAATCCATGTAGGGCCAGAATGAATGCCCTGTCCCTTAGTCGGCAAAGGAGAGGCTCCAATACCAAAGCATAAAGTAAGGGTGACAGTGGGCAACCAAGTTGAACCAACCATAATATCACAAAACAGGTGACTGCTTTCCATTCAACTGTACCATAATACTGGGGAAGTGATACATGAGGCTGATCCACTTGCAGAAGTCAGGTTTGAATCTGGTAGCCTGCAGAACAGCAGCCAGGTACTAATGGTCAATCCTATTGAACGCCTTGGACAGATCCAAATTGATCAGTGTGGATTGATCATCATCTTTTACACACTCTAGGATTGTGCAGATTAAATAAAGGTTGCTCTGAATTGTTTGTCCCTTTACAGCACAAGTCTGCTCAGGTCCCCCACAAACTCTTGGCAACTGACTGCAAACAATCTGTCAGGATGTTGGACAAAATCTTTAACTCTGTGTTTAGCAGAATATTGGGCCTATAATCATCTAAATCCCACCCACCACCCTTGCCCTTTTTCAACATCTTGATCACACACCTAGAGATCTGATTGGGGACAAACCCCAGCCAGAACCAGTCACAACAGTCAAAATCAGAACAAAGAGGTGCAACAATCTCAAGTACAATTCGTAGGACAGACCATCAAGTCCTGAGACTTGCCACTGCTGATCCTCTTCAAGGTCACGTAAACTTTGCCCTCTGTGATCTCACCCTTGCAGCTAGCCATTTCAGTCAACTCAAGCCAAGGAAAGTTGGCCAAAGAGCTGTGAAACTCTTCACCACAGAGACCAGGCACCTTAGTAAATCAATTCTCGAAATTCCACCAAAACATCTCACACATGTCCTTGGTCAACCTCAGCATTCACCCCTCCAGGGTATTGACCTCCTGAATGTATCAATTGGAACCTTGAAAGATTCCTTCTGAAATTCTATGCCCATATTCACAGCTTCATTAGACATCTTGTTTAATCTATGTTTAACTACCTGAATTTGGGAGCACTTGCTAGCCTCATGCTACAGAGCCTACCTGGCTAAAACTATCTCTAGGGATCCCATGATCACTCTGCCCAGATCAGACTATCCTAAAGTCTTCACCTTTTTAGTTTTATCAAAGGTGAGCCATTGGCTATATTCAGTGGTGAAAAATCTAATGCTATCCTTAAGCCCCTCCCACCAGCTATTCCCAATAACAGACTTCCCACTGCACATATATAGTCATCCATTGCTGGAAGTCCTGCCAGTCTGGTAAAGACATATTGAACTTCCAGTGTCCAGCCATTCTAGGCCTAGCACCTAATGCTGTCAAGGCACAGACAAGTCTATGGTCTAAATAGCCTAACCAATGGAACATAGCACAATTTAGCAAATCTAGATTGCCCCTTCTTACTAACATTCTATCCAAGTAGCTGGCTACCTGGGTAGACAGCAACTTAAGAGCCCACATCCACATCAACCCTTCTGGGTGATTGACCTGGTATCTATTGATGAGCCTAAACTAGCCAATCAGAACAACCAAGCTACGATCAACCAACCTTCTGCTAGCTGCCTACCCACTGTCTAATTTGGGGTCTAGGACAGGAATGCTGTCCTTCATTAAGACTAAGCATGACAAATCCACCAGGAATGGGCCCCACCAACAGAAAAAGGGGACACTCTGCATCTGATTGTTGGGTGCATAAATCACAATGATACAAAACAAACTATTGCTCATGGCAATATCAGCTACAATAAAATCAGCCCCCTGTATTGATATGGACAAGGTCCACCTTTGCACACAGGGTATGTTTAACCAGCAAGGAAACACCTCTGACAAGCCAGTCCCCATATGCTGAATAGACAACAAAATTACTAGATAGTACACAAGCATCAACATTGCAAACAAAGTGTGTCTCCTGAGTCATGGTCACATCTACACTGAAGGACAAGAGATAACAGACAGGCAGCCTTACCCCGATCTCTCAAGCCCCTTGCATTTAAGTTGATAGACATTTTTTTAAGCTAGCTCCTTAAATAAAGACTGACTGGATATCTGCTGAGGGTCAGGACCCCGAAGGATTGTCCCAGACTACCGGTAACAATTTTGGATGTAATCCATCTGTCCGAGAACGTGCCGCTGATGATTGTGGGAAATGTAAGTTTTAATGCCCTATATAAGGAGCTACTTCTTGGGGGGAAGTTCCTTGGATCCATTGACTTCCTGTAAACTAGATTTTATTCTCAGTTTGTAATCTACTGCTACAGAAGAGAGAAGCAGAGATAAGGTGTAGGTGAGGTGGGGTGAACAGTCTAACAGGTGTCTGTCATCTGCTGTTGGCACTCACAGTTTGTCTTTTTCACAGGCAGTGGCCACTGTTTTATAGAGAACACTGTTCCTTGTCTTGTCATCTTTGTCTAAAAACTGTAATTTATCTTCATTCAATGACTTCTTTTTGTCCGAGCCGCTTCCCCTGTATTTGTGAAGTCCACTTTACTTACTGATAACCATTGAGTTGAATAAATTTCAGAATCCATTTTTGTCACAGGTCCAGCTGTTTTCCATTTAATAAGATATCAACTGACTAATATCACTACATGTCAATACCATAAAAGTCCTATTAGTGGTCAGAAATATCAAAGACTATACTGGAGCAGTGTTGGACTTCAGCAGAAAAGGGGGAGAAATCCCATTGATCAATTTGGGAACCCATCTAGTTGTAGTGAATGTAGAAGCATTAACCATTGGGTTAACAAATGCCCAGACAGAGAATTTAATGAACAAAATACATTCCAACAAGAATATGAAAAAGGTACCATATTACCCTATCCAAGTTTGTTTATAGCAAACCATATCATAAGTTGTTGTTTGGCTAGTCAATGATTTGTGCTAGTATTTTAGACTGTGGTGCTAGTGGTATGGTGTATGTTGAAATATGATCTCAGTGTTACTATGATTCCTTGCTGACAATGATAAAAAGAAGGTAATATGCAAACAAAATAAAAACATATTTAAATTCGGAAATAGTAAACATGTTTCTTCTTTACAAATCTCTTGTATTCCAACTATAATTGGTACAGTTTAAGACATGATTAGCACAAATATTGTAGGTAGTGATATACCATTGCTGCTGTCTAAACAGTCTATGAAGAAAGCTTGGATGAAATTAAACTTTAAGGATGATACAACTAAACACTTTAGACAAAAGATTATTTTACGTGTAACACAGTTTGGCCATTATGTTTTTCCATTGTGCAAATCACAATATATGCTTGATGAGGTTCAGGGAAATTCTTTTATGAAAGTTACACATTTTTTGTAACAAAATCTTAAGTGCTGAACAAAAGGCACTCAAAATGCATCGTCTGTTTACTTACTGAAAACTATGATTAATAAAGAATGCTTGTGGAGATATTTTTGAACTCCAATCTGCAATCATGAAGGTATCACAGGACTGTCAAGCCTGTAATGAGTACACCACAAACCTCTGTCCTGAACAGTTGTTGATTTGCTGAATGCGTAGCTGTGGATTTGAAGATTAATTATTGGCAGGCATAATCTTAACAATATAAGATGATAGTGCTGATGGCAGACAGAAAACTGCAAAAACTGCTACAGAAGGTAGTGAAGGAAAGTGAGAAGAAAGGACTAAACATCAACTGCAAGAAGACAGAATATATAGTTATCAGCAAAACAATGAGCCAAAGTGTGAATTGCAAATTGGAGATACTAAATTCAAACATGTGTGGAAATTTAAACACCAGGGAAGTGTTTTAACTGAGGACACTGAAATCTGAAGGCGTATTAGGATGGCCAAGGAAGCATTCCAAAAGCTAAGTAGAGTACAATGAAATAGAAAAAATTCACTTCAACAAGAAAAAGAGTGCTGAACTGCTACATGATATCTGTCCTCATGTTATAGCAGTGAGTGCTGCACAATCTCCTCAAAGATGTAGAAGAGACTTGAGGCAACAGAAATGTGGTTCTACAAAAGGATGTTGCAAATACCATGGACTAAACATGAGAGCAACGATAAAGTTTGTGAGAATATGGAAATGAAAAGGAAATTAATACTTAACATCAGGTACAGATAGTTGAGATTTCTGGAGCACATAATGAGGAAAGAAGGCTTAGAAAATCTGATATTCACAGGACAGATAGAGGGTAAGATGGACAGAGAAAAGCAATGTATAACATACTTGGTGAGCTTTAGTAAATGGACAACAGAACTGGGCTTAAGAGAAATAGCAGAAAAACAAAATTTAGTAAGAACTACAAGGGAGTGGATGCTGTGGAGTGCCAAGATCGCCTACATCCTGAGGGGACATGGCACATAAAGAAGATGAATGTATCTGGTTATTCTTTATTCCAACTGTTTTTTTTATTATTTTTGGAAAGAATACAAGGATTCCTGAATCTTGGTTGAAAAACTAACTGCGTTTGATGGTGATACTTTATTTTGGATCATTCAAGACAACCTTAATGCTCTACACAGTTATAAACAGGGCTTTGTTTCAAGTGAGTCTACTGAAAAGCTTTGTCACACACTTTGTGGCGATATCCATTCATGTGATGATAAATGTTTTACTCATGACAAAATCTACAAGTGAATAAAATGGGACATATGGGGTTGGGATAGCTGTTGTTCTCAGTTAGGATGGGGACAGGTTTTAGTCAAACACAGAGGCATTTATGTCAGAGTACACCCAATGTAGGCTGATTTTAGAAAGACCAATCCAAGCAAATTCTACTAAAATAGATCAGGCTTCACTAACTTCTGTCACTAAAAGGTCACAATACATGCCTGAGATTTAATTGAAGAAGATATTGACAGTGGCAATAGAGAAGAAAACCAAAATACTGAGAATAAAAAGGCTATACTAGTTTCAGATTCAAAAACTGTAATTTTGGTTGGTTGGTCGATTTTGTTTAGTGACATATCCACACCTCTGTGGGTTATTTAATACCAAAATCTAAATATTTTGTATGCAATTTTATGGCTTCACTTAAATATGTTTTGAAGGTAATCTTATGACTTCAACCACAGATATTTTGTACATAATTTTATACTTTCAGTAAACATGTTTTTTTTAGATATATAGTTTGATGATAAAATATAGTGTTGGTAATTATTTTTATAAAAATGTATTGCTGGTATTTTTATTATAAAAATATATTTTTATACTTTCCTCATGTTTTGATTTTTGTTTGGGGGTTCACTATTTGTCCTTAGCTGGGATCCTAATAGCTGCTACCACCCAGAGTCAGGGTGGACCTGGAGACAGCAGCAGTTAAGAGGTGGTTCCATGCTCTTCAAAATTTCTAATCTCCTGATCAGAGGACTTGCTGCCAGATGTAGTTTATCCTCATATCCAGTACTAAGAACTGTAATGGTACCATGAAGCAAAGGAAGACCACCAAAACGCAAAGGAAGACCACCAAAACGCAAAGGAAGACCACCAAAACACAAAGGCAATACAGCTTGTACTTGTAATAAAAATAGTACTTTGAAAAAGAATACAGCGGTTCAGTATAAATTAGAGGGAGAAAATGATTGGGATACAGTAAAATTGATTTCTAAATCTGGCAAATGTTTAAGTAAATATGCAATTGAGCAGAATACTGAAAATTAAGCTCAGGATTCATTTTGACAAATGTTGAGGAATTGGGAGAATTTAATGGGGATATTGACTTAAATCCAGAATCATCTCAATCAGATGATACTATTACAGAAACTCAAATAAAAATATTCCAAACTGAAGAACTGCAAGACACTCTTTAGGCCAAACTTAAAGAATTAGGGTTTGGAAGAAAAATAATGTTTATCATGAAGTTGAGGATAATGGACAATATTGTATGTGTGTAAGATTGGTTATAACATCAAAAATTAGTGATGGAAAGTTGCAAACAGAAGATAGGCTGTCTGTTCTAGGATTTGGGGAGACCAGTTTATTTAGGACAGACCCCCATGTATGCAGAGAAAGCTTATGAATTGCTTTGTGCCTTATTGCTTTAAATTCATAGGTTCTTCATTTGATTAAAAAATAGCATTCTTGCAAGGAAGAGCTGTTGATAGAAACATTTATCCTCATCCACCACATGAATGTAAAACTAATAAAATTTGGAAACTTAAAATGATTGACTATAGATTAGCAGATGCACCTAGAGTTTGGTTTCTATGACTCAAAGAATAGATGATCAAATTTGGTGTAAGGATAACTACATACATTCCAGGTTATTTCTTTTGGCATTCTACAGATAGTCTTGTGACCATGTTTTGTTGATGATCAACTGTGGGATGGAACTAAAGATTTTGAATTGTGTCATAGAAAATGTTTTGTTTCTTTCTTTTTTCTTTTTTGAATAATTTCACTTCAAGCAAGGCAATAATGCTACTAAGATGCAGCGGGTTACAGGGAATGGAAGAGAATGAGAAGACTTTAGTGAGGGAAAGACAATAAAGGAGCAGGGTTCAGGAAGACAGAAGATGGCAATTGACATTGCATTTAAATTTTTGAAGATTGTAGTTATCAGGGAAGCAAGAAATATGGAGAGATTTCCACAGGTGGGAATTGCGAGAAAAACTCAGATTAGAAGTGGCGGTTGCATCTAGCTAGTTCAACAATAAAACAGTGATGAGTTGTCAATCTAGTTGCACTTAAATTCATGTAGTCAAGGCACTAAGGAGAAAAGCTCATCAGAACAATTTCCATGAAAACATTTGTAGAAAAGAGAGTGAAAAGCCACACCATGCTAGTGAGAAAGTGACTGAAGTTGAGATAGCAGATCAGGATTGATTAAATTACAGACGCTTCTTCGTATTTTGTTAAGAATCTAAAAGATATTCAGATCACCAGATCTGATATAGCAACAGTAGATTTATAAATGTGCAAGATTTCTAGCATGAAACAATGAATAAGCTTTCCTTGCAGTAAATGTAGCAAATGATTCAATATAGTTGCTCCTCTTCATGTCAGTGGAAAATGTGAGGTCAAGAGTGTTGCTCTCCTGGAGTTTAGCATCAGCCATGCTGATGGCAGGCAGAAAAGGTTCTTAGTGGTGATTAAATGAAAACAATTTGTTTTGGGGACATTAAAATTTACAAGTCATTTCTTCTCCCAGTTAACGACTGATTGGATTTCCTTTTCGAGGGCAGTTGCTAGGTTTACTTTCTCGGATCTGTTGGACTGCTACTAAGACAGTAATAAACAGTTATCTACATAAATACCTAGTTGGGAACTGTTGACATCAAGAAATCATTGATGTAGATTATAAACAGTGTAAGTCCAAGGATAGGACCTTGGGGAAACCCTGCATTAGTATGTAATGATCTAGAAGCATGCCCATTCAACATGATTTTCATTACACAATTTAAGAACGCCTTGAGCCACAACCCGAGCTTCATCATTCTTAACTAAAGCTTGTTAGACAAATTTAGTGATGGCCAATAACTCATCAGCAGTAGACCTGGAGAAACATTGTGAAGTAAGATGCCTAACTAATTTGGTTTTAATTAGAGCATCAAATACTTTGCCAAAAGAAGGAAAGAGTTAAATAGGGCCATAATGAGTACATATGATATAAGTTGCGTAAGTTCATCGACTTTCAAGTATATAGGCATTAAACTTAATCAGAGACCTGATTTATACATATGGATCAATCAGGAAAATTACCTAAAAAAATATTAAGCTTATTATCATGAATAGACATCGTCAACTTCAAAAAGATGAATGTAGTCTACATTGAAAAGAAACCTAAACTGATGTGCCTTGTTGGACAACTGAATTTGATTGCTGGGATAACATGCCCTGACATAAGTTTTGGTGTTTGCCTTTTAAACTCAGCAATCATAAATGCTAAACATAACCACCTAAATAAGGCAAATAAGAACTTAAGGCATGTGAAAAACACACCTCGTGCTGTCCAATTTACAAGATTTATAAATTTCAAAGATTTAAAGATTGTAACATTTACTGAAGCAAATTATGCTAATTTTCCAGATGAGGAAGGACAAATTGTTTTTGTTACTGATGAAAAAAATGACAGCCTGTCTGCTGATGTGGAAACCCGCAAAGATCAAGAGAGTGGTCAAATCCATGTCATCAGAAGAGACCTTATCATTTGTTGAAGGGTGTGACATGTCATTGCTTATGGCTAAAATAATTGCAGAAATTGTCTACATTGACAGGAATGCCACCTTTTACCTGTTCACTGTAAAGTAGATAACAAAAATTTGTGTAAACCAATGCAGACAATAAATAGATTTAATAATATCAACTAATGAATGGAAATGTCACTTGTTCAAGAAATGATTTAAAAAGAGGAAGTAATACTCATGTATACAGAAAAGTTAACAGTTGGCAGACGCACAGTGAACAGTTGGCAGACACACTAATAAAGGATGGTGCAATGAGTACAAATCTTTTGAAATTATTTCAACAAGAGGCATACATAGAAACAAAAAATGTCTTGGAGAATTAAAGCCATTGCCGTGCTCAGTTGTTCAATTTGTTGATTTATATTTGTTTAATTAACAAAGAAAGAGGGAGATCATTAGGATGAGTGGAGTTACTCACCCTGATATGAAGATGCTATAAATGAGATTACCATGAGGGAATGAGAGAAAATGTTGTTGAGTTGGAAACATAGATGAAGACAGGAAGGTGTTGCAAGATTAATTAGCATAGACATCAGAGGTGCACAGAAAAATAAATCAAGCTTTCTTCTTTGATTTCTAGACTTTTCGAATTTAAGTGCTGTACTAGATTGGTGGCAAGGTTTCATCATTTTAAAATTGAAAGATGTTACTCTAAGTTCAATCCTAACAGTTTCTTCTCTCACACTGATTGCTTGTGGAACTCTCTTCCAGCTTCTTGATTTCCAGCCAAATAATAATAAAACTCTTGTCGGAACACACCATTGGGGGCTATTTTGAATCACCCATCTGAACGCAAAATTAACAAATAATTCCACAGAATTTAAAAAAAAAAAAAAAAAAAAAAAATCAACACTTTTTTTTACAAAATTAAAATATGGAAAACATAAAAAATTGTGTATTTTAGTTCTTACAAAATAAAATTTTCTGTAATTGTCTGGATTTTACAGATGTTTAACATAAAAATTATCTACCATGTATATAGTTGTGTACTATGTGACTTATGAAGACTTAATTTTGAAACTAATTTGACTAAAATAAATGTATATATTTTGGTCAACAGTGTAGCCAGGACCAGCAATACATACACAAATTTTATATCTCGAGTATGATGCAACTCCCTTAAAATTAGCTTCAAAAGTAAGTCTTCAAAAGTTGCATGATACACGAATATATATATATATATATATATATGGTATAAAGATTTTTAATGGCAAAAAGGCATAAAATATCTTTTAAAAAATAATAAATGACAAAAGCAAATCCTTAAATAAACAAGTTTAATTCACCTTAGCAAAACATGGTGTAAGGATTTTTGGTGATTTACATGGTGTAATGGTCAGTAACCCCAATTAGTAAGTGTCATCGCATGTGCTTTCAATCCTCATCGAGTGCCCCCTATAATTCTACTCGACATTCAGCTTGACCTCGCATCAAATTCCCTCAATTAAATAATTACAGGATGCAAACATAAATGAGACAGTTTCAGCTGCAAAAGAGGGTGGCTACAACCCTAAACTAAGTTTCTCCCAGAACACCATACTGCAAACAGTTCACAGGGCCACCTTGTCACTGCTAACTTTGTCCCTTTGATGCTTCTATGACACTTTTCTTTCAACTGGATTGTTAAAAGTGCTAGCTATATGCCAGTTTGCAAGCAAATATGAAAATTTTAATTTTCTCAAACTTTACCTTTATAAGCAGTCACATGGTAATGAAAATGGCAGTATTAGCTTTTTCCTTATAAGGAAACATTCAGCATTCATTGGCCAAATGGTCATTACTACTCTCAGTTGAAATTTATAATATAGTGTAACCCGGATATAAGAGAGTTGTCGGGACCAGAGAAGAAGTATCTTATATCCGGGTTTGGTCTATTATATATACATTAACACAGGCTCTAATTTGGGAGCAGAGAAAATCTCTCTTATATCCGGGTTTCTCTTATATACAGGTCTCTTATATCCGGGTTACACTGTATATTTCTATTAAAATGTTTTTCCAGAAAAATAGGTCTTTAAAGTCAACTGCTTTTGTTCTTTCCAATATTGATGGCGACTTCATTATGTCAGTATTTTCACTTTGACTTACGTGCTATCCATTTTAGTTGTTGCTGCTGCTGGATTCTTCAAGTGATGTGGTTACTGTTTATTTGATACAATTCTGTCTTTGCGATTCTGTAGTGCAGTGTCTTTCAACCCTTTTTTACTCCAGGGTGCACTGGTTTAGAATAACTAAAACTCTCAGGTGCACTTTAAATTTTAATAATGGAAAAATTAACCATGAAATTTGAAAGTAGGAAATTTTCGTTTAGCATTCCCAAACAAGATTAGCCTACAGTTTTCATTTAAATGGATTCATGAAGACTCAGCTACTTTTTTTTTTTAAAAAAAAAAAAAGAAAAAAAAAAGGCCAGTAATGACTGATTTAAATACTTCAGAAAGGCAAATAAGGAAAGGATTATCCACTCCTTAAAGATTAAAGAATTTTGCATCCAATTTAAAATATTAAATGACAAAGACTTTACTTAGACATGTGCTTGGAATTTGTAACTTTTTAAAAATAAAATTATTTTAAATAGAAAAATAAATAGAAAATTCAGAGATGTTCAACTTTATATAAATGTTTCCTTAATAATATCTAAATTAATTCATATTATTTTTTAAAGAGTTCCGTAAAGAATTAGTTCAAATGTTTAATTTTTATTGTTACTATTATTCACTTTAATATCTCTCAGATCACCACTGCTACAAGTTCACATAAAACTATGAATGTTCTTCCAAATAAGATTTTAAAAACTCTTACAATCTTTCTTCCAACACTCACATTTCAGAAACACATGTTCTGGTTAGGAATATGCCCAAAGATCTCATCACAATCTTTCTGTCCATTGCTGCTAAACTGAAAATAAGTGTATATTTTGCAATGAACCAGCCTTCATCCATTTTATAAATATCATTAACTTTCAAGGTAAGAAAACATTCACTTTAACATCATAGCACAGTATTATACAATTTCCTAAATCATTATGATATAAGAGTTATGGTTTTATGATTTTCTGGTAGCTACAATTATATAGAATTGGAAAATGCATGATAATCTTATATACGGTAAACCACCTGTTCAGTTGTAAACAGTTTGGCCCACACATTTCAATTATGAACATTCCAGATGCATGTATTTCAGTGGTAGACATTTCAGACTTGCTTTATTTGAAAGACAAATATAACTTGATTTGTCTAAAATGAAAAAGAATCTCTCTCTCTCTCTCTATATATATATATATATATATATATATATCAAAATAAATAGAAAGAACAGTCAGATTTATAATCCAGAGTTCTTTAGCATTTATTTTTAAAAACAGTAGAGCATTATAATTATTATTTAAAAATATGTATTCATCGCAACACAGAAATTACCATATTTCAAAACCAAAATTTAAAGTTTAATTTCATTTTCAAGTGATGCTGAATAACTTTCAAAAAACAATTTACTCTTTTATAAGCTAAATAGTATTATGTAATCTAAGTTGGTGGGTGAATAAGAATTCAAAATTTTTTAAGCGGGTGTTGATTTTTTTGACAAATCAGGATACAAGTCTAATTTAAGGTGGGAAAGAAAATATCAGTTAAGGTTAGGTGTGGGTTTGTAATTTCTGTCTGTTGATACTGGCTTCCTTAAATGAGAACATGTCATCACAGTCTGGTTTTTTAAGATGCATTACAATACAATTGCCATTTTTTTTTTTTTTTTTTATTTATTTTCTTATTTTATAAAATACTTTGGGATTTTCTTAAAGGGACTTTCAAGTATGATTAAGTCATAATTTTTATATTTATATTTTTATTTATAAAGATCTAAATACTATATTATAATTACTAATAAACTATATTTACGGTATTGTAAAATTAAAATATTAGAATTTAATTACACATTTTCAAACTTTCTTATTTTAAATCAAATAAAAGATATATAATTATGCAATTTTTTTTATAATTAATTTAAAGAAAATATAATATAGTGTCTACAAAAAAATTATTTCATTTATTTCATTTAATAAATTTTTATTTTTCAGAAACTTAACAATATATAGCTTTTCCTGTAGGCACAAAGGACAGAGTCATTTAAAGATCTACATGTTTTCGTTTTTTTATTAGTTTCCATTTTACTGTGGAGATATATATATATATATATATATATATATATATATATATATATATATATATATAAGCAAAAATACAAAAGACAAATCTCAGAATTGATGTCAAGTTTTGTTAATACACCATTCATCTGAGTAAGATAATGAGTTTTATCTACAAAACTTGAAGCTAGTCTTAATATAAGTCTTTTGAACTTTTCCTTATCTTGAAAACTCTTCCCTGTTTGTTTTATTGTACACTGACTTTAAAACATTTGTTTGCCTTTAAATGTATGAAATTTTAGTAATTTACACGTTTTGTTATATAGCACAATATATAATAAAATATATATTTAAATTTTTTGTAGGTATGTGTGTGTGTGTGTATACATACATGCACACACATATATATATATATATATATATATATATATATACATGCACACACAATGTTAGGAAAATTAATGACAAAGTGGAAAATTTTTTTACATGTCATTCATTTTTAAATTTTAGTAATTTACAAGTTTTGTTATATAGTACAATATATAATAAAATATATATTTAAATTTTTTGTAGGATATGTGTGTGTATATATATATATATATATATATATATATATATATATACACACACACACGCACATATATATATATATATATATATATATATATATATATATATATATATATATATACGTGCACGCGCGCGCACACACACAATGTTAGGAAAATTAATGACAAAGTGGAAAATCTTTTTACATGTCATTCATTTTGTCCTTTAGGACTTTATCAGATGAAATTGTGGTTTTCATTAATGTAACTACACACTGAAAAGAGAAGGTACTATGAAAGTTTAATCTTTTATTTTTTGTAATATGTGTTTAAATCATATGTTCAGCCAATTTATTTTCTTTTTCTTTATATTTTTATCAATTTTGTTATTAAGTATCCCACTTTGTGATAAGGGAAGATCTGTCAAGGAAGTTGAAATGTCATAAGAATTTGGGTGCATATTTACTGTGGATGATCTAGAGATTAAGGCAGTTTCTATACACATTTGTCTTATTAAATGACTTTCTCTTAAGTAGGATTATTTTAAAATCAAAATTATGGTCAGATTCATTAAGGTGAGTAACTAATCCATTGTTTTGTAAAAGATACCTTTTGTGTTCATATAATCTTTTAATTAGATTCTCTTATACACTTCATTATAAGAATCATTATAAGAGAGTAAATTTCTCCTTCAAATTTTAGCTTATTTTGTTTTGTATGAATTCTTTTATCGTTTTAGTTGAAACAACTTTTATATTCAGCTTAGATAAATTATTTTCAATTGTAATTGCAATAGAGCTGGTTGGTATATTTTGATTTGTTTGGTTTATCAGAATGGTCTACACTTCTATTTTGAATATTTTACATGCCTTTTAAATCACATTAAATATGGAGCTTAAATGTATTTTCAATGTATTTCTCTTCTTAATTCTGAGTGCTTTTAAATAGAATCCAATAATTATTCTGATATTTTTCTCTTGTATAATTCAATGTACAGAAATTTGTAATTAAAAAGTTATGAATTTATTATTTTTTAAAATCACTTAAATTTCTATCTTATTTATCCAGGTTAAGTTCAGTCATTAAACCATTTTTTTGTTCTTTTTTATATTATTATTCTCAACCATCTTGTATTATTGTATACTTGAGATTAATAAAAATACAACTTTACTTAACCCATATATTTTTGGTATCTCACACCAATGATACCAATTAATTTCTTCAAGGGTTAGATTTAATTCCTTTTCCCTTGTTTACCCAACAAAATCAGAATTTAGCTCCATCTTTTTCTCGTTATTTTTTTAAATTCTCCAATTTTTATTTTTTATTTTTTTTTATTGATAAAAGATTGCAAATTTTAGGACCTAATATTTGGTAAAATCATATGGATGAATAATCAATAGCTTGAATAAATAGCTTGAATAAATTCTCTGCGCACATGCACAGGTATCTTTTAGCCAAACCTTGTCAGTTGCATTTGATTTCTGCTTTTAAGATGACCATAAAGAAATCACGATATTCAACAGAAAAAAATGGAGGTCACCACTTTGATTTCTAGGTAGGAAAAAGAAGGTAATATTTTTTTATACTTTTTTGTTAGTTTACCTGACAGATAAGATTTTCTAGACAGAGTTATATAATACACCGATGGGAGTCTTATTTGTGGTTTCTTTTCAAAATTCAATAGAATAACATTTGGTTTATTTTTTCCAATAAATTTTGTTCAATGAGAAACGGTCTTCTAGAGCCGAGTAACATAAATAAAAGTCCAAACAAACGAAGGAGCCAGAGAAATTCTTACTGAAATATATTTGTACCCAGAAATCATTCTATGAAAAAACACAGAGGAAAAAGAGGACATCAAGAAAAGTGAGAGTAATGCAAAAGAAGATGGTATCCTGCCTGCATGAATTACATTGACCCTGCCTATTGGACTTGGGTTTTCAATGATAATTTGCGTGAGCTTATAGTCTAACACAGACTACAGAATATTGTATCACATGATTTTCCCAAAGACTCAAAAGAAATGTTTTCCGATACACTATACTGGCAAATATTGAAGTATATCATCAATGGTTGATATATTCAACATCAAAAAATATGAATTCTATTTTTCCTTTAAGTTGTTCTGTAAGAAAGAAATGATGTATTACATGATTTTCCCCAAAGACTCAAAAGAAATGTTTTCCGATACACTATACTGGCAAATATTGAAGTATATCATCAATGGTTGATATATTCAACATCAAAAAATATGAATTCTGTTTTGGCTTTAAGTTGTTCTGTAAGAAAGAAATGATGTATCACATGATTTTCCCAAAGACTGAAAAAAAAATGTTTTCCGATACACTATACTGGCAAATATTAAAGTAAATCATTAATGGTTGATATATTCAACATCAAAAAATATGAATTCTATTTTTCCTTTAAGTTGTTCTGTAAGAAAGAAATGATGTATCACATGATTTTCCCAAAGATTGAAAAAAAAAATGTTTTCCGATACACTATACTGGCAAATATTAAAGTAAATCATCAATGGTTGATATATTCAACATCAAAAAATATGAATTCTATTTTTCCTTTAAGTTGTTCTGTAAGAAAGAAATGATGTATCACATGATTTTCCCAAAGACTCAAAAAAAAAGTTTTCCGATACACTATACTGGCAAATATTGAAGTATATCATCAATGGTTGATATATTCAACATCAAAAACTATGGATTCTGTATTTGCTGTAAGTTGTTCATTAAGAAAGATATGATGTATCTGCACAAAAACAGGTTTAAAAGATATGAAGAAATTTGGAGTAATTGTTTCTCCACATGAAAGGAATACTGACTGAAGTATAACTGAACACTTGCACATCTCCTCTAACATGTTTCTTATACTAATTTCCCTTGACCTTCTTTTGATAACCTCCCTTGGTTGACACTTTCCTGATGTAAAATGTAGCCATCTTATTAGTTTATTAATGCTTTCTAAAGGTCTCATGTCTTTCTGTCATCATTTTACTGACCATTTAAAAAACACTATCATAAACTTGAATTGTGTTTATCTAAAAGAAAAACAATTTATATTTTTAACCAGCTGAAAATTAGGCAAGAGTATTGATTTATTGAGTGTTTTTTTTATGGCTTATCAACCCTTTGTGGGTTATTTAAAGACAATATTTTTTGAATTGCAAGAAGGTGTTTTTTTATTTTATTTTATTTTTTTTTGCAAGTCTGCCAGGAAATTTGGTTCACTGAGTTGTGCTAGAATCTATCTTACACATTTATAAGTTTTTCATTCATCCATGCAATGAATATCGCTGTCACATCTAGCCTGGTGCTTCTACTATGTATTTAGAGATTCTTGATAAAATCCAATGAAGAATCTGTAATGTTATCAGTTCTGATTTGGCATCTTGGCATCAGCCACTTTCCCGTTTTCATGGTAACTCTTAAGATGAGCTTTCCTCTTTGGTACCTCAACTTTACAAATTTAAGTGTAGTATTAGTAAGGTTTCATCATTTTATAGTTGAAATGGCTGCTAGATGTAACTGTAAGTTCTCTGCTAACAGTTTCTTCTCTTGGACTTTTCACTCATGAAACTCTTCAAACTTCTTCCTTTCCAGTCAACTTTAACCTTCAAAAATTTAAATACAATATTATTCGTTATATTCTGTCTTAATTCCTTTTCTTTTATTTTTCTCTCTCTCCTTAGTATTGATTTTTTTTTTCATAATCTTTCAGACAGTAACCCCTTACATCTTAAAGATTTTATTGCTTTACTTGGAGTGAAAGGATTTTAAAAAAGGAAATATTGTATTAAGTATTTCTTTTCAGAAAGCCACTGATTTTTTTCAGGTACAAGCTCTACTATTTAATCTGTAGCTAGATGATGGATTCATACCTTTCTCAAGGGTATTTAAATATATATTAGGCAAGAGATACAATATTGGTGAAAAACTTTTTAATGTTTGATTGTTTTAGAGTTTCGCATGCAAAATTGGTGATTACATAGTACAAATGAAAAGTTGTACAGGCAAGCAATGGAAAATGTTAAAATTTTATAGTTTTTATGGTCATTTTTATTCTACTGTGTATGAACATAAATTTAAACAAACTTCATAACTGCTAACAAAACAGACAAAACTTTATATAAGGAAAAAAAACAATAAACAAGGAAAGAGTTAGAATAATAAAATGAATCATTGTAAAGAGCTGAATAAAAAAAAATTCTCACTCTTTTATAATATTGTTTTATCTCTAATAATAATCTAATATTTATTTAAATCTTTGGTTTCAGTTTTAGAACGTTTTTCATCTCTTTTTTTTATTTAGCTCAGTCTTGGAACCTGCCAAAAAAATGGAGTGCCCAAAGAACAGTTTTTCCCTTGATACTGCTATTACTTTAACTACCTTCACTCCTCAGCAATGATTGTTTTAAAAATGAAATGATTAGAATTTTAATAAAATCTAAACATATGAAAGTGAATTTTTACATTTTTTTATTCTTGAGTTATATTTACAATTCTAAAAACTAATACAATTGTTTTAAAACTCATTAAGTATACCAAAACACTACCTACAAAACCATATCTCTCCACTGGCCAAGAGCTTATTTCATTGACCACATGGTATCATTTGAGCATCTTTCAGGATGGAAATTCATAGGAGCAAACTAGTAGATCTATAATCTAACTCTAAGGATTGCTTTTCCTATAAAAAACTATTTTGTTCTTCACCATTTCTTTTAAAAACATGACTCAGGTGCAAAATAGTCTCACTAATAACATTTGTATAAACTCTTACAAGCATAAAAGTGAAGAGATGGCCACTGATCATTTAGGCAGTCCATACCACATACCAAACAAATTTACAAATAGAAAACAGCAATTTCTGTTTCTCAAGGACAGTGTACAGATGAATCAGTGTCACTCCTCAGCCAAGGATCAGTGTAGCATTTGTGCTCACTGCCTTGAATCAGTGCCATTACTTAGCCCTCTATCAAGTGTCACTGTAGTGTCTGGACATACTGACCTCAAATCAAAGTGGCACTCAGCCAAGGATAGCTGTACCATCTGTGCACACTGTCTTGAATCAAAGTGTCGCTCATCAGCCTAGGATCAGTGTAATATCTGGGCACACTGCCTTGAATTAAACTTGTTTTTTGGCTCTTTGCCCAGCTGACTATCTATGCAGACTGCCTAACTTATTACTTACAATTTTACCATGCTGTCGAAGCAGCAGACTTCTGGCTTAACAGGTATGGCATTTGGATGCTTATTGTCAGATCAAGCATTCAAATGAGGACAGGACTTGTTAAATATTTATATCTTTTTGCTTTACAGTGACAGAAGTTAGGGATATAAAAATATTGAGAAAAAAAGTGAACCTGTTCTTTCTTATACACGATTATGCTGAATAGCTCTATTCTGCTCCTAACATTTTCATTCATTCCTGAATTTCAGCAAAGATGAAGTGCTGAAAACTTTTTCAAAGAAATTTTGACTCAAAAACCACAAAATTCAATTCGGTTTTTTCTCTACAACTAGAAATATTTAGATTGTTCATATATATAAGGGCTAAAACTGAGGAGGTTAGTAATGAAGTAATGGTAAAGTACTTGGGTTATAACAAAAAAGCTAGAATCTTGTCTATAAATATGAGCTTCAAATATAATTAATGGTAAAATATATCTGACAATTGTCTAATTCCTCACTACTACCATCAGAATCTGCACTCATATATAATGAACTAGAAAGGTTTTTCTGTGACACGTTTCATCTGTCAGGATTTCATTAGACTGGGCTTTGTTGATGTTGCCACATCTACACATGTGCACAAAACAAGAGACGCAGGTAGTTTAAAAATTTTTGAAACAATATTTTTTTCTCAATCTAGCCAAATTCATCTGTATTCTTTTTCTTTTTGCATTCAGTTGTAATGTGATTTTTAAAAATATATGTGAATGCACTATGTAATTATTTTTAAATTTTTAATTCATCCAGTGTAGCTATACAAGGGAGCTAACCAAAAATTGGTAGAAATGTAAAATGCCATTAAATGTTATATACATTTTAATATGTTGTTGCAATATTCATAATAAATTTTGTTGAGTGTTGGTTGGTTGATTTGAGCATGTTTTGAAAAATCAAGAGTCTGCAAACCTGATCAAGAGGATATATGCAAGAGAAACCACAGAATAAGAGAACGTGACTGCTGGAAAAAGCAGCCATGCATAACATGTGAAGTAGTTCATTTTCTAATGATATTTTCTGCCCTTCTTAGGGTCAAGATAAACACAGTAGATGGATGCTGACTATTTCTAACTACTATTACTACTACTATTAGCAAGGTCCAACTCCAAAACTACCCACTACGAAGCTGAAATGGACATTTCTCCAGACTGCTACCAATATCCACCTTATAAATTAACATTTTGTGACACCAAATATCAAAGGACTCACTTTAAATCAAATAAATAAAAATATATTATTTATTTTATACCCTTGAGTCAGTTCATTTTTATTTCTGAACTTCTGATAAAATAATCATTAATAACCTGCTGGCAATCTTATCTCAGACTCAAAGAAACTGGTTCTGGCTGCACATTCTTTTGGAAAGGAAAAGATGAAGGGGAGAGAAGAATCCAAAAAGTTGGTTTTGCTATTAAAACCTGCATCATACAAGACGATTGAATAACATCAACTGCCATCAATGAATGGCTTATGACTCTTCAGTTGCCACTTCCTAAAGAGAATTATATCACTCTCATTTCTGCTTATGCTCCATCACTTGATGCTGAGGAAGAAGCAAATAATCAGTTTTACCAACAACTAAGTATCATCATTGTCAACATACCACCAAAGGACAAACTCTTATTACTAGAGGATTTCAATGCAAGTGTAGGAAAGGATCATTGCCTGTGGGAAAATGTCATTGGTAAAGAAGGCGTTGGGAATTGCAACTCCAATGGTCATCTGCTATTAGGTGTATGCATGAAACACATTTTATTCATCACGAATACACAGTTCCAACTTCTTACTTCAAGATGACATGGATACATCTCTGATCCAAAAACTGACATCAGATACAGATTATCTGGACAGATCAGTGCCTTGTCACCATATGCATGAGGATCACTGAAAACAATAATGCAACATCAACCACAATTTTGTAGAAAATATGACATCTCAAAACTCCAGAACTATGACACTGCAACAATTCTTGAAGCCAAACTAAGTCAGAAACTTAGTTCTAATCCAGTCAACAACCAATCTGTTGATGAAGAATGGAGAACTATCCATGATATAGCCACAGAAATAGCAAATACTGTTATCAGCTTCACCAAGAACAAGAATCAAGACTGGCTTTATGAAAACAATATTGAAATCAACAACCTGATTGAGGTAAAAAAAAAAGAATGCTTGTCTGATTCATGCACAAGATCCAAGATCCAGTCTTAAAATAAGCATTTCCAGATACTAAAACGATAGTGTCAAACAAAACTAAGAGAACTGAGGACATTCGGTGGCAACAAGAAGCAGTCACACTTCAGGGTTATGCAGATGCATGTGTTCTCAGATACTTCTATGCTGGAACAAAACAACTATTTGGACCAGTACAAACATCAGCTGAATCCCTTCTAGCAACTAATAATAGAAACACCCTGACCAATCAACAAGACATACTCCTGAGCTGGAAGGAACAATTTTCCATACTCCTAAATAGAAACTTGACCAGAGATGAGGACTTCATGAAAAACATTCCAAATCCCCCTCCTAAGATATGGATGAATATGAGACCTACTTTTCAAGAATTCAAGCAAGCTATGATGCAAATAAAATCAAGGAAATCCCCAGGCCCAGATAATATACCTTTCAAACTGGTCAAACATGGAGGCTTATTTCTGCAAACCCATATTTTCACCCTCATTCTGAAGATGTGGGAATCCCAACAAGTTCCAAAAAGAACTAAAAGATGCAGTAATTATAACGGCCTTCAAAAAAGGTGACTGAAAAGCCTGTGGGAACGATACAAGAATATTATTACTCTTTTTTCACTGGAAAAATCTTTGCCAACTTTCTTCTAAATTAGCTCCAGATCATTGCTGCAAAGATCCTTCCAGAATCTCAATGTGGATTCTGTGCCTCTCATGATACAATGAACATGATTTTATCTGCATGGCAATTCCAAGAGAAAAGCAGGAAACAACAAAATATCCATTTCCTTGTTTTCTGTGACTTAGAAAAGGCCATTGATAGCATTCCAAGAGCTGCAATGTGGAAATTTCTTCATTGTTTTTTATAACCCGACCACTTTATCTCTCTGCTTCAAGCAATGTGTAATGATATGTCTGGACTTGTATTCCTCTGAAACATGCTTTCAAAAGTATTTCTAATCACATGGGGACTAAAACAAGGATGTGTCTTGGCACCTATGTTATTCTCCGTGTATCTGGCTGCAATACTTCACAAATTTTGTCCTGAAAATTCAAGAGTTGACATCAGATATTGATATGATCAAGAAATTTTCAACCTTAGTAGACTTTGATCTAAATCTCTAACATGCACACAACAAATCTCAACTTCAGTATTCTGACAACAACACTGTCCTCTGTCATCTAAACAAATAGTTGTAAGGTATGCTATATTTATGGGTTAATGAGCTCAGGATCAGGTATAGAGCATATGTAAATATAAAAGTGGACACTGAAGCCAACACACAGAGGTGACAGTTTGTTTCATGATAAATGTAATCATCAGGCCAAAGATGGATGACCGGATGATTGTGTTTAGTATGAAACAGACTGTCGCCTCTGTGTGTTAACTTCAATGTCCACTTATATATATATGCGTGTGTGTGTGTCTGAATCAACAGTTACCATTTCCATAGCATAGGACAAATACAAAGGAATTGTTTTTTCTCAAGGAAAATTGACTTTTGTGATGTTCCTAACAATTAAAATTTTAAATACTATTAAAATTGTAAATTACATTATTTCTCTTTATTATTAAAATATATAAATTATAATTCATTCTGTTTTTAGATAGCGAAGATTCATTACAGAGTTTCGACAGGTTCATCTAGTTCTCTTCAATTCAATAAAGAGGAACTTTCAATTCTAATTACAAAATCTTTTTCCTAAATTACACTTTCTTTTAAGACATGTTAATGTAATCTTCCCTGGCTTTATGCAATGCACAACAAAAATATTACTTTTTTCTTATCTTTATTTCCCCTAACCAAAGACCTCTTCAATCAAGTTTCCTATTAATAAAATTTTCCAAATGTATTTTCACATATCAAATTTTTAAAACAAATTCTGGAGATTAAAAGCTTAATTTTCATTGCTATTCAGTGTTGTAAAGTGTAGATAAAAAGGTGCAAAATGTAATCATAAAATAATGAATTTATATTTTAATTAAAAATCAATCAATTCAAATTCAAATTTTCATTGGCTTTCACTTTCACTTAATGACTGACAAAAGAGATTATCAATATTTTGTCAACAATTTCGAACACGGAAGTAATGATAATACTTGATAAATGTTTGTGTTGGTTGTGTTTTCAACCAGAAGGCAGCCTTACAAATACATCTACTTTAATTAATATTCAGGAGTTATCAGCAAAAGAAAACAAAAAAAAATGAAATGCAAGATCAGCCAAAAGGAAAATAGTCATAGTCAGAGATTGGCCTAGGAGAAGTGAAATTCTTGCTAGCTGAATGGAAGATCTGATCTGTTAGTCTGTTGTGAGAAAGTACAGAAGTAGCAGTGAAGATGTCCAAAGTGTTACTTACCTACCAGGTGAACCCATGAATGGAATAACCAGTTATAAGACCATGCTGATTTCTAGTGTTCTGAACTTAAGGAGAGATGATGCTTTTTCGAAGCTCCAAATAATTAATAGATTTTAAGTTTAACTGAAGAAATGTAAATATTGCTTAAAAGTAATATAATAATTTAATAAAATTCACAAAGAGTCTTTTTTTTTTAATGATCCCCCTCCCAAGCAAGTCAGGATTGTTGCTAGTATGAAGATAATTACAGGTACTGAAAGTGAGAGAAAAGAGTGAGGAATGAGAAAAGAACAAAAGATGAATTAGATTCAAGACAGAAGATCATGATTGAGGTTGCATTTTAATTTTTGAAGATTGTAGTTATCAGGAAAGCAAGTAAACAAAAGGGAGTTCCACAGGTGGGAAGTGCGAGAAAAGAAACTGTTGGAGTACAACTGGCAGTTGCATTTAGCTATTTCATCAGTAAATGGGTGAGACCTAGATGCAAAATTTAGTGGCATACATGCAGTCAGTACACCAGGGAGAAATGCTCATCAGAGCAGTTGCCATGAAAATATTTGTAGAAAAGACAGAGGGAAGCCACGTCATGTTGGTGAGAAAGTGACTGAAGTCAAGATGCCAATCCAGGATCGATTACATCACAGATCCTTCTTTGGATTTTGTCAACAACCTTGAGATGAATAGCAGGACCACCAGGCCAAATATGGCAAAAGTATTCAATGCATGGACAAATGTTATTGCTAGAATAAATGATTATGAGCAGAATAAACAAACTATAAACTCATTCATTCAATCTACTGTGATGTCTCAATAACAAAATTATAACAGGACATGTCACAGGGGAAGTTTAAGTTATGCCTTTAATAAAAGATAATAACATTAATTCAACATCAGTAGACAAAGCCAGGATTTAAATTACCCAAAAAATCACAATGATTTGTATTCAGCCATCTCTTGTCTTTTCATCAGAAATTCTTTTGATAACTTTTCAATTAAAACCTTTATTTTTGTTGTGCCATATGTGAATCAGATTATGCCAAAATAGACTTTGCACTCAGTGGCTATCAGAGAAGACATGTGCATCAGCAAGTTGACCTGAGAGATGAGCTCCTTACTGCCAAATGCAGATCTGCACTATGACTAGATCTCAGTGTCTATCCCTGAAATTTATTCACATGGTTGACCCATCTGTGTCTAGAATATGCACATGTGGGACAAACCAGGTGACATATAAGCACATGACGAAGAAATAAGAAAGAGAGTCTTATACATAATAACGAGTATGTGGAATCAATGTTTGGAGAAAAACCCAAAACCTACTTGTTGACAATCCAGAATTTTTTTTTTTTTAATCATTTCACCTGTAAATAATTGAATAATTGAATAGTCACTAAATTTAGCAATTATTACATATGAGAGATTTAGTTTCACTAGTTTTAACCCATGGAAATTTCATGATTTTAATATTCTGATGAATCTTAATTCTTTAGTTAATGATTGAATACGCTCATGGTGACTTCTATGACAATAAAATACATATAAAAATCCCCCTATCGCATTGTGAAATATTTGAGCTTAGCAATTCTAACAAAATATTGCAATAGCAATCATAAGTATGAATGCTGGTGGTTATTTTAAAAAGTGGGCACAAATGAAAAGATATGAAATTGACAACTTTTTCCATTTCACTGAAACAGACATTAAACACTTCTATCTCCCCTTCTTTCTTTCTTTTTTTCTTTCTTACATTTTTTCATTGAAACTAATCACAATCAAAACAGAATAGTCCATTATTTATGAGGTATTGGCAGGGCGTAATGGTCGTGCTAACTAATGAAGAGGGTGGGGACAAGCACAATTATAATAGGATGTTCTTAATTGATAGAGTTGACAACATTATAGTCACAATTAAAAATAATAAAGATCTTAGTTTCAACAATTCAGGGAATGAATGGAAATTTCAGGCAGAATTTTTAAGTATTTTTTCCCACGTAATTTATTTAGTTGTTTACAATGTCTGATTTTTGATTAAACTAATTTTCTTATTTCTGGAGTTATCATTAACAATTTCCAGTTCCAGACAAAAATACATTTACACACTGCAGGGCTTTTAGACACAGTGGCATATAAATATATCATGCTTATATATGTTGATTTATAAAAACATCCAAAACCTATTCAGAATGTGTCATGTCATAGCTAAGTAACAGGCTATAAATATTTCAGACATGGCGGCATGATAAACTGTATCATACAATCTCAAGAAAGTATATCACCTCAAAATACCAACCATTTCAAAATTCTTTAAAATGTATGCACACTTAAAATAGAAATATACTTTTTGCTTTGGTCAAGTGATGCTAATGCATGTCCTAATATTTACTCAACCTCAGGGGTTATCAGCAAAAAAAGGTTTCATATATTATATATTTACTCAACATGCATGAAACAATATATATTGTGATCCCTAAAGTGGTAATTTCTAATTAATAGTTTTTGTTTTTATTTCAGAGTGATGAGTGTAGCCCAGAATGGCACAATGCCTGACACAGCATGGGTGTGCTCAGCTAGCATCCTGTTACGAAGTATGGCAGTCCATGGTACAAATACAGAGACATTAATGCAGTGTTCATGATGCTCATGCTTTAGTAGATACCAAAACCATCAGAAATTGTCATTCCGTGCTGATAGGATCTGTGGTAGATACCCACAGAAGTGGTTGCCCTTCAACATCCAGATTGGAAGAAAATGTGCAAAAACCTAGAGGAAATATTCTTTACTGTATTTCTATCATTATACAGATTAAAATATAAGGGTAAGTCAAAAAATTGTCCACACTTTGACCATAACATATCTTTAGGTTTGTCACATTGCCTTCTGCTCATAATTGGTACTATTGCAGCCACGTGATCAAAGTTTCAGCTTGATCGTACCAGCAAACTTTGATCATATAATAATACCAAATATAAGCATGCATGCACAAAACCTAAAGATATGTTATGGCAAAAGTGTGGATAATTTTTGACTTACTTTTGCAAAACAGGGTTCATAAAATCAACCAATAATTAATAAAGTTATTAATCATTTTAAATAGGGAGTTTCTTTCTACACACACACTGCAGAAGATAAATTTACACAGCAGAAAAAAGTTAAGCTGAAATATGTTCAAGGAAGATAAGAAAACCAAGAAGATAAGGGAAATAAAAGAGAGTGAAGCTTCTAGTTTGTTTTTAAATGGAAGTACTTATATTGACTATAATGGAGCACATTTATACAAGTTCATAATTATAATAGAACACATTTCATGCACATTTACAAAAAATTCATAACTATCAATTACATTAATTTTTTGTTTTAACAATTCACTCCTGAAGATGGTCTTGGATGAGATTGAAAGTACTAGGAAAAATAAAAGAAATGAAAATAACTATGGGTTCTTCCTTAATCAGTTTAATAACAACATTAAAAAATTGATCCATGAATTTGAGTGGTTTAGAATAAAAACAAATAGACATAATATGTCCAGATTATTCAACCAAACATGCTTGAATGAAGATATGCTGTCTATATATATATATATATATATATATATATATATATATATATATATATATATATATATGTTTAATTAAGATTTATTGATTATCTGGATAATATATATTAACACTTACATTTAGACTCTGCATTTTTGTTTTACATAGTTGTCAGTGCAAATAATTTTTTGTGCACATGTAAAAATCAAAATGACATGTTCATTTTTTTGGTAAGCTGTATGTACTGCAATCATGCAAAAGGGTGCAGTTAGAGACTAAATTTAAAAAAATATGTCAATATCAAAAGAACTTCCTGAAGCTTTAAATATTACATAGTTGAAGCCTATAATGATGGAGAAGGCTACAAAAAGCTATCAAAATGATTTGGAATGTACATTTCCACCAGGCGACAAATTATTTATAAATGAAAGGCCTTTGGTATGACAACACTGCAATCAAGAAATGGCTGTCTGCCAAAAACAACTGCAAGAGCACGTAGACATCTAGTTCAGCAAGCACAGACAAATCCTGCTGTGACCGCTGCAGTTCTCCAACACTCTCTGACCAATGTCATAATCAATGTGCATGCATCTACAGTGCGACAAAATCTGAATGATGCCAGTTTTCATGGCAGAGTGCCTAGAAAAAAGCCACTGCTTCCAAGAAAGCACAAACAAGCCCAGGTCAACTATGCCAATGCTCATTTTAGTAAGCTAGAAATGTTCTGGCAAAGAGTTTTATGGTCGAATGAGACCAAACTAGGGCTTTTTGGGAGGAAGATAGGCAGTATGTCTGGTGAGCACCTAATACATCTTTTGCAGAGAAGAATTTGGTGCCAACAGTTAAGCATGTCAACAACAGCATTATGATTTGGAGGTGCATCTGGAACAGGCAAAATAGTAAGCATTGATGGCACAATGGATACTGGAAGATACCAAGAAATTTTGAACAAAAGTGTCTTGCCCCTGGTTTGAAAGTTGGGTTTAAGTCAGAAATAGATCTTCAAACAGGACAATGATCTAAAGCATCAAAGGAAATCTGAAAAAGAATGGGTTTAAAAAAAAAAAATTCAAATCTTTGAATGGCCTAGTTAAAGTCTTGATCTAAACCCAATTGAAAATCTGTGGTTCAAGTTAATGAAGGCAGTACATGTAAGAAACCCAGGTAATATTGAGCAATTGTGGGAGTTAGCCAAGAAGAATGGTCAGAAATTGATGCTCACTGCAGCCAGAAACTTCTTCAATTGTGGTAGTTTGCCAAGAAGAATGGTCAGAAATTGATGCTCACTACAGCCAGAAACTTCTTAAAAATTATAGAAAAAGACTGGTTGACATTGTGAGCTCAAAAGGAGGAGTCATCAAACAATAAATGCAACGTTTCACATAGTTTTGCACATTTTCATTTTTAATTAATTTTTTTATTCCAGCTTCATAAAATTTTTTGAAAGTGGTTGTAATGTATTTAATAAAGCTTCTTGTTAATGAATATAGACTGTTGATTATATGGAAAAAGAATTTTTTATATTATCTTAGGGTTTCACTTACTGTATATACCTCCATATCTTTCTTTACGATCACACACACACACAAATATATATATATATATATATATATATACAAAAACACACTAGCAAGGATACCTGGCATTGCTCAGAAGATCTTTGAATAAAAGTTTATTAATGACAATTTATTTATATTTTTTAGCCATCTTATGAAAAATAATTCTTTATTCAATCTTTAAAAAATAAAGATCATTGTTTTTTGGTTTGTTACAAAATAACCAAATTTAGGAAAATGCCACACTACCAATACCATGGGCGAGGGGGGGGGGTGTTAAACATACACATATTTTTATTCAAATAGACACTTTAATTTAAATAAAATATAGTTAAATTCATAAAACAAATATTCAACATGGCCAATGTTGATTATAACTCATGTCTGTCTCTCCTAATTTTTATTTACCTAATTTTTTTCTTTTCAAATACAAATATAACTTGAAATGTAAACATAATCAATTTTCAAAACTAAATTCTCAATTTATCTTGCTTATACTCTCTTTAAAAATAGTTAATAATTAAATTCATTTTAGGAGAAACGTTTGCTTCTTCAATGTAATATTTAAAAGTAAAACTTTATTTACTTAAAAAACATTTTAATTCTCCCTCCAAAATAAATAGTAAATGATTATTTTTCAAAGTAATTTGAAAAAAAAATGATTAAATTAAATACATTTAAATATATCTTAATTTAAGTTTATTTATGTTTTTAAAAATACATATGTGTATAGAGTTTGAAAAGTATCAGCAGAATTAAAAAATAAAACTAATCATAATCAGGACTAAGAATTATTACCGTTTGTTTCTACTTTTTAATTCTGAGAAATTTGAATACATTCTAATGCATTTTAATTTTTAAATATCTTGATAAATACAAATCATACAATAATCTTTTTACAAAAAGCTGGTTTGGGTGATAATGAGTTTGTATATATATTTACTTTGTCATCATTTCTGTAGATTTTTAGTTTTAGCAGGGCACACACGCATACATACAAACAACTACCCTTGTGTGTGTGTGTGTGTGTAAACAAGTTTTATGTTGTACAAAACTTAATAATAGCAAGGAATAAGCATAATTTAAAAGGCATATCAATGTAAATTTAATAGCTAAAAAACAACTGGTTTTGTCCCAGTCTTATCATCGTGTTAACTCAGTTATTTACAAATATGAATGTAGTTGTGGACTCAACTACATAGGGAGGACTTCTCAACATTTGGATTTTGGTATAAAGCAGAATTTACCACCCAGGATTATGAAACAGGCCGCTAACAATAGTCAACTAGTTAATACATCCAGGTCATCTGTTGCACAACGTATTATTAATAGCAGGATTTGTATTACTGACTTTAGTGTGGACCGTTTTTCTATTCCATCAAGGTCCCACTCTTTATATCATTTCAAGGTTCTGGAATCCTTATATATCAGATCCTGCAAGTCTTCCCTCCTCTGCTTACAGAGGGATTGTTTGCTGGGTCTGAATATTATTGATCTCTAGTTTTCCGTGAAATTTCCACCCACTTTCATTAGTCATTTTTAATTTACATATTTATTATTTTATTCCCAGAATTAAACTTGATAGGACTAGGATGAAACCAGTTGTTTTTTTTAGTTATTAAATTTACATTGGTATGCCTTTTAAATTACACTTATTCCTTGCTATTAATATATATATATATATATATATATATATATATATATATTCACGGTGCAATGGATAAATTGTCATCTAAATTATGTAAAAATGAAAATAACACTGACATTTCATTTTAACAGATATATTTACCAAAATTACATAAAAATTTATTGAAACTTGCTTCACCCCTGGCCTTTAGGTGACTTTGGAATCTCCAGCATCTCTTCTGGATGGTCTTCCTGTTTATGTTAATGAATGCTGCCATAATCCTTGCCTTCAGTTAATCTTTGGTGTTACAAGCAACTTTGTTGGTCTCCCGCTCAACTGTGTCCCACACATAATAATCAAGGGGGTTGCTGTCTGAGAAGTTAGGTGGCCAAATGTAAAGGGTGATGTGGTTGCAGAAATTGTCTGACAGTCATGACTGGGTTTTCCTGCCTGTGTGGCATGGTGCAGAGTCCTGTTGCCAGACATAGGGTCTTCCAGCAGTCACCCTCTTGACACAGAGCAGCACTAGCTCCTCAATGTACTTATGTAGGCCTCTGTGTTGAGTCGGAGATCCTGTGGGAAGATGAATGGTGACAAAGTCGTAATCCCTAGTGATCCCTCCAAACACCATGACGTTGACTGGATATATCATGCAACTCTTTCTGAATCCTCTGCACTGCCCACAGATTGGACACCCAGACACTCTGAAATGTTTGTATTGGAGCGTCCAGTGCAAATTCCAAGCAGTAAAGCATGACGTTTCCAAATTTCTGACAGAGTGAATTTCATCAGGGTGCTCATTTTTCAGACAGTGCCCAACTGACCCTAATATACTGTGGAGTCAGCAAAATCAAAAACAAACAATGCACATGCACAAAATTAAAAATATATAATGGTGACAATTTACCTATCGCACACAGTTTGTGTATGTGTGTGTGTGTGTATATGTATATACATATATATATATATATATATATATATATATATATCCTTTTGTGTAAATAAAACAGTGCTCATTGTAAAATAACAGAGCTATTAAGTATATTGGGTATTATATATATATATATATATATATATATATATATATATATATATATATATATATATGAAATGAGAACAAATCAAATATAAATTCAAATGTTCATAACATTAATTTAATATAGGGCTCAATTGAATCCAATAGTTGAGCAATATTCTTTATTATAGGATATTGCATTCAACCATGTAGAAACAGCACTACATAAATGCACTCATGTTTCGAGGGGTATCAACACAACTCATCAGTAATAATGACTGATTATTACAATTATTAGGATTTAATTACATACCTCTTTTCCCAGAAAAAAAGAAAGAAAAAAGAAGCAGGAAAGAAAGACACAAGATAAAATCTCTTTTCCAGAGAAAAGGAAGAAGAGAAAAAGGAAAAATATATAGAAAAGTATAGTGAATATAAAGTAGCATGACTTATGTTTATAATCAGTTCAACCAATCAAAATGACCTATGTTAAGTAAGAGGTCATGAAACACAGATTTAAAGTTGCATTGAATACAGATGTTATATTTGAAATAAAATCTTTGCTACAATGTTAACATTAAACGGTTGACATTTCCTATGAGGAAGAAAACGTAATTCAAAATTACTTTATATTAGATAAATAATATGGCTATTTAACAAATAAATGAAGGAAAAGGAAAGAATCATATGTCCTACTTAAAGACCATAAACCCAAGTTCAAGACCAAACCTCCTACAAGAATTATAAATCCTACCAGATCATTGATTGGAAGGATAAGCAAAGTTATCCTTGAATGCGTTAATAAACAAATTAGAAATCACCTTGGACTTATTCAATGTGTGGGTACCACTGAAGTTACTAACTGGTTTAGAAGTATAAACAACAAAACAGTTGCACCTTTACTCAGTTCGATATTGTTGATTTCAATATCCAAGGCCCTCTTTACACTGGCTTTAGAATTTGCCAAAGTTTATTCCAAAATCTCTAGTGAAGAGATAAGTATTATAATGAACTGTAGGAGATCTGTCATCATCCACAATAAAGAACAGTGGGTAAAAACTTCTGATGATAACTTTGACATTTCTATGGGGTCATTGGATTCTGCTGAGTCTTCTGATGTAGTTGGTTTGTATATTTTGTATAACCTTATTGCTTATGAGGAGATCACTCAAGATATTATAGGGCTATACAAAGATGATGGTCTTATGGTTTGTAAAAAAACTCTCTGAAAATTAAAATTAATAAACTAAGCAAAATGATTCACAGGGAATTTAAAAGTTTAGATCTTGAGATTAAAATAAATACTAATATCAAACAAGTTGATTTTCTTGATGTAATGTTGGATCTAGTCTATAATAATTTTCAGCATTATATGAAAAACAATGTCAATCCAATCTATATTCATCCTAATTCCAATCACCCACTGTCTGTAATTTGGCATATTCCTTCCTCTGTAGAACATAGAATTAGCAAACACTCATCGAACAAATATGTGTTTGAGAAACATAGCAGTGTGTACAATAAAGTTCTTAGGAATAATGGGTATAAGTCCATTGAAATTCAGTTTAGAGAATATGATGGTCAGTCAGTTATGTACCATATATGACATACACTTAGACGATCATGTTTCTTTCAATACATGACTGACGAGGCAGATTTTTTTCCCACAGTAGGTTGCTATTTCTTTCTGCGGTAGACCAGTAGCCATCCATGTTATAGAACCTGGTCTGTCCTGCTATTTACCTATAGCGGGGGTTGGAGAAGAGGATTCGTACCTTTCCCAAGTGTATTAGCATGTAAATGAAAATAATGGATTTAACTGGAATTTGAACTCAGCTTTCCGATTCCTCAATCCAAGCTGCTATCCATTATTCCATCATATGTAATTCTAAGAAAAGAAATAGGAAGATCATCTGGTACACAGCTCCAATTAATCAATTAGTTAGTACGAAGTTAGGCTGTAAGTTTCTCAAATTAATTGACAAACATTTTCTGAAAAAACACCCACTTAGCAAAATTTTTAATAGGAATACATTAAAACTTAGTCATATTTGCATGAATAATCTTGAGAAAAATCATGAATTTGCACAACAACAGAACACTAAAACAATTTAATAATTTTAACCATAATGCAAGCACTAATACAAATATTGTTAAGGACAGTTACCAATGTAATTGTAGGAATCCTAACCAATGCCCATTGTCTAACAAATGCTTAAGTGAATCCCTTGTGTATCTGAGTTCTCTCTCTACAGTAGAAAATCCGATGGTTGAAAAGTTTTATATTGGCAGTACCAAGAATGCTTTCAAAAACCAGTGGTATCAGCACTTATCCTCTTACTAATGTTACTTATACAAACAATAGTTCACTTTGAAAATATTTTTACAAGTTGGAAGAAGAAAATAAAACCCCTAAAGTTAAATGGAAAATTTTAAAACTGGCAAGGACATGTAGATCCTTATATGAAACCTGTTTTCTGTGTTTACAGGAGAAATGCAGATAATCAGATTTTTAAATAGGGAGGATTTATTAAATCAAAGATTTGAATTAACGGTCAATTGGAAACACATTTTGCCTTTGACCTTGCAATTTTGCTGGACTTTGAAATTTGACAATTTCTTTTTCTTATATGCAAACATATAAAGTTTATCTTTAATTGGACCTTTTCGATGTAGTATAGTTTGTATGTTATTCTTCTGGTAATATTTAGTCTAGAGGTATATACGTTTGGCTGACATTTTAACATTTTCTATTGATTTGTTTTATTAATACCCTATATAAAACCCTTCAGTTAACAGTTACATTCCATTGGGTATGCTCTATATATTTTATTATTTTATATGATCTACATGCTAAATGTTTTGTTTACTCCATTTATTCAAATATTTTGTTTGATCTTTAAGTTTTCATAATTTCGTTAAATACGTATTTCCTTTTCCTTCATTGATTTCTTAAAGAGCAATATTATTTATCTACTATAAAGTATTGTTAAATTACATTTTCTTCCTCATGGGAAATGTCAACCATTTGATTTAACATTGTAGTGAAGATTTTGTTTCAAATATAACATCTGTATTCGTTGCAATTTTAAATCTGTGTTTCATGACCTCTTACTTAACATAGGCCATTTTGATTTGTTGAACCAATTATAAACATAACAAGTCTTGCTACTTTACATTCTCTGTATCTATTTTCTATATATTTTTCATTTTTCTCTTCTTGCTTTTCTCTGGAAAAGAGATTATATCTTGTGTCTTTCTTTCTTGCTCCTTTTCTTTGTTTTTTTCACAGGCAAAGAGGTTGTATGTAATTAAATCCTAATAATTGTAATAAGCAGTCATTTACTAATGCCTATATATATATTTATATATATACCCAGGTAAGATGATAATAAATAGAGTACAATTCCAACATTCGTAACATTTAATTTAAAAGAGGGCTTAATACAAAGTAAAGCAATATTATTTTAGGCGATGAGGTGCATTGGTACGCATCAAAACATGATTGCAATTGTGTAGCGATTTTGACATGTTTTCGGTGTAATATCCTAACTTTATATATATATATATATATACATATATATATATATATATAGATATGAGTGTGAATATAAACCAAATGATGAGATATTAACAACTGTATATATGTGTGGTTAGCATGCATACAAAGATGAGCAAATAAATAAATAATAAATTAATAAATATACATATACCTACATTTGTAGTGCAACTTAAAGTTTCATGTTTTTCCTAAGTTATCAGGCATGACTTGACAATGAAAGGTTTCATTCATCATTTCATATATATATATATATATATATATATATATATATATACATATATATTCCAAGGTTTGAATAAGCAGCTCTACATAGAGTTTGCCCCAAATTAGCCTTCTGGCATAAAAGTGCTCCATGCCATAAAAATGACAGAGCATTTGAATATTAATTCACAAAACAGGTAAGAAATGACTGGCCACTACTTTAAGTTCCATGTGTTTGCACACAATCTTCAGGTAGCCAGTAACTTGCAGTAATATGATGATTACTTTATATACTACTGGACGAGTACAATTTGACAAGCAGACCAAACTCACACAGTGGGGAGGGTAGATCATCCAGCCAAGATCTAAAATGGCCAAAAAAAAATAAAATAAAATAAAAATAAAAAATTCAACCTGCAAAGGCTTGCTAGTATAACAAAATGTGATCAATAGCAAGAGAAATTGGTGTATGGTGTTCTTCACCTATCAAAATCTACCTTATGACTTTTCTTCTATGACTATTTTAACAATCATTCTATGTTTTTTATCTTTCAGAAGACATTAACTGATTTTCAATTAATTTCACAAGTTACATTTAAATGAAAATAAATTATTTCAAAGTCAAGCAATGTTGAGCCTGGTCAGTACCTAGAGGAGTGACTGCTTGGGAATACCAGGTGGTGTGATATATAACAGCTCAAAATTGTTAATCAGAGAGCTGAGTTCTAATTCCAGTTGGGTTTGTTATATTCCCTTTTGCCCAAATACCCATGAGAAAGGTATGTATCCACCTCTTCTCTCCCCAGCTTATATCACTAAAACCATTAATATCTAAAAAAAAAAAAAAAAAAAAAAAAAAAATGTATACAAAATATTTAAGGTTCGATATTAAATAATCCATACAGGCTGCTACACAAAAACAGTCAATATTTTAAAGTCAGTTATTAGCTCTGTTAATTAATTTTGAACTAAAATTTACTTAAAATTTTACAAAAAAAAAAAAGAAAAATAAAGTCATCTCAGATTAATTAATAAGCAAAATTTTATAGAAATTTTATTTTATTAATTATTAAAAACATGCAACAGAAAGTATTTAATATAAATGCATGTGACAGAAACTAAACTGAATCAACTTTCATTCAAGCAGAAATCCAGTAACTATGGAAAAATATTCATCAGTGAGTAAATCTTGAATAATGGAAAAGGAAACCTAATCCTTGACATTGGACAATTTATGTCTTTGTCAGAAACTTACCTGGTCACTTTCTAGTTAACAGGCGTGGCAAATATAACCTATTTACAAATTCATAGCTTGTGATTTGTTTTTTTAAACCCATACTGTACTTTTAACATCTTAGAATTTTTTTTAAATCCTTCCTTTTTTTTCATGTTTTAGGTGAAATCTGTGTTTTTCTGAAATTATAAATCTAAATTTCCAGGTTTTAAGATTTTTAGGTTGACAAGTCTGGTGTGCATGTGTTTTTAAGATAGATGCAAAAGACCTGTAACATGAATGGAGGAGGTTTTTTTTAAAATAAAATGTTTGAATAACTGCCATGCATCAGAAATGAGAATGCTGCACATTATCTGAAACAGGAATTTTATTTTAATTATTTGATGTTTGTTGCACCCATTTTTATTGAACTATGGTTGAGAACATTTCTGAGATGTATTAATAAACACGGAGTTAATTGTAACTATTTTTAGAGACCAATCACATTTTACTAAAGCATAGTGCATATGGCTACTTGCATTCAGAGTTAGTCATGCCTTACAAAGAAACATTAGACATCTATTGACTGAGCAGCCAGTGCTGCTTTCAGTTGAAATTTATAAAATCTTTCTTTTAAAACAATTTTTCAGGAAAATAGGTTTTCCAAATCCATTAGCTATTATCAATCTTTCCAGTAGTGATGAGGGCTTCCTTCCTAACTTTTTGTTTGTAGTAGTGTGGAAGGTTAACATCTTGATTATGTCATTATTTTCTCTTTGAGTTACTTGTGCTATCCATTTTAGTTGATGCTGCTGTTGGTAGTCCTCAAAGGATGTGGTTTCTGTTATTTGATATAGTTTGTTAATCTATAGCTCCAGTTCACATTGATCTTAGAAAGTGGCTGTATACATCTGACAGTTTAGATATTTCTGAACAGGTTTGGTGCCATGCGTGGCATACATATGAAAGGCTCGATCTGACAAGGCTATTTCAGAATATGACTCAAGTTTTCAGGTTGATGTTTTGGGTTGTAGCAATTTGCAGTGTTGGACAGACAACCTCTAGCACTGCCTATCTTATATTCAATTTCCTTTTCTCCTATACTAAATTTGTTATAACTCATCCATATACCAAGGTATTTGAACTGTTTAGTATTTACTAATTCCACATCCTGAATTTTTATGATGGATTCAGGGTCAGTGCTTTTATTTTAATTCCATGTGTTGCTATAGATAAGCACAGAGTACATTTTGTCTTGTCATTCACTGTTACTCACAGTTATCAGCATGACACAGCATTTAACATAATAGCTTCAGCTGGAAATCCACCAAGCGTTCTTAGGGGTCATTCATAGCTGGAAATGTCTGTTTCCTCAAGATCTAACTCCTTATTTAATTAAAAGGTGGTTAGAGACATGTCCTGATGCTTGCAGCAAAATGCAGATGGAATTGAGTTATTTCTTGGCACACCTATCATATAAAAACACCATCCCTACTTTAAAAAAAAAAATCATGATGGATTGACAGAATACATTCCAATGAACGTTAGCTTATTCAGATTATTAAATACTCTTGGGTGTTGCAAATCTGCAATCATAACAAACGAAATATGATCCAGATTAAGTGAATTTTATTTATCTATTTTTAAAAAGATTGATTCCAATAACATTATATTCAGTTTCAAAAAATAAACAGAGATGGAAAAAGTGTTCAATCATAGGAAATTTGATTCTGTTTGAGATTGATAAAATTATCCCTCCTAATTTACCATTTACTGATAATGTGTTTGGAATGAAACTGGAACCAATATGCTAAATCTGAACGGCAGAAAATATTGATAATGCAAAATCAATTCATTTAACTGCTCACCTCTGCCCTACCCAATTTCCAATTAATTTTGAAATTAATGAGGCCATATAAGTAAAGTATCCAATGAATTACTTCTTTTTTTCAAGATTACAGATTAGAAATATATATATTTTTTTTACTTCTTAGAATTTTAGAAGATTAAAGAAACTATTAATGGGGGGAAGGGAACAACCATAATTGAAAAAATAAAACAAAGAATTGAATTTATACTTTCCCCCTTAAAACATTTAGTAATCTTGACTTTCGGTAATCAGCCAGAAATTCCAAATTCCGACAGCAGTGCATTTACACTAAAGGCATAAACATTTGGATCCACCCTGCTTTTTGTACGTTATGACCATCTCAATCTCCTGACCATGGCCATCTCAATCTCCTGACTGCTCTCCCACTGGAATGAATTGGATAGGAGAGAAAGAGTAAGAGTGAGCTTTTTCAGTGCTTAAAGAATGCTTGGGAAATTTGCCATCTACTTTTTTCCCAAGACTATTGGAAAGAATGCCAAGAATTTGTAAAGCAGTAATTAACACTAGTGTTGGTCTTATTGACAAAAAACAATATGATGATGTCGTATGATTTTTTTTTTTTTATAGTTAAGTGCTTAATTTGTTTTTATCAAAATAAAAGCAAATACACTGTAGTTACTGAAATTTTATCTTTTACTTGAAAAAAATTAAAAATATCACATTAAGTTTTTTTGGGGTTTTTTTTTAATGCAGGGTGGCCCCAAACTTTATGCCTGTAATGTAATGTCAGATTTTGGTCTGAATTCAAAAATAGATTTGTGGGGATGGAAGATTTCATTCCCTATCTCATCCTAAATTTGTTTACCTGTCATAAGAAAGAAGAAATTGTTGTGACCATTATCTTCACTCATACTTTTTGTTGCAATTTTAACCATTATAGAAGATAAATCTGTATAGCAGAAAATCATAAGCTGAAATATGATCAAGGAAGTCAGGAAAATGAAGATAAGGGAAATAAAAGAGAGTGAAGTGAAGTTTCTAGGTTGTTTTTAAATGAAAGTTCAATGATGATTTCATTGCAGTAAGGTCTCAATATAAGATAAAACCAACTTTGGCACAAAAACACCAAATGGGAAGATCATTTGCAGCAACAAATTAAATGAGAATATTTTCCATTTCTTTATGGAAAGTGTTATTGCAGGTAAATCATTTTGTTTTTTATTTTAATATATCACGTGGTTTGACGTCATATATTAAGCTTGAATTTTTATCATCAGATGTTTCAATAATTTTGTGAGGTCATTAATTCTGTTCTTTTTTTTTTTAATATTTAAAATATTGGTTCAAATGTTGAATGATATTTTTATAGACACTGCTTTTAATGTTTATAATCATTTTTGCAGGTTAATTTTGAAATTAATGCGGCCATGTAAGGAAAAAATCTGCTGAATTACTTTTTCTTTTTTCAGATTAGAAATACATTTTTTTTACTTCTTAGAATTTTAGAAGAATAAAGAAACTGTGCAGTAAAAAGACAACAACCATTATTGAAAAAATAAAACAAAGGAATGGATTTATACTTAACCACTTAAAACATTTATTATTCTTTAATTTCAGTAACTAGCCAACATTCCAAATTCTGACAACAATGTTTTAAATTTATGATTTTGATCTTAATTCAGAAATAGACTTGTGGGGATTGGATAGTTCACTCCCAATAATGGCATACCAAATTTCCAGGAACTGGCTCTATAAAGGCAGTTAATCTTTAGGAACCTATTCTGTTTAGTTTATTTTCATTATGAGAATGGAAACAAATCACTTTATAGTATAAAAAAAGAATTAGACCATTTTGATAATTTAACAGAAACCATTTATTTATTATGATATTTTCAGATTGAAATTTTGTTCTTATATTTCTGTTCAGACATATGATGGTTTTTGACTAGTGTCATCAGCTGTTTTATGGTTTCTGAGCCACATTCAAACTGAATCGCCACAGTCACAAAGATCCAATAGAAGATCTATCAAATTTATGACGAGAAGATTTGCCACATTTTTAACTTCAAGAATATTTCTTTTCTCAGCATAAATTATGTTCATAACAAAATACTCTCTTTTAGCTACCACAGAACTTACAGCAATGGTATAAATGATACTTTTATCTATTATATATCAGCTATTAATATATAAGATTATTTTCAGATAATCCAACAACCAGTTCACTAAGCTTTTATAATTTTAAGAATCAGTGCACATGAAACAGTAGGATGCCACCACTGTTCACTCCCCACTGCATCCCAAGTTAGTTTTCCTGCCATAGGAAAAACAGAAGTTGTTGCGACCATTATCTTTGCTCATGCTTTTTTGGTGCATTTTGATAAAGGCCTTTTTAGCCATGAAACCATGAACTTTCAAACTGTTACATTGACAAGAACCATCAAGACAAGTCCCTGCCAATTTTCAGGGAGGGCCCGTGCCTTGAGCACCTATTGGTGTTGGATATCAGTTGAGGAAGACTTTTGACCTCACTTTCACTGCATTAGAGAGTGAGCAAAAATTGAAATGGGTGATAGCATAAACAGGAAATGCGTCTGGTGGCTAAAATAAACAGGACACACACGTGTCCTGAACCTAAGTGGATGTATGCTAGAAACGATGTGGCCACATGAAGTTGCATGGGCACATGGCCAGAAGAGGCATGGTCAGAAGAAGTTGCGTAGGTGACATATCGGAAGAAGGAGTGGCCACATGAAATTGCATGGGGATCCAAATGTTATAAAACCAGTCCAATTAGAGGCTGATTAGAGTTTCACTGAAGATTTATCTCCATCAATTCCTGTATGCACATCCTAACCATTTGATTCTCCCTCACTCTACCCAATTGCCACAACTCGAACAATAAAGATATTTATCTATATTATTATGATGTAATGGAATAGCCTGTCACCCCCATGAGTGACTACACTATAGGTAGTAACTACGTATAAGTATCGGTAAGTCAACAGACTACAGAGTCTAGCTGGGATCTGTTGAGTACAACTCAGACTTACACAAGAACTACCGACCTTCCAATAGTAGCACTCACTACTGGATTGACTTGTGATGACCTTGTGCATAACTGTTACCTTTATTCTTATTGTAATGGTTTTTACAATAAACCTTTACTTATTCTATCCACCATGTTTGTCAAGTATATATTCCTATTAGCACAGAATATAAAATTTTACATATAAATGTTCGTCACCTTCTTTGAGTCCAGCAGCAATATACAACATTGGGACTTAAGCTCAAACCAAACTTCAGGGAACTTGTAGAAATGATCCAATGGGATCTCATCAATTTACAGTTGAGTTAGCTAGATGTAGCCGTAACTTTTATGCTAACCATTTCTTATCTCGTACTTCTCACTTGTGGAACTCCCTCCTGGCTCTATGCTTTCCAACCAACTTTAATCTTCAAAAATTTAAATGCAATGTCAATTGCTATCTACTGTCCCCATGATTGCTCTTTTCTCTTTCTCCTCATTACTAATGTCTCTGTTCCTAATTTGTTCACACCCTGAAACACCTTGTGCGCTAGTGGCTGTACTGCCTTATTTGTGGTTTGATAATGATTTAAAAAAAAAAAAAAAAAAAGAAAGAAATAAACAAATCAAATCAAAATTTCTAAAAAATAGTTTGATCAACCAATCATAAAGCTTCACAATCAGGATATAAGGGTGCAAGTCAATGTGAAGTGAGCAGCCGTTTTCAAGGTGGATCTATAGACGTGTATATAGACAGATGGAAAACCAAACAAAAATCAGTTGATAAATTAATTTGCCCATTCTCCAATGTTGCAGTCATCATAAAATACCTAGAGATACCCAGAGTAGAAATGCTACATTTGCACAACTAGCTTACACTTCTAAACCATTCCTTGCTACATTGGAAACAAATCTGTGGTGATTACCACCACCGTCACCATCATACATACAAACAAATTGTACGACAAGCATTCATCGGTTAATCTCCTCAGAACTAGCTCGCTGATTGGTCAATTCCAACCAATCAAATCGCCTGCATGCAACCAATCTGTTTTCCCGCTAACCATCCTGGTATAAGTCACGTGATACACCATCTTATATAAACAAAACACGGGTGGTTCTCTGTCTCTTTTCTCGCTCTCTTTATCCGTCTCTCCGTTTCACTTCCTTGCTGCCAAAATGTAACCTTCAAGAACACTCTCGTCTTGACCATGCAGTCAGACGTTAAAGAATATTACCAACATTCACGCAAGTACATCTCTTAACTCTTCTGAACTCTTACCAACTTGATCCAATACACAATTCCTAACATGCAACAGGAACTTTATTCTTCTAAACTACAGTTTAATAGTTAGTCCAACCTTTATGAGCTCAGGTACAAATATTTCCAAATCTAAGAGACGTAACTCTAACAACCCTTCAGCTTATATGCATGTACATCAAAACAAATAAATTCAATTGTTATGTTTTGAACCATTACGTTCTGTCTTGTATTTTATACTATGTGCTATTTTACGTCAAATACAAATTGCATTGTGACCACCACATTGCATAGCGACCTCCAGCATCTTTGCATGTTCTTTTCCACGTCTTTCCTAGCCAAAGTTAAATAATTGTGGTGGACCCCGCTACGTGATTGGTGAAGCCCACTACAAATCTACTTTCCTTCATCATATGGTCAAACAGCGGCAACTACATGCATACATATTTACTTTACTTCAACCCAGACTCTTTCTCAATCTCTCAATCTCTCTTTATGCACTAGGACTTTTATGGTTGAACTCTTGAAACTTCAACTTTCACCTTATCCTAGTGTTATATGAAGATTTATTAGTAAATTTGCAGATAATGCCTCAGTGACCAATTTTTAAAAAATGCATTATTCCTAGTGTAAAAAAGCTTGATTATTACAAAAATAACAATAAAAGTTGAGGAAACTCTACCGTATTGTCAATCTTAGTTGGGTTCCTGGTACAGTTTGACCGTGTCAGTCAAGAATTTGTCAAGGCGCTCAGCATGGTGATGGATTGACTTCAGGGACAGAAATCGAGCAGGCAGCCAAAATGTATCCAGGACACAATTAAGATTGGAAATATCTCGTAAAAGTTAGCCTTTCCTCAATTTTTGATTTTTTACTAATAATTTTGTAATAATCAGTTCTTTTTTTTTTTTACAACAAGAATAATGATTTTTTTAATTTGTCACAAGGGCAGTGTCTGCGCATTCCAGTGGGTAAACTTTCGCGCAGTAATGTAGGGTAGACTGTAAGCAGGACCAAACTAACATTGGCAATATCTCCTACCTAAACAGTAGAGTTTCCTCAATTTTTATTGATATTTTTTGTAATAATCAGACAACTTTTTTTACACCAGGAATAATGCATTTTTTTAAATTGGTCACTGGGGCATTATCTGCAAATTTACCAATAAATCTTCATAACACAATAATACAAAAAGAAAGTTATCTGCAAATTTACCTATTTATTTTGTATAAACACTGTGCATTTTCCTTTTTAGTTTAATCGCTGTAAAAGGCCAAAATACACCCAAATCAACATAATAGCCCTCCTATCCTCTCAATAACATTGTCAAAGAAAGACTGAAGCTAAGAAGACTTCCCGCATTTTTTAACCCTAGAGCACCGTGGATGTATAATCAAATATTGTTGAATTATTTTTTCGTGTAGCTATTCAAAATCTTAAGTTGCGATCTTTTGGCATCCAGAGAAATTAATAATATTTATTCACAAAAAACATTTATTTTTGACAATTTTTCTTCCTTTGCTTAGGGAATGTTTAGGTACTGCCCTTCCTGTAACCTTTCCTTAACCCTCTATCTGGGTATTTTTCCTAACATTTCTGTTGACGCAAAGCATTATTACATAATATCCATTAACTAAATTACCTCTTCGAAATTAACACAATTTTTATCTAATTGATATCATCAATTAATAGTAAAAGATAAAAAAATTATAAAATAATCTAATTAAAATATATAACAAACAAATAAAATAAAAATAAGTACTTCCATGAGATTGCTAAAAAAGAGCAGCATGATAAAAACGGCGTTAAACTTGACGTAAACAAACTTTTATCGTCAAAATGTTTGTTACTATTAAGAGGAAAGAACAATGTAATTTTTAAAAAATTGTTCTGTCATTTTTAGAACATTCTAACTTTTCATTGAAAAAACCTTGTTTCAGCGGAAGTCCTAAATAACAGCAAATTTTAGTGCATTTTTTTAATGACAGACATTAATTTTGAAAATCTTGCAAAAATAAAAATAATTGTCAGATTTTAATGAAACTTTCAAAAACTATTCACAAATGATGGAAATTATTATGAATATGTTTATTTTTTTTCTTAAAGTTATGGTAATTTTTTTAATATTTATTATCACCCCCACCCCATAACTAATTTTATGAAAACTCTAGAAATTTGTAGCGGACCGGCAGGGTGAATATGTGAAGAGATATCAGAAGGTTAAAAATTTCCTGCTAGCCGGTCCAGCTACATGAGAATGTTGGACTTTAATTAAGTCCAAAGAAGACAAAGAAAACAAATAAGACCGATATATATGGGTAAAAACAAATATATATTAATAACAAGTTACATAAAGACATGAACAGTTACATAGAGTTTGTATGGAGAAATTATGTATGTGTGTTGTGAGTGTTTCGTACGTACGTGTATTGTTCTTAGTGTGTTCCCAGATATTTGGGAAATGCTGTATCTGTGAGAGGTCACATATTGGCCTAAGTGAAAAATTGAGATTTTACCTCACCTCCGCACGAGGTGCGGCCTAAGTCGAAAAGAGAGAGACGAAGGGTCAGCCAGTATTTATAGCCAGGGGAGAGAGACCCCTGTTGAATGATTAAGGAACTGAGGAGGAGCTAACTCCGACAAATTCAAACAAAAAAAAGTGTACAATTTTTAGTGATTAGTTAAAAAGCACAGTCCTTGAGGAAAATAAATCATGTTTTGTTTTTTGTATTTTTTTCAGTTGGACCTCTTCCACCATAAAAATCAAATCAAATCTGAATTTTACAAAAAAAAATCAATAAAACAAAGAGATTATTTAATTTCAAAAGCTTTGATTTGCTTTTAGTTTTGTTAGTTTACGTTTACAAGTTGTGTACCGGCATTTTTACCAAGCAAGAAGAATGCAGAAAAACACTTAAAATCAGAAAAATTCAACTTGGAGGCGGATTCCGGGATAATTAAGCATAAAGTTCATAGTAATTCACATTTTGGGGGGGTAGGGAACACTATTTTTTTTCCAACTACAGTGGAACCTTGGCTCACGAATTTAATTCGTTCCTGAAGGCCGTTCGTAAACCGAAACTATTTCTCCAAGAGGAATCAATGTAGATATAAAAAAAAGTCACAGTACAATAAAATTGGGGAAAAAAGCACAACACACGAACGTAGTATACAACACGGCGGTTGACTCAGAAATTATTCCGTTTCTGTTAACAAACTCGGTTCAGCAATGTTCGATAACCGAGGCATTTTTATCTCGAATGTTCTGTTCAAAAACCGATTTGTTTGACATGTGAGACGTTCGAGAACCGAGGTTGCACTGTATTACCCACGGTCAAAAATAATGTTTGCAAAACTTTTAATTTTTTTTAAAGTTAGCTTTTCTTTATAAAAAATAAATTTAAAAAAAACAATGTTTTCTTACTTACAGTTTTTTGGCTGTGGTTTATTTTCGGCAGAAATATGTCCTGTTTCAATGTACTGTCAAAAATCTCTTAAAAGTAAAACAGTAAAAAAATCCACCATCAATTGTTGTTTATCGATCCGATTTAGAGAGGCATGTGAAATTTTCAAAAACTATCTTAGATCTTTACAACCTCTTCTAAGTTGTTCTTTTATAATTAGAATCTTTGAAAAACCTGAGAATTAAAATTTTGTCCAACTTAATAGTTTCATTGAAATATTAGGAAATTTGGAATTGTCACACGAAAACGAATAAGGAAACTCCTAGTCATCAATAATATTTTTTTTTATTATTTATTTATTCTGGCCTATTTACACCAAAGGAGAAATAAACTGGTTTTTCTTTTCTTTTATTTTGGCTATATTTTTTTCATAAAAGTAAACTAAACACTGAAACAGAAAACGTTTAAGTTCAAAAAAATTATTCACCGAATAATAGTTGTTTGTACTCTTAGGGGAATTTTACAAAGTTGATAAAAAATATTTAGTTTTTATTTCGCTACTGAATACATTCAAGCAAATACTGACAAAAAAAAATCAGCTCGTATCGAAGAAGGTAAATTACGAGGTAATTACATAGTGAGTAAATAATAATAACAGTTCGCAGACGACATCGGTACAAAATACCTGTCGGCAAGTTCCGGTAGTTTACGTAACTTTCAAAGCCTGACGATGAAAGTGAAAGAAAAAAAAATAATAATATTCTTTTCTTTTTTTTTTTTTTTTGATTTACCTGTTTAGCTCAGCTGATACAATTTCACAAAGAATAACAGAGGGGGAGGAGGACTTACACTTATTTTCCAAAATTGGTGGGACCTGCTTAGAGAAAAATAAAAATCCATCCTGATCGTTATTACGTGGGCCCAAACAATTAACAAGCAACAGTGATAATGTTAGTTAGACCCATTCACTATGATTGATTTAAAAATGTTGAATTGATTCACTTAAATGGTTTCTAAAATCTTGAAGTGAAAATCAGAGTGGACCTTTCTTAGTAGCGAGAACATGTTCTGGTTATAGAATATTTTGAAATTTCCTAAGTGCTATCAGAAAAAGAGTAAGGAACTTACTTTCACAGCTACTGGTAGATGAGAGAGAATGAGAAGAAAATATATTTATTACTGTATAAAATACAATAGTTTTGGCACATGGCTGACGGGGAAGTGGGGGATAAGGTTGGTCTTCACTAACTAGCCTAGTCCAAGTTAATCACAATCACGACCCATTCATCCAATACAATTAAGCCTTTACCAAAAGAACACATCCATCACCATTCAATCCTACATATACCACAGGGAGAACCTACAAAAACACCCCATGATATAAAAAATCTCAAAATGTTTAAATAGAAAAATATATAAAACTTTCATGAAACATGAAATGAAGGGATGGAAATGAACCTCGTAAACTAACCAAAAATTTAAAACAAAAATAAACTAAAGCAAAACAGATATTAGTAAGACCCGTCCACCCCGCAAAATAATTAGATGGCCGCTGTATTCTGCCAATAGACAGAATCAAGCAGTGAACTCACTGATGGAGTGGGAAAGGAAAAATAAACAGTGGAGTGGGAAAAAACAAAGTCTGACCCAGCCGAGATGAAGAAGCGGATCAAGAACAAACTGGGGAGGTTGGAAATCTCAACTTGGATCATAACAAAAGAGAATGCCGGGGACAGGCCAGGAACAACACTTATTCGCATTAACTAGCAAAACATAAAACAGTCTACTCTAACTTAACCAGGGGAGGGTTCACGGGAAGCCGCTTCATTGTGACCAAGAGGACTTAAAAAAAGGAACTCAAGGGTAGCCCCTTTCACATGAACTAAGCTCGCTATTTTCACCCACCTTTTGCTGAAATCTGTCGATATCAAACGCTTTCTGTCAGTTCTGCTCTTCACCTTCAGCTGATGCTCATCCTGGGTATGGCGATAAACTACATCCAGCAGCAAGGCCTCTTTTCGGGAGGCTTTGAGGAGTGTGGAATAGCTTCTTAATTGCTGTTATTCCTGGGTCCATCCTGACCCGGGGTGGTAGCACCCATTAGGGTCCCAGCTATGGGTAAATAGGTTTCCCTCTCCCTCGAACTGGAAAATGATGACTGGGAAAGTGTAAGAATGGGTTTTTGTAACAATTATAATGCCAGCAATACCAACTGCAGTATTTAAAAACCACATTCATAAAAAAATTATGTACAAAAAGTAAAATTCCCCTCAATGGGGCCACCTGTTTGCCGTAGGTGGCAACCCGTGATACCTGGGGATAGAGTCCTGGTGACTGAGTGACTCCCGATCGGGTATAAGATGATCAGGAATTTTTACAACACGTCTCTTCGGTCCCTACCTGGGATAGACGGGCGGATGAAATAGCCCAATCCATTCCAATAGTCATGTAGGGGCAAGGGTTAGTTGGGATGAGAGATAACAGATCAGACATGATCGTGGAACCTAACATCATTCTATACTTGGGTAGATATGGTGGGGGAGAAGAGGGGTGCTCGTATCCACTCTCATCACTACTATACTGTCTGTGTAGTCCTGGCGGATCAGGGCGAATGGGATGAGTCCCCCCTGATAGTGTCCCTTAAGAAGGAGCTCCAAGGTGGGTGGGGAGCACAGACAGCGAATTCAAAATGCAAAAGTAGATGGTTACCTCTCACAAACGAACCAAGAGACAATATGAGTTCTCAGAAACAGAAAGCGAAAATGAAATAGAAAATAACCATTTTTCAACATTTATCATTGTGGAAGCAGTAGAGGGTGATATAACAAAAGTATCTCCTTTTATGTTGCAAAAGGTGATTTCTGAAATGATAAATCCACAATCTGTTAATAAAATAAAGAAAAACAATACGCTAGTATTAATATAAGTAAAAACTAAAATAGCAGAACAGACTGGATTCTTTAGCCTTGGTTGGCAACTAGTCTACCGCAGAAATAAATGGCAACCTAATTCGGAAAAATCTTCTACCTTATCAGTCATGTATCGAAAGATACATAATTACCCAAGTGTGTATCATGTGTCGCACTTAACTGACTGACTGATATAATAACACCATAGTTCACTAACATAATGGAATAGCTGAATGGAAAAAGAATGACAAACATGTGTAGTTCTCAGAGAGTTTTATAATGCTATGTTGTACACAAAATTAGATACATACACATATATCTCACGCAGAGAAATTATAACATATACGCAACTACAAACGATGTGTAAGAAAGGGGAACCTTACTTGTAATACTTCTCAAAGCGAAAACTGGAGTTACAGCAGTTTCTCTACTAACCTGGTTAGGCTATGTAATTTTTCCTGTAAGACATCCTTCTTCTCTGGGCTTGACATCACAACTGCTCTTCGTCAATCTATCTCCTGACCACATTCACCGGCCATCACATGACCCATGTGACTATCTTAATGAAAGGGAAAGAATCGGCATTTGTAACCCAACAATTAAATAACCTCCTGTTAAATATTTTAGTATGCATATCAAATAGCTCTTAGGAATTTTAAGGGTCATTGGATGTTTTTAATGGATTTAATGTTAAGTTATATTTTTAATTTTAAGTTATAATTTTAAATTTACAGATTTTTAATGATTTTAAGCGTCACTGAATGTTTTTAATGGTTCTTAAAGGTCACTGGCTCTCAAAATTAGTATATATTTTATTATGCTTATCAAATAGTTCTTAGTAGTTTTTCAAGGTCACTGGCTCCCAAATCTTTAATAATTATAATTTTTATTCTTTAGTATAATCAAATATCAATATTTTACACCTTTCTTCTTTTACTAATGAATGTCTGTTAGGTTCAATTTCAATATCCAGCTGAATAAGGTTTTATTTTCTTCAAATCCTTTGTAATAATTAATTTTCCTTCAAAATCAAAAATATATCACCAGCCCAACACTTTAGACAGATACTCAACTTATTGTCCATAATTTCTGTTTGAATTTGTAGGACATGGTGTTATCATTATTTATACTAGTCACCAGAATTAAACAAGTGCAAAAATTTAAATATCTAGGAAGTGCTTTAACAGAAGATGGAAAATGTGACACTGAAATCTCAAGGTGGATTGGGATAATGAAAGAAGATTTCAAAAAGCTCAACCAAGTATCAAGAAACAGGAAAATCTCATTAGAAACAAAAAAAGAGTACTAAAATGTTATGCAGTATTGGTCCTCCTATACGGCAGTGAATGCTGGACAATCTCCTTACAGATGAAGAAGAAACTTAAAGCAACAGAAATGTGGTTCTACAGAAGGATGCTGAGAATACCATGGACCAAATCTGTGAGCAACGATGAAGTTCTAGAGACAATAGCAACAAAAAGGACGCTTGTGCTTAAGATCAGGAAGAGGCAGTTGAAATTTCTGGGACATATAATGAGGAAAGAGGGCTTGGAAAATCTGATACTCACAGAACAGATTGAGGGAAAGAGGAATAGAGGAAAGCAGCACATAACATACTTGATAAACTTAAGTGGATTTTAGAACAGGGTTTAGGAGAAATAAAAAATCAAAATTTATTAGGATCTACAAGATGTGGAAGATGGGCTATGATTGCCTACGTCCAGAACGCACACAGTACATAAAAGAAAAATCTACACCTAGAAATAAAAAAGAATTGGAATCTTTTTTAGGGTTAGCCAGTTATTACAGCAGACATTTACCAAATTATAGTGAATTGATAGAACCCTTTGTGGAGTTACAACAAAAAGACAAGTTTAAATGGACTCAATGGGAGAATACAGCACATAATGAGGGAAGAGAACTTGAAAAATTTGATATTCACGGGACAGATTGAAAGTAAGAGGGCCAGAAGAAAGCAACGCACAACCTACCTGGTGAGCTTGAGCAAATGGATGGCAGGACAGTGTTTTAGAGAAATGGCAAAAAGACAAAAGTTAAGAGCTACGTCCTGAATGGGAGCAGCCCATAAGAGAACTTGAAAACAGCATATCTCAGTTCAGAATAAACTTTATTGATCAAAATAAAAACCATTAGAATCTACACATTTGACAAGATACATGTTTATTTATTTCACTAACATAGAATTTTGACATTCTTAAATGGATGAATTCTTTGAAAGCATTTTTGTCGCTGTTTAGTTGTTGAAGACGTTACCTTGCAGGAAATTGTCAAAATGGTTGATGCACTGTCAGTTGGTCAGTGAATGGTCCAGTGAGTATTTTGTAGCCAAATTCATTCAACTTCATGCGCATTTTTTTCTCTTAATATTCACCCCAAATCAAGGCCGAAGAGCCACTCAAGATAGAGAGTTACTGAATGCTGTTGTTGTATGAACATAAGAAGAGGCAGTGAGAAGTGCACTATGATTTTATGTAAGAGAAATATCTGTTAACTCTAGATTGTAGTGATCGGTGAAAACATCCACCCATGAGTCAGTTGCACAAAGTAGCAGTTCTTCGGAAAGATCTGTCTGAGTGGAGCTTCCTCCTTATAAATGGAATACAAAGGGAATAAGGTTTATTTGTCCCTGTTTAGGTGGCATGGCAGGTCTTAGCTGTAAATGTCACAACAGGTGAAACTAAGGCATGTACCTTGTCAGAACATTTGCTATGGTAAGGGTAATATTAGTTGTTTCCCTATAAGGAAATATTTGGAATACATTGACCGAGCAGCCATTAATACTGTCAAATGAAATTTATAAAATCTTTCTCTTAAAACAATTTTTCAAGAAAATTTGTTTCTCAAGTGCAGTAGCTGTTATTGCTCTTTCCAGTATTGATGAGTGTTTCCTTCCTAACTTTTTGTTTGAAGTAGTGTGGAATGTCAACATCTTGAGTATGTTATTATTTTCTCTTCAAGTTACATGTGATATCCATTTATTTGTTGCTGTTGTTGAAAGTCCTCAAGTGATGTGGCTTCTGTTATTTGGTACAGTTGTTTGTGATTCAATAGTGCCAGTCCACAAGGCTTGAAAAAAGTTGCTCTTTGTGAAGACCACAGGCTTCACTCACTCAAAGCTACTTTTAGCAATTGATTTTAGAAAGCCGTTGTATACAACTGACAGTTTAGATATTTCTGAACAAGTTTGGTGACATGCATGACGTCCATATGAAAGTCTCAATCTGATGAGCCTGTTAAAGAATATAATTCAAGTTGATGTTTTTTTTGTAGTAATTTGCGGTGTTGGGTAAAACTACCTCTAACACAATTTATTTATTTCACTAACATAGAATTCTGAATTTCTTTAATGGATGAATTCTTTGAGAGCATTTTGTGGCTGTTTAATTGTTGAAGATTTTTCTTTGCCAGAAGTTGTCAAAATGGTTGAAATGCCCTATCTCCTATACTAAATTTGTCATAACTGATCCATGCACCAAGGTATCTGAAGTATTTTGTACTTACTAATTCCACAAACATTTTAATGTAATGTATGGTTGAGAATTGAACTTTTTCTAGTGACTAATGCTGGACAAATATGCAAACATTAATTTCATGACAGTATTTCTCTGTTGTGATAGTTTCACAAGGATTCAAAAAGCTGTAATCGAGTAATTTGGCTATGGAAATAAAAAAGCGTAAAATCTGCATTATCTATATCTATCATTCTCAAAATGTGTGTGTATATATCTATATCTATCATTCTCAAAATGTGTGTGTATATATCTCTATGTATAATTCTCAAAATGTGTGTGTATATATCTCTATGTATAATTCTCAAAATGTGTGTGTATGTATGTGTAATTGTGATCGGATATTGTTTATGCATTTTCACAGTTTTCATCTGATTTTGATGAAATTTGTTTGTTTGATAGATAATTCTTCAGTGCCAGTTTTGAGTTCAAATTGTTGGCGACAATGGCTCTCCACTACTTCCTGTCCATTATAACTCTCAGCAACGTTTTACTATTTACTATCTGTTCTTGGATATATATCTTTCATAAAAACTTTAATAAAATAATTAGTTTAAATTATTACAATAATATTATCTATATCCATAATTCTCAAAGTGTGTGTGTGTGTGTGTGTAATTGGACGTTGTTTATGCATTTCCACAGTTTCCATCTGCTTTTGATGAAATTTTTTGTTTGATAGATAATTCTTCAGTGCTGGTTTTGAGTCCAAATTGGCTGGAAAAAATTACAACCTTGAAGGTGAAAAATCAAAAAACTTATTTTTTACACTTTGTGCAGAAATCAAAGGCAAAATTTAATGACTGTAAAAAACATTGTACAATCAATTAAGAGAGTTGAAATCTAACGCAAAACATTATTAGAATTATAAAATAAAATATATATTATAAATAAAAATTATTGTATATTATTATGATGGTCCATGGAAGAGGTTCCTTCCTTACAGGATTAAGAATGCAAAAACGGCCCTTTTCAGGCCCCCCCCATTCACCCCCCCCACCACCACCATTTGGGGATGTGCCACAGTTGCATCCAATTGTTGTTACTAATATTGATTTTCGGGTGGGCTGACTTTAAACTTAAACTGCCCCAACTGAACAGCAAAAATTACCAGTAATGAAACACCCAGCCAAAGACAGGTTATACTGCTAGTTTTCTATAAAACATAATATTATGCAATTATGATTGACTTTTTTATGACGTATCATTTTTTTTTATGAGTCGACTCTTTCAGTATATAGGAAACCATGACTCTCCACACATTACTCTCCTTTGTAGTTTTTAAACATATTTATCTTTTTCTATCCTTCCCCCTGCCTGATCTGCCATCCTTTTGCAAAATCTTATTAGGTAGGTTACTCAGTTTCTCTCTACCTTGTTGTCTTCAATAGACCTGTGAGTGTCAAATTCTCAAAGCCCTCTTTCCCTATTTTGCATTCCAGAAATTTCACCTCTCTCTTTCTGATTGTATTTATAATTATCCTTTTTGTCCCTTCTTCTTTAAAATTTCCTTGTTGCTCACATGTCCAGACTATTTTCATCTTCAGAACCACATCTTTATTACTTCAAGTCATTCTTTTTCATTCAGTAATTATCCAGCATTCACTTTAATTTTAATTTATATTTCATTTCAACATCTCAAGATAGTTTGAGCAGATCGGGCTGAAGTGTCTTTCCTTCATCATGAGTTTATTGAGTAATTCTCTCCACCAAAACGCATTTCCATCATTATTATTATTTTAAGAAATTTAACTTAAGAAATATTAATTCATTATTTCTTATTTTAAAATTCATTCTCAAGGGATTTCAATGTCATGTGCAAAAAATTTCTTTATGGCATCAGCACATTCAAAGCGCATAATCTCATAGAAAGTGGTAAACATGTATCAGTACAGATGCAAAAGTGGACTCAGATTGCATGTGGACATGTTTGTCAATACCAATTACATCTGGGTTTTTCCCATTAGCAGCGGGACAGTTTGTCATGTCTAGCTAGATATGGGCCTCTCTGCAACTGGTCAAAATCTGAATCTTTGTAAAATGCCTCATGCCAATAAAAGCTGGGAGAAAACAAGTCAGTAGTTGGCAAGACATGGTGCCTTGTGAAGTTGGTCCCGTGGGCACTGTGTTCCCCAGTTTGCTGTGGTTTCCAAGACAGTGTTGTTTTTTGTTACTTCCTGTCTCTTTCCCCTCTCCTCCTGTTGTCCCTGTAGTTCTTGGGAGAGCAATCAGTTTGGTTTTTCCACCCAATCTCAACAGACTCTTTGCTTACATTACAACATCATAAACATTACAACATCATAAACATTATTTACATTCAGACTAAGTCCTGACCTTTTATGTTGTTATCACAACATTTCAGCTTTCTTCAGGTGTTTGTTGATCTGAGTAACCTTCAGGGAATTTTGAAATTAACCCTATATTTAATCTACGGTGGTAGACTGTTCTCATTCTGCTGTCTGTGTTTAGGGATGTCTTATTCTTATTTAGTATTGCTCAGTTACTATTTATCCTGTTTTCAATGAGTCAAAGTCTTAACTTCCCAGCCCAGGGTGCTAGCTCTCATTTCATCACTGAAGTTAATCAGTGTCGAGCGTGGCTAGTATCAGATGGGGGAACCACTTTGGAACACTGTATACTGTAGGCAACCTCCTATAATCCAAAACATGTTTCAGCTTTAAATAATCCACAAAAGGATAATAAACTATAAAATACCAAACCAATGAAACAACAATCCAGATGCCAGAATCAAACTCACAATTACTATATCATCAAATTCATGAATCAATGCTTTACTCCCACTCTTAAAAAATAATATGAGATATCCCTAGATATGAACAGTGGAACAAGAACAATATATCTCTATAGATTAAATAAAGACTTCATTTTGAAGTTCCTTGGATTTTATTTGGGTCAAGCAGTACTTAAAATAGGCCAGAGGTCATAACAGCTGGAATGACTATGATGTGGGGGTCACTCACATTATAGCAACAGAAATAGCTGTGTGTTCACGGAAAATAAAAACATACTTCACAGGAATAAAACATACACAGAGATAACAGTGAAGGCATGGTAAATTGTACATTAATATCATACAATTTTTTTTTTTTGTATACTGGTGTCTGTATTTTTTATTACAAATGTTTTATGGTTGCATGTTATGAAAGGAAGAAGTTACTTCATATTATCATAAACAATGTCCCAGAGAGAGAAGTTGGGACACATGTTGACTGTCCTAAGATTGTTAGCGAAGAGATTGAATTTAACGTCTTTTGGCAGGATGTCCATATTTCCAGTAGGAACAGTTTCTGTTGCATGTTGGGAAAATTTTTATTATTTTTATTTTTTATCTAATTTATTTTATACAAAGTTTTAATGATATTGTTTTATTTTATTTTAGTTATAATTTTCATTACTTTTTTATTTATAATAATTATAACAAGGACATTAGTCTAAATGTAATAATTTCTTAGTTGTATATTCAAGTTACTTGGTATAAGATGATATATGAAGTGAGTTTAATTCTTTCTTTAACTATGGAGACCAGCTCACTACCAGTATGACTAAGAAATCATTGTAATGTGATTATCTGTCTTGCATTCTTACTCAGTGTATACAGCAGTGAATCTACTATGAAACTAATGAAGCTTAATTTTCAGGACCACTAATCTCAGAGGGTCCCCTGAAGCAACTTTTTTAATAAGTGAATTTCTCAACAAAATTGCTGATTTCGTACATATATGTATATATTAATTATTTATGATTTCCTATAATGCACATTTTTAAATTTGGTTAAATATTTTTGTTTAGATCTGATATTACATAAAATCTTTCCTGTGCACAGAAAACCTGGTGTCATAAAAGTAAAATGTAATATTCAAAACGAGAACAAAAATGAAAATATAACAAAAAATGTTCAAAAATAATTATAAATAAAATAAAATAAAGCATCTTGTTACGATCATTAACAAATGATTTGTAATCTAATTATTGCCTGAAAGATAATGAAATTTCATTTTTCAGTGCCTTTTCTAATTAGCAGACTTTTACCATTGAACTGAGAAATGGTTTTCCAGGAGACTTTGAAAAGCCACAAAAACAAGTAATGTTTGAATCTATTATATTCCACAGATATCTTCTACTGAGAAGAAACTCTTTGTTTAAATATAATAGTCAGTCTAATATCATTGTGGGCAGTCATCATGAAGAGACTTCCTAAAATAATAGAATATCGCCTCTGATATTTTAAAATGAGGGATTATTAATTGTAACTCTTCCAATATTTTTCAACACTTAGAGAAGAGAATGATTGAAGAAAAGAAAAGGAAAAGACAGTCTTTAACCACAAAAGTCTTTAGGTGTTCTTTCTGAAAAAATATCCAGGATCTACTGATTTTTCAGCCCTTAAGACACATGAGGATAGTTGTGTATATAAACTACTAATGTCCCACGCTGGGGAAATGAACAAAATGACAGGAGAGTTCCATAATATTTGTACTAAACTACAGTGTAACCCGGATATAAGAGAGTTGTCGGTCCGGAGAATAAGTCTCTTATATCCGGGTTTGGTTTATTTTGTTTAGGTAAGTATGGCTCTAATGTGGGACCAGAGAAAATCTCTTATATCTGGGTATCTCTTATATCCGGATTACACTGTATTTGATTAATTGCTCTTAGTAACTAATCAACACTATTAGGTTTTGCATTGTCTGAGTTGTTAACCATGATTTGTCTTGGGATTGATAGTGGAGTGGTTTCTCATTGCCTTCTCCACAGTGATTTATTGAGACACCACCTCTAGTTATGTGGCTGTTGACTCAGTGAATTCCTCCACCCAGGAAGAGGCAGCTGAAGTTTCTGGGACACATAATGAGGAATGCCTGGAGAATCTGATATTCACGGGTCAAATAGCAGGATAGAGAGACAAGAGAAAACAATGCACAACATACCTGGTGGACTTAAGCAAGTGGATGACAGAATATGGTCTGGGAGAGAAAACAGAAGGAAGGAACTTGTTGAGAGCTGCAAGGGATAGAGGGAGGTGGAGAGGCATCATCGCCTATGTCCTGAAAGGACATGGCACATAAAAAGAAAGAAAGAAAGAAAGAACTAATCAACTAATGGGAAATTTCAAGATGATGGAGACCCATCATGTTACTCACGTTTCAATTGCATTCCATTTACACTGGTTGCATTGATTATCAGTACAATCATTTTTCTCAAGACAAATGATATTTATACAAAGACTTGTATTTTTTATATTTTTATACTTGTATACAATTTTTATACTTCTCTAAAATTTTCAAACATAACTTGAAGAATACAGATATATTGTCAAAATATTCTTAATCATTGTTAAACAGTGTCTTCTTTTTCTTTTCTTAAATGGCACTCATTGCTAAGTATTATTATTATTATTATTATTATTATTATTTTATTATTATTTCCTTTGATTTCTGTTGTATACTCATTTCTTTCCGGGTGCCAACCAGAGACCTAAGGTCAGAAATGGCATCATGACATTTTCTACTGAATATTTTCGTAAAAAACTTAAAAACAAAAAATTTAAATAAACAATGTAAGATTGCACACATTATACATAGATAAAGCCTTTCATAAGGTGTGAGCTGTACTTGTGAGAACCATTTTTTTTCGTATTTCTATAAGGTATGGGCTACCAGAGATCCCTCCAATGAGTCTATTATTATTATTATTATTATTATTCATTGATTTGTTCAGACTAATGAAGAGAGTATTAAGCTGTTACATGATATCAGTCCTCCAATATGGTAGTGAATGCTAGACAATATCCTCAAATATGAAGAAACTTGATGCAACAGAAATGTGGTTCTACAAAAGGATACTGAGAATACCATAGACTGAACATGTGAGCAATGACAAAGTTTTATTATTATTGTCATCATCATCATCATTATATTTTAATTTTGCTATGGTCACATGACCTACCAAGTCTGCGAGAAGACCTAAGGCAGGTCGTGGTGTGTTGTTATGGCTACATTTCATGATTTGTTTTTGTAACTCCCATAACATCACTAGCGTTACATGGACAAAGTTCTTAGTGTGTGGGCTGTAATTATCAAGACAATTTTTTGTATTTCTCTTAAGCTGTAATTTCCTGTGATTTTTTCACTGTGTTGTGTTCCTTTTTTATCATTCCAAGCACACCTTCTATGACTGGTATTGTTTTCAAATTTCACATTTTTTCATATTTCTATTTCCAGGCCTTTATACTTTGATAGTTTTTGAAATTCCTTGGTTGCTATGTTACAGTCTGCTTGGCAAGCCATATCAATTAGTAGGCAAGTTTTTTCTTTTCATTTTTTATACTTATGTCCGGTCTATTTGCTTCAATTTTCCTGTCTGTAAAGATGGTGCAATCCCATAGAATTGTGATGGCTTTTATTTCCATAACAAGTACTGGGTGATGTTCATAGCAGTGTTTCATAACATCTTTTCCAAAATGTTTGCATATTGTCCAGTGTAAGTATTGCCCCACTGTATCGTGACAATTTTTATATTCCTTTGGCACAAGTACAGAACATTCTGAGATTAGATGGTCTATGGTTTCCTGATATTTGTCACAGAACCTGCATTTTGGATCCACACTATTATTATTATTATATTTCAAAAGTATCAGAATGATTAAAAAAAGCATTTAATTATATATATATATATATATATATATATATATATATATATATATACATAATAAGTTGTATGGATATCAGTTTGTGACCCTGGGTTTCATGCTTTCAGATATATATATATATATATATATATATATATATATATATGATGATAGACTCTCCCGTCGAATTCGACGTAAGAGGGTCAGACAGATCAGTTCCTAGAAACTGAAAGCCCGACACCGACACATGAGATTTGATTATAGTGGTGAAGGCTTTGTGCAGGGCCATCCACACTTTTTGGAGGGTCGAATACAGGGACCTGGTGCAGCAAATGCCACAAGGTCCCCAAACGACCCCCGCAGGTTTTGAATTCAGAGTTGTCCTTCTCCTAGACCAGTTGTCATCCAAGGCTATAGAACCCAGTCTGTTCTGCTATTTACCCATAGTTGGAGGGAGAAGAAGAGGATTCACACCTTTCCCAAGGGTATTAGCACATAAGTGAATGTAATGGATTTGACTGAAATTCGCACTCGGCCCTGCAATTCCTCAATCCAAGCTGTTATCCATTACTCCACCATGCCTCCTATATATATATATATATATATATATATATATATATATATATATATATATATATAGAGGGGGTATGGTGGAATCAGAGAGCTGAGTTCAAATTCCGGTTGAATCCATTACATTCACTTACATACTTGGAAAAGGTATTAATCCTCTTCTTCTCCCTCCAGTTATGGGTAAATAGTAGAACAGATTGGGTTCTATAGCCTTGGATGGCAACAGGTCTAGGAGAAGGACAATTCTGAATTCAAAACCTGCAGAGGGTCATTTGAGGACCTTGTGGCATGTAGTGTACCAGGTCGTTGTATTCGGTCCTTCAAAAAGTGTGGTTGGTTCTGCACAAATCCTTCATCACTATAATCAAATCATATGTGCTGGTGTCTGGCTGTCGGTTCCTAGGAACTGAGCTGCTTGGCCCTCATATGTTGAATACGATGGGAGAGTCCACCACGTATATATATATATATATATATATATATATATATATATATATATATATATATATATATATATATTTGTATTCGTTGTGATATTTTAAGAAGTATCAGATATGTTCCCACCTCTTTTACAGCCCTTTACTCCAAAGCTTATTTCATGGACAATCTGCTGTAGTAGTAGTAGTAGTAGTAGTAGTAATAATAATAATAAATATAATTATGTATCAAAAGTATTTTTGCTCTTAACAAACCTTTAATCCAAAGCTTACTAAATGCTCACATCTAAAAACACTATTATATATTGTACATGTAATGATGTATTGTAATAAAGTACAAGACCTTCACTCCAAAACTTATTTCATGGGAACATCTAAAGACAATCTATTGTTGATATTAGTAGTCCTAACAGAATGCAATATTGGCAACATAAGATATGCAGATGACACAGAGTTGACAGCAGACAGGGAAAGAAATCTACAAAAGTTCCAAAAATAGCAAGAAAAAACGGATTAAACATCAACTGCAAGAAAACAGGATGCATAGTTGTTTGCAAAAGGATGAGCCCAAAATGCAAATTACAAATCAGAGATACCAAAATGAAATAAGTACAAAAATTTAAATGTTTAGAAGTGTTTTAACAGAAGACAGAAAGTGCAACACTGAAATACGAAAACGCATTGGGATAGCCAAAGATGCATTCCAAAAGCTAAGCAGAGTATTAAGAAACAGAAAACCTTTGTTAGAAACTAAGAAAAGTGTGCTGAACTGTTATGTGATATCTGTCCTCCTAAAGATGAAGAAGAGACTTGAAGCAACAAAAATATGGTTTACAGAAGGATGCCGAGGACCAAATATGAGAACAACAAGAAGGTTTTAGAGAAAATGGAACAAAAAAAGAAACTTATACTTAACATCAGGAAGAGACGGTTAAAATTTCTAGGTCACATAATGAGAAAAAGAGTGTTTGGGAAATCTGACACTCACAGGATAGATTGAAGACAAAAGGTATAGAAAAAAACAATGCCTAACCTACATAGTGAACTTGAGTAATGGTGGAACAAGGTTTAGGAGAAATAACAAAAAGACAAAATTTATTAAGAGTTACAAAGAACAGGAAATTGTGGAGAGCCATGATTGCCTACATTCTGAAGAGACACAGCACATAAAGAAGGCGATACCATGATATCTTTTCATTTATTATGCTCTTTAGTTTTCTTCAGGTGTCTGTCACAGCTGGCAACCGTCTGGGAATTTTGAATGAAACCCTTTATTTAATTCATGGGAATAGAATGTTCTTATTTTGCTGTCTATGCCAAAGGATATCATATATCAGTTAATTTTATCTAGTTAATTTCTCTTTTGTAATATCACTTGTCTCTTCCCTTGAATCAGAGTAGAACCAGGCAAGTTGTAGAAGCAGATAAGTAATATTAGGTTCAAGGCTACAAGATTCCACCGCCAAATTTTCCTGTATGAATAAAAGTGTTGGTTAAACGAATTTAGTTAACTGACAGACATGAGCATTGCAAAATAGTCACATACTGTGAAAACAAAGAACAGTGTCACAAAAGACAAATTAACTGGACAGAATTACCTGGTACGTGACATCCTTTGGTATGGACAGTGAGATAAGAACAATTTACTCTGATGAAAGCTGGAAGAGACATGTGACATATTGAATCCATTAAATAATTTGATATGCTCTAGAAATGTCTGTTGAAGCAATTTTTATATTTACATTGATGGTCTCGAGTTCTATCTGATTGAATTCTGACCTTCTTGATATCCTTTAGTAATGGACTGTCTTTTGTGTTTTGGGGATTATTATTGCTTTTAAATCTTAAACCTATCTTTCAGACACACACACTGCATACAGCTGGAAGCCAGCAACTTGTCTTAACTTATAACCTGGATCAAACCATTGTCTCTCTTCATAATGGATTGCATACTTTTTTATTATTTGTATTGATCATTTTTTTTTCTGGTAATACATTCTTATCACTTTTTGCAGCCATACTTTCTGATTGTTTTTTTCTGACAATACTTTCAGACCATTTTTTTATCAGACTTTCAGATCATTTTTTCTGATCATATTTTTTCTGGTAATAATTTCAGACCATTTTTCCTGATCATACTTTCAGATGATTTTTTTCTGATCATACTTTCAGACTATTTTTTTTCTGATCATACTTTCAGACTATTTTTTTTCTGATCATACTTTCAGACTATTTTTTTTCTGATCATACTTTCTGATAATTTTTCCTGATCATACTCTCAGATCATTTTTCTTGGCAATAATCTCAGATCATTTTTCTTGGCAATAATCTCAGATCATTTTTCTTGGCAATAATCTCAGATCATTTCATTCTTTTTACAAATTGAAATTCTTATTTCTATTTGTTGAAATTTCTGAGAGACATTATTATTGCTATTCATTGATTAATTCTAAAAAGTTTCTTAATCT
>OZ038478.1:33735852-33745852 GCA_964036315.1 Acanthosepion esculentum | reverse complement strand
CCAAAAGCATGCGGAATTACAGGACATTTGGAGAGTTCTATACACTCTGTGTCCAGAAAAGAAAACACTTGTTTGAACACAAGATAAATAAAATACATAGGTGTGTGTGTGTGTGTATTATGGTGATCTGGTACAAGGTAACCGACTCACTCATGAGCTCCAAAGTCCTTTCAAAGCTGTAGTTCAATGCAACCTAAAGACTTGTTGAAGACTGGAAAATTGTTGTTGGAGATACTAGATGATTGATTTGCAACAATTTTGAGCAGAAGAGAATTGAGCATTTTAACAAAAAGCATGCCATTAGGAATGAAGATATAGAATCCATTCCTGTGTTATTAGGACACCAATACACTTGCAGTATTTGTGGAAAGTCACTCCTTTGGTAGCTGGTTTAGCCAGTGATGTGTAATCACACCAGGGGGGTCAGGTGCAAACTCCTGTGAATGCAACTCTACCAGAAAGACCTACAGGATACTTGTGCAATTTTGTGGCAATGTTTGTAAGTCTGTTATAGAACTCAAACATCACATGTTTGTACACAGGGACAGGCAAGTTTCCAACATGGGTAACACAGACAAACGTTACATTTGCCACATATGTAAGAGATGTTGTAAAAATGAAGCTGGCCTTAAAAATCACTTATGGGCCCATGTCAGAGTGTTAGCTTGGGTAAAAATGATGGAAATGATAAACTTCTCAATGAAAAATACAAAAAAAAGCTAAGAAGAAAAAAAAAAAGTGAAGAGATTGTTTTTCTGTGAAGAAGTGACAATCATCATGTGTGTACTTCATGTCTCGCACATCTCGCCTGTGGAACTCCCTTCCTTATTCCTGTTTCCCTGACAAATACAATCTCCAATTATTTAAGTGTAACGTCAATCGACATCTCCAGTTGCCTTGATCTATCCACTTCCCTTCTCCACATCCTTTCACCTTTCATTCCTATCTGCTCTCGCTCCAAATCTTCTGTAACCCCCTTGCCTTGATCGATCCACTATCTTTCTCCACATCCTCTCCTTTACCACTCCTATCTGCTCTTCCTCCAAACCTTCTGTAACCCCTTGTGTGCTAGTGGCCTCCAGCCTTGCTTGGGGTGATAAGCTTAAAAAAAAAAAAAAATATATATATATATATATATATATATATATATATATATTAATAATCTAGAATTATGCCTATTTATTTTTATTTTAATCCTCTCAAATTCACGATCCAATTTCTTAATGCTGTTATTCAACTCATTAAGGAAGGTGCCATATTATTTTCATTTCTTTTATTTTACCAAGTACTTTCAGTTTCATCAAAGATCATTTTCAGGAGTGAATTGCTAAGACAAAAAATTAATGTAATTGATAGTTGTGAATTTTTTTGTAAATGCAACTCATAAAAACCAAACCAAAAATTCAGGACCTACTCAAAGCTGAAGCAATAAAAGATAGACATGACAAAAGAAAAAACTTGTCCAAGCTCCTAACAAAACAATTAAAAATTGGTGCCAAGGAGCTACATAATCATACATATATAACTTTAAAAAAAAAAAAGACAGATAAAACCAATATTTTTGTTGTATTAAATAAATCTGATTATAATTCAAAATTATAACAAATACATGACAATCACACCAAATTTTAAAAAGTCAACAAAAATCCTATTAACCATTTGAAATTGAAAATCAACAAACTGATCACAACCAACAACACAGAACAAGACAACTTAAAACTTCCCAAAATAATCGGTGACTACAAACCAGGATACATGTATGGAACTATGAAAATACATAAATCTAATTTCCCTCTGTGTCCTATCATATCTCAAATCCTGACACCAGTTTATCAATTAACCAAAATCATTAACCAACTCATTACACCATACATACCTAGTAAATACAGTATAAAATCAATTCATGAACTAATCCAAATCTTAAAAAACACAAAAACCTAATAATGAAACCATAGTCTCACTTGATGTAGAAAATTTATTTACTAATGTGCCACTTAGAGAAAAGATTGATAAAATTACAAAGAATATTTACAACAATCCATATTTCCCTCCATTAAAAATTAAACCTAACATATTATGGAAACTTGTACCACTGAGGTTTCCTTTTATGACCATCAAAATAATATATACATAAAACATGATGGCACTTCCATAGGTTCAGTTCTGAGACCAACATTTAGTAACTTCTTGATGGCTAGCCTTGAAAATAAGATATTTAATATGACTAACAAACCCTCCATCTGCCTAAGATATATAGATGGCATTCTCATCTTGGTTAAAAACATAGATGAAATATATGAACTACAAAAAAAACTTTCAAAAACCTCCGTTCTTAAGTTCACACATGAACAGTCTACCCCAGTGAGCGAAATAAAGGGTTCAGTTCGACATTCCAACCACCTGAAGAAGTCCGGAGCGTACAACGGACGAAATGTTGTAATAAACATGGCAACAAAGATGAGGACAATAGTCCGAATATTGTAAATAATGTTAAAAACTGTGCAAAAGTTAACTCTTCCATGGAAATAAATTTTCTACACAGAATTAAAAAAACATAAACAAATTCTCATTAATAATGATTTTCCTAATTAGCTATGAGAAATATTAACATAAATCAAAAAGAACATAATACTTCCTCAAATAACCTTAAACATATCAAGTTACTATACCACAATCAAATACATTCTAACTACAAACAAGATGAAAAAGTCCTAAAAACTCATAAGTACTAATATATCCCCCACTGATCCCAGTAAGAAAATAAAACTAATTATATACTATACTAAATTTAATACTAAAGTTAATCATCCACAATAACTCTCTCTATCAACTAATGTTTTGCAAAAGATCAACATTGTATATCAATTTAAATGTCCTTTCAGAGATTGTATCTCTGATAAAAGCATAAATATGTATATTGGTTTTTGTGACAACATTATCAAGGAGACTTACATTACATTTGTCAGATTCAAGCTCTATTGCACAACATTTAAAAAAACATTCACAATTTAGAGAAGTATATTCCACCATGAAAAACTTCAAAATCTAGATAAAAAAAATAAACTAGCACTAAATAAAATTAATTAATGAGTATAATGACAATTTTAAAAATGTCTATAAAAGCAATGTTTTTGGATGTTCAAATTGTAAAAAAATTTTTAAAAAAAATTTATTTTAATATTTTAAAAGAATTGCAGGTTGAGTATTTTTAGAATATTAACAACAACAAAAAATTTAAACCGAATTAGCTTCCTTACATATTCTTAATGTAAATTGACTAGAACAGAGGACATTTCTGGCACTTTTACAAAAATATTCACCACTATTTTTGTCTTAGTAATTCACCTCTGAAGATGATCTTGGATGAGATTGAAAGTACTTGTCAAGATCCAAAATAAATAAACTTAAATCAAACCATGCTTGCAACATAATGCTACTTCCGACCGGAAACACATCTGTTTACCTTCCATTCTACGTCAATAATAAATGGTCACTATGAGCACATTGTGTATTTTAACACAATGATGAAAATTCCAGTTGCAGTTGTAAAAAGAAATTGCAAGAGACTGACATGTATACAAAAACAATACCCTGTGTGGTGGTAAATACTGCAGGTGGCACCAGGAGTGGCAGTATCACTTTAGCCACCAAAATTGCATTACCTCCCCTTGTTGGTGGCCAACGAGGACAGAGTATGACACATATTTTCACATGTTGTATGTAGAGAGTGTTTTTATATTACTGGGTAATTTAAAAAAAATATTTATTGTGATAAGAAAGATATATAAATTCTCCTTCAGAAACAACAACAGTGTCTCTCGTAATACCCTCATCTGACCCTGGGATCAGGCATGGTTTCAGGGTTATGACATCATTACTATTAATCCAAGGCATAACTGCTCATCCTTATATAACAGACACATTCTCAAATCATCCATTCACTAAGAAGGTTGCATTTCAGCAAAAGAGCAGAAAAGAGCCAGAAGAACAGTTCACATAAATAACAAACATCTTGAGGTGCTTGACCAAATCCAAAGAAGGATCTGCAATATAATGGATCCTGACTTGGCATCTTGACTTCAGTCACTTTCTTACTGATGTGACATGGCTTCCCTCTTTTCTACAAATATTTTTATGACTACTCCTCTGATGAGCTTTTTTCTCTGGTGCCCAGATTATGCCTGTTTAAGCATGCTACTAGATTGGCATTTAGGTCTCACTCTCTTACTGTTGAATTAAGTAAACGTAACTGTGACTTCTCCTCCAATAGTTTCTGTTCTCATAATTTGGGGAACTCCTTTTCGTTTTCTTGCTTCTTTGATAACTACAATCTTCAAAAATTTAAATGCAACATCAATCACCATCTACTAACTTCTTGAACCCCATCCTTCCTATACCCAGTCTTTTGTCTCACCTTTACTGTCTGTAACCCACTGTATATTAGTGGCATTCTCACCTTGTTTGGGGTGAAATGATTAAATATATATATATATATATATATATATAAAAGTGAACATAGAAGTCAACACTTAGAAGCGACAGTCTGTTTCATGCTAGATGCAATCGTCAGGCCACGATTACATCTAGCATGAAACAGACTGTCGCCTCTAAGTGTTGACTTCTATGTTCACTTTTATATTTACACATGCTCTATCTCTGATATTGATCACTTTATCCCATAAATATAGCACATCATAAGACTATATTTCTTCATATAGATAGATAGATAGATAGATAGATAGATAGATATTTTTAATTCAATTTTTTAAATATTATATTAAATGGATACTCACATTTGCGATGATGATCTGTTTTTATTTATTTTTAAAAAAAATATATTTATTTATTTAAATCTACCTGCCTGAATATTCAAGAAATCTTTTTAGATAAATATGCATTCCCTAGGAGAAACCATCATTATATGTGACATGCCTTGACCTCTCAATCATGTATGACCCCCTGATCAAACAAAGCCCAAATAATGCATTGAATACATTTCTTCCCCATTCTTGAAATATGCATATCTGCTCTGTTTCATTTCCTAACATAAACAAAGACAATTTTTAAAGAAATGGATTAAATCCAACATATTTTTAATTAATATATATATATATATATATATATATATATATATAGGATGACCCAAAAAAACGGGAACTTTTTAACAAAACCAAGCGTGATGGAAGAAAATATTTAATTCATAGTAACTGAAACCTTAAAATATGCCATTTAAGAAACAATGATGGAATTTTCATTTTTTAAAAATTACGTCCTGTAGATGGCATCCTCCTGTACGAATGCATTCTTGAAATCTGTTGTTGAGATTCCTCATTGACTGCTGCAACATCTCAGCTGGGATACTATGAATTTCATTCTCGTTACTAAAATGGCGAAATGTTTACTTGCTCAAGGTCTGTCTTGCAGTGTTGCCACTTGCTTATGTCTGGCAATATGCACTTCAAAAATTCCCGTTTTTTGGGGTCACCCTGTATATATGTGTGTGTGTGTGTGTGTGTGTATACATGCACATGAATATAACTATACATGTGCATGCATGTGTGCAAGCATATAAATACAGGCATATGCACATAAATTCAAACAATGATAAATAAAAATTTAATTATAAACTTAACCTCCTACAATTAATACTTTAAGTGCTTAAGATACCACCAAACCAAATAAGAAAACAAAATAATAGCCAAGTGAAAACAAAAAAATATTTACTTTATCATTTAAGCATTAATATCAATTATTTATGTAAAGAATGTAATACAATTTTCCTAACTCATGAAAAGACACAGTGATAACATGTCTAGAGAAAAAACAGAAACCATAGCAACAAAGAGCTACAATTGAAAGAAGAGAGGAAAAGGATTTTAAAAAAAGAAGAGAAAAAGCAAAGGAGTGAGTGTAAGGTGGAGAAAAAAAAACAAAAAACGAGAAAACGACAAATAATCACGACACCCTACATGTATGCCCATCTGCACAGATGGGCGCATGGCTGCACTTGCACAAATGCATACACTCACACAAACAATACAGGAAATAACTTACACCAATGATAAGTGTATAAAAAAGAAAAATTGAGAAATATATGCAGTCAATTGTTGATACTCACTGAAGAATAGATGAACAGGTCTGTCTACAAAACAAAACTCTGGAGTCAGGATGCTGAAGGTAACAACATTCATTTAAGTGACAAACTTTTACTTATATTAGTTATATATATATATATATATATATATATATATATATATATATATATATATATATATATATATTTCATTAAAAACGACTGACACGGTGCTTTTATTTAGTTTTTTATATAATTTCTCGTGCGATCTAATAAAGTTTTTCTTTTCAGAGGATAAATTATATAAAAATTGTCCGAATGTTCTTTTCCGAGCGCTTTCGGCTATACTTTTAGCCATTATCAAGGATTGTATTTCAACTGTTAGAATTAGAAATAGTTTGTGTGTGTTTTATAAAGTGATTCATTTTTTTTTTTTTTTGTTTCAAAACACGGTCAAGATATTATGTCCATGTTCAAAGTTAATATTATCAAGAATCAACTTTCGTAAATAATTATATAGGCCACACTACAAATCGTTTAACACGCAGATTAACCCTACACCTTTCTGACAATAGCTCAATTAGATCTCATTTAAATATTCATGGAGACCTACCGGACACTATTCGGAATATACTTGTCGACAACACTAATATAATAGCATCATCCACTTGCAAAAAAAGGCTAAAAATAATGGAAGCCTTACTTATAAAATTAAACAAACCAACCCTTAATAATATTAACTTTGAACATGGACATAATATCTTGACCGTGTTTTGAAACAAAAAAAAAAAAAATGAATCACTTTATAAAACACACACAAACTATTTCTAATTCTAACAGTTGAAATACAATCCTTGATAATGGCTAAAAGTATAGCCGAAAGCGCTCGGAAAAGAACATTCGGACAATTTTTATATAATTTATCCTCTGAAAAGAAAAACTTTATTAGATCGCACGAGAAATTATATAAAAAACTAAATAAAAGCACCTTGTCAGTCGTTTTTAATGAAATGTGCTTGAAAGAAGGATTGCTGCCTAAATACACAAATATATATATATATATATATATAAATAGTTATAGAAATATAGTTCTGAAGTGTGCTATAATTATGGGATAAAGTGCTCAATATCAGAGATAGAGTGTATGCGAATATAAATATAAACGTGAACAATGAAGTCAACAATCAGAGACGACAGGCTGTTTCATGCTAGACGCAATCACATATATATATATATATATATATATATATATATATATATATATATATATATAATATATTGCACATATAGTGCTGGTGTTAATAAAACAGTGCTCGGTGTAATAAAACAGAGCTATTAATTATATATTAATAAATATACATGTTATCCTTAACCAGTAGCACAACTCTGAGTTTCATGCAAATTATGGTTTAGTTTTTAAACTGGTTTTTAACCAGTAATCTGCCTTAATGTTTAATATAAAAAAAATAATATTCACAACTATAAAATACATTTTACGATCTGCCTAAGTGAAACCTTGGTATGTTTGTCTGGCTCATTAGGTTTTCACTATATATATATATATATATATATATATATATATATATATATATATATATATACACAGTTATATATTCAGGAAGGCGACCTCCTGATGTTATTGTACTGGATTGAGGTCAATCTCAGTGTGCGGCACCTTTACTACAGGTTGACCCAAGCCTTGTGAGTGAAGTTGGGTAGACAGAACTCATGTGGGCTGTTGATAGCTGTGCTAGCACAAAGCCACAAATCATTGTGGCTGAGGGCTTGAGTGTGCTGGGCTTGCTCAAATTGTTGATCACACTAGATAACATGCTCTCTCCCAGAAATTGTAACAAAGATCTGCTCTGCATAGTTGCCGTGTAAACCACAGTAGATGGGTATCCTTGAATATGAGTGTCCAGCTATTATTATTATATATATATATATATATATATATATATATATATATATATATATATATATATATATATATATAATCTCATTTATTTTAGATACCTAATGTATTTTTTAAATAATAAACTGTAATCGCAATATAATACTTCACTGTGCCAGATATTTTTATTAAAATTTAAATTAAGTAACGGTCTGTCTATACTCAGCACCTAGATGTTGCTTTGTGCTACCAGCAAAGGATTATATATATATATATATATATATATATATATGTATATGTGTGTGTGTGTGTGTGTGTGTGTGTAAAATCTTTTCTTTCCAATAAACAGGGTTCTTTATTCATAGATCTGTTCATCTGGCACTGTCTGGGTATAGGTATATGACACTTAAGATATATTAGATGCTTCTCTCTGCACAAATAGAAAACTAACAGACCCGGTCCTTCCTTTGACCTGTGACAACTGAATCTCCCTCAGATTCTGAATCTTCTCTCTCTAACTGTGAGTACACCATCTCTTCTTACTCTACCTGTTAATACTCAACTACCTGTTACCTACATTATATAAGTCCAAGATCAGAACTCTTGCCCTTCTGGCTGAGGATTACTTAATCTTGGAAGATTTTCTTTTTTTTTATTTCTTTTCTCCTGATTATGGTCAATAGGTGATTCCTTTGAAATCCTTAGGTCTTGATTTTTGTTAGTTCTCCTAAAACTTTGGCCCAGATAAAATGTCTACAGTCCACTTGATTAATTGGATGTCCTGACCAATCAAGTAGGGACCTATTAAGTCATTCATATATATATTGGAGGCTCTGCCATTTCTTCAGGCATCAAACACTTTTTTGCCAGTTTGCAGCTTTTAGGAAGACTCTTTTTAGAGCTACTCATCCTTTTCCAATATTCTAAATTCTCAGATATGACTTTAGCAGCCTGGTTCAGTAGAGCACTTTTTTGGCTTCAAGCTTTATCTCCTTTACCATGGCACTATCATCCCTTATGTGACTGAGCACTTTTCTTCGCCATATCAGCAAGACTTTTTCAGTAGAACATTTTTTTTTTTTTACTTTGGCTATTTTTGATCTTGGCTGGATGGTTTCACCTCCTCACCATTGGGCACATTTGGTTGGTCTCCCATATTGAACTCACCTGGAGGTATACATGATACCCATTCTACAAACTTCAGTCACTGGCTGCCTGAGGATTACATGTAAATGCATGAAAATAGCGGTCATGTCTGGTCACTGCCTATCAGGATTTTGCTTTATTATATATATATATATATATATATATATATATATATGGACCACTAATCAATGTTTAGTTATTTTTTCTTTAGCCCAAATAAAATGTCTCTGATATTCTCTCAGATTAAAGAGTAGCTTGACACTAAGAATGCAACACCTGTATCCTATAATCATAAATGAGGAAAGAGAAATTACTGCCTTAATACACCAGGAGTTAGAATCTCCAACTGATAGCAAATCGGTCGGGTTTTGGTCCCAGCCTGAGATGATCGGATGTCTTGCCACACTGATGAGCTGTGATACAGCAAAACAGTCTGTCTGTGGATGACTCTCTCTCTCTCTCTCTCTATATATATATATATAGTCATCCACAGACAGACTGTTTTGCTGTATCACAGCTCATATATATATATATATATATATATACTAGCAGCGTTGCCCATGCTTGATTAAAAAATCGTACGACTCGTACAGCAGTCGCTATCACTTGACTTAAAATATTTTGCCCTTCCTTGCCTTTAAAGGAGTACCCTTTGCCATGCTGATGTTGCTACATGCCTTACTTCTTGCCTATCTCACACTGCAAATTTTTTCTAAGCTCTATACTAAACATTAAATCTGTTACGAAAAAAGAACTAAACAAAATGAACACAAAACGATCAGCTTTAAAAAAGGATTTGTAACTGGAAAAACTAAATGAAAAAAAGAATGTTAACAACAAATACTTTTTCACACCCAACACAGTTCTGCGGAATCAGAATCAACGTT
>OZ038478.1:33690852-33730852 GCA_964036315.1 Acanthosepion esculentum | reverse complement strand
ATTATTCGTTCTTACTGAAACAATATGAACCACTGCCATGGTGTCTTACATGTCAAACCCAATATACAGTAAAACATCTTCTAACTGAATGTATTGATCTCAGTTCAAAAAGGGACAATTTCTTCAAAGCTAACAGCCTAAAAGAACTATTTGAAAATATTAAAATGAATAGAATTATAACTGAAATTTGTTGGATTATATTTAAAAATATGTGAAAAAAAACCCCAAAGATTGTCTATTTTCCCTAAATATAAACCGAAATAAATCAGTTTTGGCATAAAATGACTCAAAAGAGTTGATATGCCATTAAAAATCCACTTAAACTTAAAAACCATGTAACGAGTTTGTGTGAATGGATGGCAGGGTGAGTTCAAAGTGGAATGGTAAAGAGTCAAACTTTGCTGAAAGCAAAAAGAGACAAGAAGAAGTGGAGAGCCATGATTGCTCATATCTTGAAGCTACAAGGCCCATAAAGGAAGAAGACTATATATAGCAGTCTGAGCTCTCTATCTTTGGCAGGGTAATTTTAACTCTGAATTCAAATTCCCTGTAAATATATCATGGGTCAGTGTAGCACGGTGATTCTCAGCTGCTGTGCCATGGCACACTAGTTTTCCTTTTAAGTGTGCCACAAAATATTGTCACAGCATACATATATATGCATGTGTGAAAGGAATAATGATACAGCATTAGTATTTGAATAAATAAGTCTTGAACTTTTTATCTCACATTAGCTAAAAAGGTTTTATCAATTTTATTGCAATTTTCCATTTCTTATGTAAATTAGGCTTCTCAATCCAAAATAACACCAAAAACAAGAAGTGAGAAAGATTATGCTCAACTGAAGAAAAACTGAGAGTCTGCTTATTGCACATTTGACCAAACATTGAAGAAATTGCAACCCCCACCAAAAAAAACACCAGGCACAGGTTTCACCCTAAATAAGCTGCATAATAGCAGCATAGCAGAATAGAAACATTGAAATAAAGTAAGTTCATATTTGTGTGTATTTTTAAAAAAATCTGACCAACACTTGCAATGATAAAGAATCTTACCAAAATTAGAAAAGGTATTAATACATACAATTTAATACCCGAATAAATACGGGAACAAAAAGAAATTCACCATTCATGTAAGATAATGAAAACCATGTTTTCTACCAGAAACTTATGAAATGTGCAAGACTAGCTGTGAAAACAATAACGATAATAATATACATTCTTTTTCTGTCTATCTTTCACACTTACATACACCCAAACCACAAATATATATTGAGGAACTAATTACAAATTTTCTTTCAAAAAATGTATCAAACAAAAAATAACTAATTTAGTACAATGGTCATATCAAGTACAAAATGTATCATGAATGAAAATGTACTTAATTAACAGAACAAAATCAGAGAGCCATGTTCAAATTCAAGTCATGTTCATTACATTCACTTATGTGCAAATACCTATGGCAAATGTTTGACTCCAACTCCTTCCCCAGCTATGGGTTAAATAAACTTGTTTCTAAACTAAGTCATTGTTATTCTCAAAAAATTGTTAACGCAATAATCAAAATGTTGCACCTTCACCAAGCCAACACTGAACATTCACCTATCATGATAGATAGGTGTTCTCACAAGGAGGTTACTTTCATTGGATATCTATTGGAACTCAAGCTCACCCAAGAACTCAGGTGGATGCTACATTCCTTGGTAACACTAGCCCTGACCTTTACACCTGGCATTCACCCTGTCATGTAGACAAGGATAAATCATCCACATTCCATTCATATTCCATTATTAAGGAGGAAAATCCACTTGGACAACTTCTTCCCAAGAACTGCTGCTTTATGTAACTGCACGTGTTGTGTATATATATATATATATATATATATATATATATGTATGTGTTATGATGTTGATTTGGGGTTGGTAGAGACAAACGCCAAATAACACGTAACAATAAAAAGGGTTTTAATAGGTTGGTAAAAAGGTACAGAAATCGCCTGAGTAGTCTATAACTAGCTCAGCCAAGAACTTCTCTGTCTCCCTGTCTGCCTCATGTCAACTGACATGCCACTATTTAAAGTCTTTGTTCACAGACGCAGACAAGTTCATCTTCAAGAGGGGTGGTAGGTTTCCGACAACAATATATATATTCTACACCTGTGCACTTATACAAACACATACACACACACAAAACAAAGATATATATATATATATACTACCCATAATGCACCACTGACCCTTATATAAACAGCCGAGAAAAATAACAGCACTAGTCGCCTGACGATTGCACTAGCATGAAACAGACTGTCGCCTCTAAGTGCTGACTTCCATGTCCACTTTTATATTTACACACGCTCTATCTCTGATATTGAGCACTTTACCCCATAAATATAGCACACTTTAAGACTATATTTCTGCATATATATATATATATATATATATATATATATATATATATATATCTTTATCTATTTTCTCTCAATTTCTGATGAAACCTTAATAAAAGTGAAATATGTTAGATTGATATATGTTTCCTATTTGTTCTTTATTTTATCATATATATCTTATATATAATATATATCATATCTTAAATAATTTTTAAAAATAATATTTTGCAATCTAACCAAATTCATCTCTATTCTTTTTATTTCCACCATCTTTGTTTTTAACTATCCCACATTGCAATAACAGAAAATCTTACAACAATGATGATATGTTGTAAGAGCCTAAACATAAATTTACTGTGGCTGAACCAGTGATTAAAGTACTTTCTAGATATTTTTGTCTTAGTGAATTATTTTCTCTTTTGATTAGAGTGGCAGTTTTTTATTTCAAAATTGTGGTCAGTTTTGTTATGGTGAACAACCAATCAATTTTGTGTTTTTTTTTAAATGTCTCTTTTGTGTTCACATAGTCTTTTGTTTAAACTTATTGAGGTTTCTCCAGTATATTCTTTCTGGTAATCCTTGCAGTTAATTAAATTGAGTAAATTACTCCTTCAAGTTGTGTCTTGATTTATTTTTTTTTGCTTAAGACTTTTATTGTTTTAGATGTCATTGTGACAAATTTTATGTTGATTTTAGATAAATTCTTTTTGGTTGTAATTGTGATAGAGTTTTTGGGTAGAATAATATATTTTTTGATTTATTGGGTTTGTTATTTATTTGTTGTGATATTTTAAGAAGAATCAGAAGAGTTTCCATCTTTTCAGGAAGGAAATAATAATTGGCAGAAGGCCAAAGTGTACATGAAAGGATTTATTTAATTGAATTTAATTTTTTTTAAGGTTTGTGTATTGATTTTTTTTTCTAACATGATTTTTAGAAATGATTTTATGACAATATAAGCAAAAATATATATACAGTTTTGTATAAAACTATGTATCACTGGATATGTGTGAGTGACTTTTTTGTGAAATAATTGTTGTATAGTTTGAATTAGAGGAGACATGCTAAATGCAAACTAAATAAAAACAACCCTTGTCTATAAAAAATATTCCTAAATTATTTGAATACATAATCACAGACTAATGGTTCCCAAACATTTTTTCTCAGGGTCACATTTTCACAGCATCTCTCATTCATGCAAATGTGAAGTCATGACAACATCAACAAACCCAGTCCAATGAAGTCCTAGTGGATGAAAGATGTCACAAGTAAACTTTTTAAAATTTTGTCTTACAATTTCCTCAATACTGTTTCTTGATATATAATAATATGTATCGTTATCTCATATCATATATATATATATATATATATATATATATATATATATATATATATAAATGTGATGAAAATGTGGAAAAGACAAAGCAAAATCTGAATATGTGAGTTTACTGTTTTTATTTTGTTTTTGTTTTTGTTATTCTGTCGACGTCAGACGTTTCGGTCAAATAGACCTTCTTCGGGACATGGTTAATGGAGACATATTTATATTAGATTTAAGTTAGATGAAGAGACGATATATACAGGACTGGTCAGAAACAGAAAAACTGAAATTCTAAAGTCAGCGTATTCTTTCTTGGAGTCGGATACGCTGGCGTCGCGTGGGCGGCAACTACGAAGACCTGCGCACAGGGAAAAGATTGTGTCCTAAGTGGAAGGTGAGGGGGACTATTTAAAACTATAGCTTATCGGTACGTTTGTCACGCATTAATCTTGCTACCCAGCTCGCGATCTGAAAGAACCCTGGTCGGTTATTTACTGTGTGTGAGGTGGCTATCATACCAGCCTCATAAATCTGCCTAAGGTTTTTATTGTGGATATATTTTAAGATCTTCACAGAGTCGAAATCAAAATTGTGATCAGATTTGGCTATGTGTATAACTAGAGCACTGCTTAGATTACCGAGGCGAATGTCACGTTTATGTTCGGAAATGCGAGATTTCAATGATCTACCTGTCTCGCCTACATAACTCAGGTTGCAGTCTCTGCAGGGCACCTGATAGACACAAGCATCGGATGTAATATGCTGTCTGCTGGTATTATTCAATATGTTACGTATAGATTTAGTGGGTAATGTAGTAGTTTTAATTTTTAGCGCGTTTAGATTGTTGGAGATGTGTTCGGTCAGAGGGTTATTCGGTAGAAAGATGCGGCCAATGGGATTATCAGGGGCAGCTGAGAGTGTGCCTCTCTCCACCTTTGATGTAGTAGTAGTAGTCGGTATGTTGTTATGTACTGATGGACGAACTCTGTGGATTTTCAAGGCTTTATGTTTAGCGCCGAGTATTAGTTGTCTCGGATACGAAAGGCTGGAGAAGGTATCCTCGATATAACCAAATTCGTCATCTAAATATTTTGCTGAACAGATTCGCAGAGCTCTCAAGTAAAATCCGATAATAACACCTTTCTTAGTCCTAGTATCATTGTGAGAGTAAAAGTGTAAATAGTCGTTTTTGCATGTGGGTTTACGATATACTTTGAATTCTAGTTTGTTATTATTTCTAGTGAGTAGTATGTCTAGAAAAGGTAGAGAATTATTCGATTCAAGTTCGTGGGTAAATTTTATAGTAGGTTCTACTCTATTCAATCTATCGGTGATTTTGTTTAGATCATGTTTCTGTGGGTAAATGAATAAAATGTCATCGATGTAACGGAAATAATGTGTATCATCAGGGATTATATATTTGAAAGGTCCAGACTCGAGAAATTCTAGAAATATGCATGCTAGGAATCCAGAGAGAGGACTACCCATTGGTAGGCCAAATTTTTGTTTATAGTAGGTTTCGTTATGCTGGAAGTAACAGTGAGATGTGCATAGGATGCATAATTTGATGCATGTTGAGATGGGGATAGGTAGCTTAAAGGGTGGAGGTGTCGTGGTCATGGACACCGCTGCGTACAACCAGAAAATGTTGGACTTGCTCAATGACAGAGACACGTATGAACAGATCTCTCCTCTACAAGTTTCTAAAAATCTTAAAGAATTCAATAAGTCCTATAAGAGTCTGATTCATAATGAAGATAAGATTTGGCTTTCCCTTATCAATTACCACCCCACCATCCCTGAAATCTACGGGCTCCCCAAAACCCATAAACCTGACATCCCTCTAAGGCCCATTATTTCGGGCATAGGCTCAGCCCCCCATAACATTGCTAGGTTTCTAACAAAATTTCTCACCCCAATTCTGGGCACCATAAGTCACGCGCATATAAAGAATTCAGGCGCTCTTCTCAATAAGGTAAGCAATATCGACATAGGAAACAAATCCCTAGCCAGCTTAGACGTTAAATTTCTATTCACCAATGTACCTGTGGATAAATGCATTAAACGGCTAGAGAACCACCTTAAGAAAACTGACTTTAAGCTACCTATCTCCATCTCAACATGCATCAAATTATGCATCCTATGCACATCTCACTGTTACTTCCAGCATAACGACACCTACTATAAACAAAAATTTGGCTTACCAATGGGTAGTCCTCTCTCTGGATTCCTAGCATGCATATTTCTAGAATTTCTCGAGTCTGGACCTTTCAAATATATAATACCTGATGATACACATTATTTCCGTTACATCGATGACATTTTATTCATTTACCCACAGAAACATGATCTAAACAAAATCACCGATAGATTGAATAGAGTAGAACCTACTATAAAATTTACCCACGAACTTGAATCGAATAATTCTCTACCTTTTCTAGACATACTACTCACTAGAAATAATAACAAACTAGAATTCAAAGTATATCGTAAACCCACATGCAAAAACGACTATTTACACTTTTACTCTCACAATGATACTAGGACTAAGAAAGGTGTTATTATCGGATTTTACTTGAGAGCTCTGCGAGTCTGTTCAGCAAAATATTTAGATGACGAATTTGGTTATATCGAGGATACCTTCTCCAGCCTTTCGTATCCGAGACAACTAATACTCGGCGCTAAACATAAAGCCTTGAAAATCCACAGAGTTCGTCCATCAGTACATAACAACATACCGACTACTACTACTACATCAAAGGTGGAGAGAGGCACACTCTCAGCTGCCCCTGATAATCCCATTGGCCGCATCTTTCTACCGAATAACCCTCTGACCGAACACATCTCCAACAATCTAAACGCGCTAAAAATTAAAACTACTACATTACCCACTAAATCTATACGTAACATATTGAATAATACCAGCAGACAGCATATTACATCCGATGCTTGTGTCTATCAGGTGCCCTGCAGAGACTGCAACCTGAGTTATGTAGGCGAGACAGGTAGATCATTGAAATCTCGCATTTCCGAACATAAACGTGACATTCGCCTCGGTAATCTAAGCAGTGCTCTAGTTATACACATAGCCAAATCTGATCACAATTTTGATTTCGACTCTGTGAAGATCTTAAAATATATCCACAATAAAAACCTTAGGCAGATTTATGAGGCTGGTATGATAGCCACCTCACACACAGTAAATAACCGACCAGGGTTCTTTCAGATCGCGAGCTGGGTAGCAAGATTAATGCGTGACAAACGTACCAATAAGCTATAGTTTTAAATAGTCCCCCTCACCTTCCACTTAGGACACAATCTTTTCCCTGTGTGCAGGTCTTCGTAGTTGTCGCCCACGCGATGCCAGCGTATCCGACTCCAAGAAAGAATACGCTGACTTTAGAATTTCAGTTTTTCTGTTTCTGACCAGTCCTGTATATATCGTCTCTTCATCTAACTTAAATCTAATATAAATATGTCTACATTAACCATGTCCCGAAGAAGGTCTATTTGACCGAAACGTCTGACGTCAACAGAATAACAAAAACAAAAACAAAATAAAAACAGTAAACTCACATATTCGGATTTTGCTTTGTCTTTTCCACATTTTCATCATACCGTCGGATCTACATCCACACATTTGCTTACATATATAAATGTATAGATATTATTATTATATATGATTATTATTCACAATTTGTAATTTATAATGCGATCATGATGGTTTCGCTGTTGAAAATGACTAGACAATCCAATGTATCTACTTTGAATCTGATCACTCCCTACCCACCCTATTTTTTTAACTTGTCCAGTCCCAAAAGAAAAAAAAAAATTCTAGGTGACCCTATTGGCCCATGCTTAATTCTTCCTTCTTTCCTTTCTTTCCATACCTCTCTCACTTTCTCCTACCCTCCCCATCTCTCTTTCTCTTCCCCCACCATGTTTTTTTGAAGTTTTATATTGAAATTTTTATTTTTCTCTCTCTTTCTTTTTTAATATTAAAACTTTTTCCTTTTTTCTCTTTGTTTTCCTTTCCCTTGCATCTGCATAACTTGACTGCATTTATTCACAAAACGCTGGTCAGAAGAGATGGATGTAAAAGTCCACAAAATAAATTATAACCAAATGTATTTTTAAGGATTCTGTATTCATTATATATATATATATATATATATATATATAAAAGTCAACACTCAGAGTCAACAGGATGTTTCATGCTAGATGCAATCATCAGGCTGTGAGTGATGATTGCATCTAGCATGAAACAATCTGTTGCCTCTGAGTGTTGACTTTTATTCATATATATATATATATATGTCAGTAAGTGCTTTTTAATCATTTGGATACTTTTAAAATATAATAATAAGAGTTTTTAGATATATCCATCAGATAAGCTTAGTCGTAAAGGTCTGCAAACATGGTAACACTTGATGATGATTATGATTATGATGATATTATTATCATTCTACTGATATTATTACTACTACTACGACTACTACAACTACTTGCTGTATAATAACAATTCATTAGCCCTCTCCTTTGAGTGGCTTTTGAGCCTTGTATTTGGTGAACATTTGAGCCTTGTATTTGGTGAACATTTGAGCCTTGTATTTGGTGAACATTTGAGCCTTGTATTTGGTGAACATTTGAGCCTTGTATTTGGTGAACCTAACCCTAGGTTTCAAGTAATGACCAGTAAGGGATTCTACCAAACAGAAAGTAAAGCTGAAACCAAAAGGTTTTATTCTTGTTGCACAGAACCAATGCTTGCTAACTTGAAATTATCACGCATGTCTACTAAAAAACTGTTTACCCCATATGCTGATTCTATGATGAATATCCAGAAAGAGTTGACCATCTTGTATCAGGCTGCATGGTCCTAACATCTGCCAAATATAAAACTCGGCATGACAGTGTAGGCCAATATCTACACTGGAAAAAAATCTGCAACTTTTATTGGAAGGAAAAAATTGGTATGAATGCCACCGAGACCCAATTACAGACCTGTAACAATTCTATGGGACTTTGCAATAGACTCAGACAGAACAATCAAAACTAATTGCCCAGACAAAGTGATCGAAGACCACAAAAACAGAATGTGCTTTCTTCTGGACATGGCAGTTCCAGCAGATTGTAATTTAGCTTTGAAGATTTAAAAAAAAAACTATCAAAATACAAGGATCTTGAAGTGGAAATCTCAAAAATGTGGCGCATGAGGACATCAGTAATTCCAGCTATGGTTGGAGCCCTGGGTTTGATTAGAAAAGGTTCTGATAGGCTCACTGAAGGAATTCTTGGCAGCCCATGCCTTAAAGAAATACAAGAAATTGTTCTCACAAGTACAGCTCACACCTTACAAAGGACTTTATCTACAAGCAGTCATAATGGCATTTCTGACCTTAGGTCTGTAGCTGAAGGAAAATGAGCATACAACAGAAACCAAAGGAAATAATAATAATAATAATAATAATAATAGTGAAGTCCTCAAGGGTCTTTAGATGTTACATCAAATAAGCTTTGGAGTAAGCATCTATTAAAAAAATGGAAATACTTCTGATGTATAGTATAGCTGGCCACTCATACTCGAGGAGACCCATCTACTAGGGCGGCTAGCCAATCCCTATTGTAGATGCTTGCTCAGGTGCATTTGTGTTTATTCAACACCCATAGAGCCCACCTGTGGCTTATACTGCAACTATGCTGAGCAGACCTTAGTTACAGTTTCTGGAAAAGAGCATGTTATCTAGTATGATTAACAATATGAACAAGGCCAGCATGCTCAAATCCTCGGCCACAATGACTTGTGACTTTGTGCTAGCACAGCTAGCGACAGCCCCCAAGGGTTCCACCTACCCAATTTCACTCACAAGGCTTGGGTCAACTCGTGGTATGGTTTTCAGGCCTTGTCCAAAGGTGCCGCACGCTGGGATCAACCCCCTCCAGAGTCCGATAACATCAGGAAGTCTCCTTCCTGACAAATAGACCGTGGAGCGATTTGAACCTGGGTCTCATGGTCAGAATGTGAATGTTCTAACCACTTGGCCATGTGCCAAATGATGCATCCTAATAAATAACAATAATAATAATATAGATAGATAGATAGATAGATAGATAGATAGATTTTAGCTGTGTACATGAAATAAACATTGAAGTAAAGGTCTATAAAAACCATATTTTGATACACAATAATGCATAACAATATAACTGAGTCATAGTTTGCCTTCAGATGTGTACATGAAATAAGCTTTCAAGTAAAGGGCACTGTCCTAGGTATGACGATAAACTACATCTGCTTCCTGGGTAAGACGATAAACTATGTTCAACAGCAAGGCCTCTGATCAGCAGGTTTTGAGGAGTGTGGGACCACCTCTTAATTTCTGGCGTTTCCAGGTCCACACTGACCCTGGGTGGTAGCACCTGTTAGGGTTCCAGCAAAAGGTAAATAGTTAGCCACCAAACTGGGATCAAAACACTATGAAAGTGCAAAAATAAATTTTCATACCAGAAATACTTTGTAAAAAAATTATTACCAGCAATAATTTTCTGAAAAAAAATTACCAGCTATACATTTTTGAAAAAAAAAAAAATTACCTGGTCTACATTTTTGAAAAAAAATATTACCAGCAATAAAAACCTTTTCGGCATTAAATGACCCATTGAGGTTGATATGCCTTAAACCAAACCAAATGTAAAGGGCAATAAAAACAGAAATATATTTGATTTACGCAAATAGTTGATTTTCTTTGCTTCTATATTCATTGTCCTGAACTTCTCAGAAATAAGACTTTACATATCACAAGAATAACGATACTGAGGAATTATCATTCATAGTTTTTACACTCTACTTTGCACATGATAGTACCTCACTTCTTTACCAATAACTTCAAATTTACAATCACCTATTCTCTGACAACAAACATTTAATATACTATTTAGAATCAATAACTTTCCTCAACCTTCAGTGACTGTGGAGGATTTAAAAATACCTGAATATTCCTTTAGAGAATAAGGACTTGAAATACCGATACAGTATCAAAGATATTCAGGTGAGGTAAAAGATGTGATAGCATTCATCTCAGCGAAATATATCAGTCATTTATGTACCATGTGTGATACACACTTAGGCAATCATGTATCTTTTGATACATGACGGACGAGGCAGATTTTTTTTTCCCGCAGTAGGTTGCCATTTCTTTCTGCAGCAGACCAGTTGCCATCCAAGGCTATAGAACCTGGTCTATTCTGCTATTTACCCATAGCTGGGGGGAGAAGAAAAGGATTCATACCTTTCCCAGGGGTATTAGCATGAAAGTGAATGTAATGTATTCGACTGGAATTCAAACTCAGTTCTCCGATTCCTCAATCCAAGCTGCTATCCATTACTCCATCATAATATATTGAAACGGATATGACAAACAGCTGGTGTCAGATTGATTTGCCCCTGTCAAACCACAATTATGGATAGGCTTATGGCCACACCATGTTGAAATACCAGTTCTACTCTAATCACCAAAGTTAAGCATTGTTGGGTCTGGTCTGTACCTAAATGGGTGACCACTTGGCAATACCAGGTACTGTAAGCTGTTTGGGAATAGTATGAATTGGCTTTTTCTCCTGCTAGCTATGAGTTAATTAGTAAGACCAGTATCATTAAATCATTATTATCTCCCCCACCAAATTCTCACAATCTAAAAACATTTTCTGGCTTTGAATCATCTGCAAAGGGTTTATAAGCCATAGAAAATGAATGAATCAATCAATCAGTCAGTACTTACCTGTCACACATACAAATACCTGTCACATTATACACATAATATATATATATATATATATATATATATTTTCTTTTAAGGTATGCTATGTTTATGGGTAAAAGTGGTTGATATCAAGAATAGAATGTATGTAAATATAAAAGTGGACATTGAAGTCAACATACATTGGTAACAGTCTGTTTCATGCTAAATACAATCATCAATCCATTGATGTTGATATTGTCTGATGATATATATATATATATATATATATATATATATATATATATATATATTCAGACACAGGTTTACAGCCATATCATGTTGAAACACTGGTTCCATAAAATGACTGAAGTTAAGCAACATCAAACCTGGTCAGTACCAAGATGGGTGATCACTTGGGTTACCAAGTGCTATAAGCTTGAATGTGTGGGTGGTGTAATGAATAACAGCTCAAAATTGTTAATCGGAGAGTCAAGTTGGGTTCATTATATTCACTTATGCCCAACTATCCTTGGGAAAGGCATGAATCCACCTATCCTCCCCCCTGCTATGGGTTAATTAGTAAGATTTGTATCACTAAAACAATTATTATCTCCCTAAGCCCCCTCCCACCAAAAAAGATTGTTCTCTGAAGAATTACTGGAGAAGAGGCAGAACAGGGAAAGAGACAGGAAGAAACAAAATAAAACTGAGTAATGACTAGTGAAACCACTGCCTCAGAAAGTACAGCACGACAGGCGGCACACAACTTCTGGAACAAAATCCACCAAGGGAACAATTTCACAAGCCACTGAATTTCTGACAATAACAAATCAATTCTCACCAACTGCTAATTTTCCCATCGCTTTTATTGACATAAAAAAAGTTGACAAAGACCTGGATCTGGACATGTCAAGCTGTTCTGCTAGAAAACCCAGGTGTGACTAGCTTTGACAGACATGTCCACATGTAATTCAGGTCCTCTTTTGCATCTGTACTGATACCACTTTGCCATATTGGGTTTAATTGTTATTTTTATTGTTATGTTTTTTCATTTTGTCTCAGGTGAGTTTAATGTGTTCAGGGAAATTATTGTTCATTGATATTCAATTTATATTTTTGTGTTCATTATAAAACATTGGGGATATTTAGAATATTAAATGCATTCTAGTTCTCGATATTATGGTTATTTCATCTCTGCGTGACCATTCACCGACAGGAGTTTGTGTTTGTTGATTTTTATAAACAGATGTTTTAAAAATCAACATCCTCTTCTATACAATTCAAATGATAGGACTTAAGATAAACCTTTCCAAAAGAGAAACTATGATCTGAAATTGGAATGAAAGCAGTGACGGCTTCTACACGGAACCCATCATAAAAATTCAGTATATGGAATTAATAAACACTAAAGGCTCCTAATACCTTGGTGTATGGATCGGTTATAACAAATTTAGTATACAAGATATGGAAGTTGAACATAGAATATGCTGTGCAAGGTATAGTTTTATCCAACACTTCAAGTTGCTATAAAACCAAAATCTTAAACTAAGAACTCAAATTATTCTCTTAAATGGCCTCGCCAAGTCTAGACTCTCACATGAATGCCATGCACAGCATTCATTTTGTTCAAAAATGTCTAAACTATCAGCTATGTACAAATGTTTTCTCAGATCAAAGATTAAAAATGGCTTGAAGTAAATGTTAAAAAAGACAATCCTTCCTCAGATCTTATAGACTGGTGCTACAGAATCACAAAGAACTTTACCAAATTGGATTTACTCTCATTTGGTTGTCATATATGGAGTGAAGCCTGTTCAGATATGTCTAAACATCAGCTATGTACAAACGTTTTCTCAAATCAAAGATTAAAAATGGCTTCAAGCAAGTGAATCCTCCAGGTATTAAAAAAGACAATCCTTCCTCAGATCTTATAGACTGGTGCTACAGAATCACAAACAACTTTACCAAATAGCCTTGTCAAGTCTACACTCTCATATGGATGTCATGCATGGTGTTCAGATATGTCTAAACTATGAGCTGTATGAAAACGTTAACTTGGATCAAGAATTAAAAATGACTTCACGCGAATCAATCCTCTATCTATTAAAGAAGACAATCCTTCCTCAGATCTTATAGACTGGTGCTAAAGAATCACAAGCAACTTTACCAAATAGCTTTGTCAAGTCTAGACTCTCATATGGATGTCATGCATAGCATCCAACCTGTTCATAAATGTCTAAACTAGCAACTATATAAAAAAATTTTCTCAGATCAAGGATTAAAAATAGATTCAAGCAATGCTTAGTATATCTCTAATTTTGTTCATTAATTTATGAGGACAATTAACTGTGCACTAAGGCTGGTGAGTATAATAAATATTTTTTTAGGTGGGTAACAAAAAAATCAATATTATTTACCTAGAAGTAGAACTTCAGACAAACCTTTCTAAAACAGAAACTCTGATCTGGAGATGGATAATAAATAGTGATAATAAATATTAAACCTTTCAAATATCTCAGTGTATAGATCAGTCATAACAAATTTAGTATAGGAAAGAAGAAAATTGAATATAGAATAGGCATACTACTACCAAGCGTCCCAAGAAATAAAACTCAAGGTAGACGTTTTTAAAACAACTACAATCTGGAATTGGAATGAAATCAGTGATGGCACCTACTCTGAATCCATCATAAGAATTTAGGATGTGGAATTATTAAATACCAAACACTTCAAATACTTCAGCATATGGATCAGTTGTGTTAAATTTAGTACAGGAGATAAGGAAACTTAATACAGAATAGGCTGTTCTAGGGGTAGTTTCATCCAACATTGCAATTTGCTACAAAAATAAAAACATTAACCTGAAACAGAAAACATGAGTAATATTCTTAAATAGCCTTGTTGAGTTGAGATTTTCATATAGATGCCAGGTATATCACAAAACCTGTTTGGAAATATCTACACTGTCAGCTGTATACAATTTTATAAAATTAATGGTTAAAAATTGCTTTGAATAAGTGAAGTCTGAGGGTCTTGGTAAAGACCATTCTTCTTCAAACCTTTTGGACTGACACTACAAAATCATAAACAAAGAACTACACCAACTATACTAGTTGAGGACTAGCGGCAGCAGCAACAACTAAAATGGATAGCACATGCAACTTGAAGAGAATATAATGACATAAGACGTTGATGTTCCACACTATTTCAAACAAAATGTTAAGGATGTCTCCATCAATACTGGATAGGGTGATAACAGATACTGGGCTTAAGAAACCTATTTTCCTGAAAAGATTTTAAGAGATTTCATAAATTTCAACTAAAAGCAGAACTGGCTGTTTGGTCAATGAATGTCAAATGTTTCCTTGTAAAGAAATAGATAATATTATCATTACCATTGTAGAATTGTCCGATGCAAGCTGTGGTTGGGCCAAGGTGGGTGTTACTATTGCTGTCACCACTGCAGGAACAGAAGTCAAGCAAGCAAATGACGTTGACATCATATCTTCCTACACCAAACCTCCAGAACTGCTACTCACCTTCATGGATTCCACAAATCTTGCTGAGAATTCGACCAATCTTGCCAGACACAAATTGTTCTGAAAGAGAATGCGAAGACTTTAGAAGGAACAAAATCCTAAACAGGAAACAAGTGATGAAACTCTGTTCAAAAGTCTGAGGAGGAGTGTAAACTGGATGATAGGTGACCTACCTACTCCTATAAATACTCATAATTTTAACATTATTACTACTGCTACAAGACTACTAATCAGTAACAAGGTCTCTAAGCCTGATGACGCATAAACCAGGCCCTTTGGCACCTGTTACCATCAGTTTGTGTGAACAGATTTCTAAAGTGGTTGCCAAAATGGAGCCTGTATGGTAGCTTCTTTGGAGTTATTGGTTTTACTTTTGGTGGCAGAAGTGATAAATATTTATATACATTGTTAATCATAACATCTATTAATTCACTGACAGGTACATTGGTGAATAAATTTTTGATGTCTAGTAACATCAATATACTATTATTTGATTTAATGCTTCTGATAAGTCGTATGAAGAGATATATAGAGATTATACTGTATTGAGAAGGTAAGTATAGTTTAACGATTACATTGTTAATTTGAAAATTTGGGCAATATAAGTAGGTATCTGTGAGATCCAGTTCGATGCAAGTGTTTTGTTCCCACCCCCGAATCTATGATATATCCCCCCACTCCACACAGTACTACATCTCAATTTTCATAAGATAGTATTCATATAAAATACAAATTTTATTGTAATCTAATTATATATAATAATGAATCATATGCAATGTAGGTGAACAATTCAACTAGAAAAATTGAAAATAAATACAATGTATCTATATACAAATTAGAGACATGTCCATCTTAAATAAATCAATAATGTTTTGTGGCAATTTTTAAATCATCTTGAGATTTTTTTTTAATAATTTTAGTACATCCAACATTATGGATAAAAAATAGTGAATTTTATTTCGTGTTTTTTCAAGACTTAGCCTGGGAAAAACAAATTCACAGATTTGGACAAAGAAGATGCCAGAATGACCTCAGAATCTGCAAAAGTTTGTCAAATGTGCTTAGCTTAATTTGTAAATTATATAAATGTAGACATAAAAAAAGCAAATGTTGATAAGATAGTGAGGGTAGCAACAGTCTGTGAACAACTTTGCTATGGCCTACCATTGTTTTTGCCTTACAGTAAACATTAAGAAAACCATAGCATGCCCTGAATACCATCTTACCAGATTTTTATATTATCAGCTGTGATACATCTCTAGAACAAGTAGACCATTTTCCATATCTAGGCAGCCTTTTATCGAAGAAGTGCACCTCAGAAAAGGACGTGGAACACATGTGGAACAACACACAGGGCATTTGGAAAGCTAATCAAACGTGCTTTCAACAATAAAGATATGAACTTAACAACAGAAATTATGGTCTATAATGCTGTTATCATTTCAATTTTCCTATATGGTTGTGAAACCTGGAATCTATATCGTTGCAACATCTAACAATTAGAATGCTTTTACCAGCAAATCTTGAATGTCAAATGCAGTTACTATGTAACCAAGAGCAAAGTCCTGGAAAGAGCCAATGGTCAAATCATCGAATTGCTGATCATTTAAGCACAGTATTCAATGGTCAGGACATGTAGCAAGAATGGAAGAGTTAATATTTCAATTTTTATTCGGTGAGCTCACTTCAGGAGAAAGACCATGGGGTTGTCCTCTTCGAAGATACAAGGACCAACTGAAAACAATACTGAAGGCCACGAGACAATGTCAATGGGGATCAAGAGGCAGCAAGTATCTTAAAATCTACAACATATTGGAATTTCTGTTATATTTAGGAATTCATTATTTATAAGAATTAACCAGTGCAGATGAATCAAAATTGTAAAAACGTAAGTTCATTTCCAAATTTTGACTCCTTCAATCGTCAATGGGATTCAAATGTGTACATAAGTAATCTTGCAATAAAACAGGTTAGGGCAGATGGAACTCGAAATACATATCACTTTCATATATGTGTATTGACCAAGGTCTTTGCACAGCCAGCCGCAAATACCATCTTACCAGATTTTGATATTACCATTTGTGATACATTTCTAGAACAAGTAGACCATTTTCCATATCTCGGCAACCTTTTATCGAACAAGTGCACCTCAGAGAAAGAAGTGGAACAGAACTGGAGCTGCACACAGGGCATTTGGAAAGCTAATCAAACGCGTCTTCAACAACAAACATCTGAACTTAGCAACAAAAATTATGGTCTATAATGTTACTGTCATTTCAATTTTGCTATATGGTTGTGAAACCAGGACTCTATATTGTCACAATATCCAAAAATTGGAACACTTTCACCAGTGAAAGCTTTGTTCAATCTTGAATATCAAATGGAATTCCTATGTGACCAACACCAAAGTCCTGGAAAGATTCAAAGCATCAAATCACTGACCATTGAACACTGCCTTCTATGGTTAGGACGTGTAGCAAGAATGGAAGAGTAAAGGTTTTCACATCAAGTTTTATTCAGTGAACTCACTTCAGTGAAAAGACCATGAGGTTGCCCTATTTCAAGATACAAGAAGCAACTCAAAATAACACTTGAGCTTAAATCATTAGAAACACACGGACAAGATCGTATCAACTGACAATGTTCCATCACCATCAGAACAAAACCTTTGAGTCCATCAAAAGTGAAAAGAATAAGTCAAACGACAAGAGAGAAAGGATCAACAAAATCAACCTTGTCATCCTCCAACATTACTATGCATTCAATGCCATCAGTTCTTCCATCAAAGAATTGGTCTACTTAGTCAGCAATGCCATCCATCATCATAAAAGAAGAGATCAGCAAAGAAGAAATTAAATTCTTGGATATGATAATATATATATATATATATATATATATATATATATATATATTACTCTTTCGATTCTGCAATTATTAGTTTGGCTAATGTAATATCTTTCTATTCATGAAAATATATTGTGGCTATTATTAATAAATGAAACTTTTCTCTATTACTGTATTGGTTTGTTTCACTTACAATTTACAACATACATTTATGTAATAAATTTATTATAATTTTCTTTTCAATGAATAATTTTTGATTTAATGTATATTGTAATGGAGATTGCATGTTATGTTATTTTTTTCAGCAGTATGACAAAATTTTACTTATAATTGTAAGACTCTAAGCATTTTTGTATTGGGATGTGTAAACACACCAGGGGACTATCCTTTTTTGGAAACACAAGTTGTCTAATGCAGGGTTATGTAGAAACTTTAGGTAATAAACTAAACAAACATTTTGGCTAATCCATTATGAGTGTTTATATAATGCTTATAATTATGGTAACCAGTTGGGAGAGGTTACTTGTAACTGAAAGATGTGATAGACTTTTCAACATTAGTTCACTCTCCTTGCTTTCTTAAGGTCTGAACATCTGTGCTAAGCTATATATTGCCAATAAACATTACCCCATATCCTCCTGGCATCAGTTTAAACTGATGCCTTTATTTTTCTCATAGGTCGAAACTATAATATTTGTAAGTAAGAATATCACCGAAATATGTTGGAAAATTTCCCATGTTTTCATTTGAAATCAAGAAAATATTAATTTCAAGCAAAATGGTCAGAATATATTAAAAAACAAAACAATGGTGTCAGTTAAGCCCATATCCTCCTATCATCAATTTGAACTAACATTTTTTTTACATATAGTTAAACAATAATTAAAAACCATGATTATAGAAAGTAAAAAGTTAACTAAAATATGTTGGAAAATGTCTAAGCTTTGATGTATCTATAATGTAATCGATTGTTTCTCACTAAACATGATGCGGCTTCCCTCTGTTTCTTCTACAAATATTTTCACGGCAATTGTTCTGATGAGCTTTTTACCTTAGTGTCTCAACTGCATGAATTTAAGTGTGCTACTAGACTGGAAACTAAGTTTCACCAATTTACTAAGTTACCTAGATGCAACCATCTATTCTAACAATTTCTTTTCTTGCACTTTTCTTTTGATTTCTTGGCTCCTTACCATCTATAATCTTCAAAAGTTTAAATGCAACATCAGTTGCCATCTTCTGTCTTCCTGAACCCTGTTCTTTAATAGTCCTCTCCATACATCTCATTAAAGTTTTCTTTTTTCTTTCACTCCCTGTAATGCCCTGCATCCTACTGGCATTATTGCCTTGCTTTGGGTGAAATGATTAAAAAAGAATACAGACATCAGGCAAAATAGTCATTATATATATATATATATATATATATATATATATATATATAAATGGTGACTGGTTAAAATGGTTAAGCTATTATCTTCTTATTAATTAATAATAATTTTTAACATTCATTTATTACTATAGATGTAAATTTAGTGGGCAGGACCAGTGCATACTACACCTGAAACCCCTGATTGGGAACCCCAGGCAGTGTTTTGTGACTCTTGCTATCTTATCATTTGCTTTTTTTCTATCTACATTTATATATGTTACAAATTAAACTGACAATTAAAGGATAAACAATTTCCATGGATTTTGATGTCATTCTGTGGTCATTTGTTTTTTGCCAAACCCATGAATTTTTCCCTCCTGCTAAGTCTCAAACAACACTATATAAAATTCAATATTTCTTAACCATAATGTTGGATGTGTTAAAATTATTCAACTTTTAAGAAGAAAAATCTCAAGTTGATGTTAAACATTGTTGCAAAACATTGTTGATTTATTTAAGATGAAGTGATCTATTATGACAGGTCTCTAATTTATATTCAGATACATTGTATTTATTTTCAATTTTTCTGGTTGAACTGTTCACTCTATTGCATATGATCCATTATTGTATTGTGTATATATATATATATATATATATATATGTATATGTATATGTATGTATGTAGGTTGCAATATAATTTGTATTTTATATGAATACTATCTTATGAAAACTGAGATGTAGTAGAGTGGAGGCTCTGTATCATAGATTGGCAGCGATACCTGTGTTTAAATAGACATCCCTGTTCTTTTTTTTGTTAAACAATAAAATTAACCGTGACTTATAGTGTGTCCTGATAAAAATAAAATTAAATATAAAATTAAAATATATAAGCAAACAATATAAAGAATTCAAATTAAAAATAGGCATTTGCATTTTCCTTTGAAACCCTTATCTCTTTCTTTCTCTCTCTGAACTTCTCTTTCTATATTTCTTTCAACTAACCAGAAGGAAACCCTCAAATAAAAAAGGAAGAAGAAAAAGACTGAACCTATCCAAAAACATCAGTAGTTTGCAGAAACAGAGCCTACTTATTTATGACTGAAATCCCCAAAATCAGGGAGGCTACATGCATAACTTTTGTTATGAAATATGAAAAAAGGCACACTGGAAAAATGAAAAAAGGCAGACTGGAAAAATGAAAAAAGGCACACTGGAAAAATGAAAAAAAGGCACACTGGAAAAATGAAAAAAAGGCACACTGGAAAAATGAAAAAAAGGCACACTGGAAAATAAAATAATTTGGCTAATCAAAAAAAATTGATGCAAAGAAACTTTTTGATGATTAGCTGAAACCAAAATTTCCAACCACTAACTCTGAGCCTATTCAAGAGTATAAAAATCTAACACCTCTGTGCCAGAGGCAGAGGAGCCCAGAAGGATAGCAGAGGAGGACAGAACAAAAGAATGCAGCCATGCATGATGAATCAGTCAAGAGGTCATCAACTACTGACATTTTCAGGGCTGAGAAAAACACAGCAGATTGACACCCACCAAATTTCTGAGATTACTACTATCCCTACTATGGTCTTACTTCAAAACACCAAAACAGACATTTCTCCAGACTGCCATCTATACTCACTTTATTAATGAACTTTTGCTGAGCCAAATACCAAAGAACTCAGTTTCCACTCCAAGAAAATAAATAAAGATATATTTTTTATTTTAACCCTTGAGTCAGTTCATTTCATTCCCAAAGTTTCTGATAAAATAATTATACTACCACCTATCCACACTGGCAATGTTCATAAAGTGAATACTTATACCACAGACTTATAAAAGAAAATTAATATATTAATAAATTCATTTCAGTGAATAGATTAGCTTTTAATTTACTTATTACTAACTCATTACTTTACTCAAAGAAATTCATAAAAAATTAGTTACAAAAAGTTTGCATTAATTTTCCTCACTCTTTTAAGTGAGACTGGCGGGGTAACCTTCACAGCATTCAACTGAGACATATTGAGTAACTGTCCCAATATTCAACTGAGACCAGTCAAGTAACCTTTTCCCCACTCAACTGAGACCTGATGAATAAACCTCCCAGCAATCAACTAATCTCTGGATCTTTTTTTAATTGGTTTCATGCCATGCCAGGCAGTAAAGCCACTAAGACACAAGGGTTTACTGGGTGTGGAAGAATTAGGAACAGAATCATTAATGAGCAGGAAGAGAAAAGAGTAATCAGGAAAACAGTAGATAGTGATTGACATTGCATTTCAATTTTTGCAGATTAATGTTGGCTGGAGAGCATGGAGCCAGAAGGGAGTTTTCATTAAAAACTAGCCCCAATGAGTATTTACATTGCTTTCCATCAGCATGGCTGATGCTAACCTCCAGGAAAATGACCTGGGACTTCTCAAGTTAATGTTCTCAGCTGACATGAAGTGGAAAGACTATATTGAATCCACTGGTAGGTCAGCTGCTAAGAAATTTGGTTCACTGCGTCAGACAAGACAATTTTTCCCTCCAGAATCTATCATACATATCTATAAGTCTACCATTCAACCATGCTTAGAATATTGCTGCCATATATGGTCTGATGCCCCTGCTATTTACCTTGAGCTCCTTGAGTAAACCAAAAGAAGAATCAGCAATATTATTGGTCCTAATTTGGCAGCTCAGCTTCAGTCACTTTCCCACAACTGTAAGGTTGCCTCTCTGTGGCTTTTCTATAAATACTTTCATGAAAATATTTGGATGAGCTCTTCACTATGTACTGTAAATACTCATTGGGGCTAGTTTTTAAATTGTTGTTTTATACCCCCCCCCCACAGACAATGGATTGTACATATGGGGTTTAGTTAGGACTTTAATAGAGAATGTGGAGTGAGTAGCTATGAACTGTCCAACAACTAGAATTGACAAAGTTTTCAATAAGCAATAACAAGAAAAGAACAAAATAAAAAACAGGCAAGCAAACACTATATGCATGGCAAATTAACAGTAATAAAGCAAAACAACAGTAATATGACACAAACTAAGAATTGGCATCAACACACAAAAGCAAGTTTGAGCAAGCGAATGTAGTGTTCTAACTTTAAGACAAGACAGACCAGGACTGTGTCAGATGAAACCGTGAACTGCCCTATTTTATTGGCTAGAAAAAATCCCATCATGCATTTGTGTGTGTTTGCCTATAAAAGAGGAGGAGAAAGTATTTTAGTCATTGGTTATCCAGGTTAATGATAAGTTAAGATTAGTTCTGTGCCTGATCCCACGCAAGCGAGGTCTGGGCAGATTTTGACCAGTGGCCTAGTGTACACACTTTGGTTCCCCACATTAAATAACTGACCTTGTGTCCCATTCTGTACCGATGGGTCAGAAGCAGATACCCATTCAAATTTGAGAACTTCATTAGTGAGCAAGCTTCTTGATTCTGCCTATAGGCAGAATATTATGACTGCTCTTATTATTTTTGAGGTGGTGGATGGGTCCTACTAACATATTTTATTTTAGTTTGATGTTGTGCTATTTTTAGTTTTGTTTTTTGGGTTCATCCCCTCCCCAATAATTTCATGTATCTTTATATATTTTTGTAAGAAAATAATTCAAAAAATCAAAAAAATAAGGACATTTGGAATCTATGAAAGTTTTGTGTCATGGGGATTTTTGTAGATTCCCTGTGAAGATGTTGTATTGTAGTATATTTTGAATTGAATGGTGTTGGATGAGTTCTGTTGATGAATGAGCAAATTGTAATGGATGAATGGGTTGTGAATCTGATTAGCTAGGTCTAGGATAGTTAATGTTGACCAGCCTTAACCCTCTTCCTCTTTGGCCTTGTGCCAAAATTGTTCTTCATAAATAATAAATCAACATTCCCATTTGGGATTGAAATTAACAGAGAGAAGTTTTTTTTTGTTTTTTTTTTTAACTCTTTTTTTATATCTACCTACCTATAAGCAAAACTAATTGTTTTGCTAGTAACCAAATAAGAATTATATTTGGTTCACTGCATTCATAGTTGTCTCATTATCTTAAGTGCCTTCACACAAGAGTTCATATTTCCCATGGCCAAAAATAGTGAAATGGATTGATTGGTTTTTATAGCAACTTTTTTTTTGTTTCTTGTTTTCTTTCCAGTGAAGCACTTAACAAGGCAATTATTGGCAGATTTTGAAGACTGGAATTATTCAATCCATATTGTCAATGCTGTTCACATGAGTGAGTTTGCTGAATTTGTTGGCACTGATATTTTCTGCTTTGTGGAAAATGGTAAATCAAAGAATTACAGAATTAAAAATTAAGTCAGAATGCCAACAGATGCTGGCATTTGGTTGAAAGCCAATTCTTAGGAATTATTGATTACCAAAAATTGTTTTTATTTGAACAAGTTGTTTTTTTTTTGTTTTTTCTTTCTTTTACTTTTTTTCTTTGGATTGAAAAGTGTTATAAGAAAGTGGAATCGTAAAAGAGAGGAAGGAAGAAAAGAGAGGAAGGAAGAAAAGAGAGGAAGGAAGAAAAGAGAAGAAGGAAGAAAAGAGAGGAAGGAAGAAAAGAGAAGAAGGAAGAAAAGAGAGGAAGGAAGAAAAGAGAGGAAGGAAGAAAAGAGATAGAAAAAAGGAAAGGAAGAAGTGAAAAGACAAGGACAAAGAAATGGTGGATGTTGAAGGCACAAAAAGCATGAATACAATGAAGAAGAAAGATAGAAACGAGGAAATAAAAAAGAAGCAAAAAAGAGAGGGAACGGAATAGAAATTGAAAGAATGAAAGAAAGAAGTTGAGAGTAAAGAAGCAAAATAGAGTAAAGAATGAAAAAGAAGAGGGAGGAATAAAAAGTAAAAGCAAGAAAGAAACATATAGGAGTTGAAAATGGAAGGAAAGATGGAATAAAATGGAAAAAGAAAAGGAAAGAAAAAGTTAAGCAAAAATAATAAATGGAAGAAAAAGAAATTCAAAGAAAGCAAAAAGAAATTGAAAATCAATGACAGAAAGAGGGAACAAAGTTGATGAAGAAAAAAAGGAGAATATGTTGAAAAAAGAAGAAGGGTTGAAGAAATAAGAATGAGATATTTTGAGTAGGATGATAAGGGAGCAGGAGATGGCAAATAAAAAAGTAACAAGGAGAGAATAGAGATGGAAATTATAGAAACCTGGGAATAAAGGAAGGAAAACTTCGGAATAAACAAATGAAAATAAGAAAATGAAAGAAAGGAATGAAAATAGAAAGAAAGGAATGAAAATAGAAAGATAAAATGAATAAGGAGAAAAAGAAAAGAAAAAATATTACCCTTTTCTTTTCCAATTCTAAGAATTCTTCTTATTCAGTTTTTCCTTCTTTATATCATTCTTCTTCCAAGCTTCTTCCTTTCACTTATACATTACTTCTTTCTTTCTTTCTTTTACATATAAGCTTCTCTGTTTTCTCTCTTTCTTTTTTTACCATTCATTTTCTTCTCCCTTCTGATTTTCTTCATCCTTTGTTTCTTATCACTCTTTTCTTTCCTCTTTACTTCTTTCTCTTTCTTTCCTTTTTTCTTCTAATTCTTTTCTTCTGTTTTCACTTCTCTTCCTTTCTTTCCTTCATTCTTCCAACTCTTTTCTTCTCACTATACTTCTCTCCCTTTCTTTCCTTTTAACTCTTTTCTTCTCTCACTTTCTTTCCTCCTTTCTTTCAACTCTTTTCTTCCCTCTTTACTCCTCTCTTTCTTTCCTTTCATCTCTTTTCTTCTCTCCCTATTTCTCTTTCTACCTCCTTTCAACTCCTTTCTTCTCTGTTTACTTCTCTTCTTTTCTTTCCTTCTATTTTCTTCTCTCCCTACTTCTCTCTCTCTCTCTCTTCCTTTCCTTCAACTCTTTTCTTCCCTTTTTACGCTCTCCCTTTCTTTCCTTTTAACTCTTTTCTTCTCTCCCTTTCTCCCCACTCACTCCTAGAATGTCAACATTTTAATCTTGAGCAAATACTGGTCTCTCAATATCGACAAGTCACAATCTCATATTCTCATTGCCTGATCAATAAAATGATTAAATTACTACTGTAGCGGCTCTCAGGTATATCATATTTCAAACTGCATTTCTCTCATATTTAGTTAATTTAAATTTGCTTTAAATATATATCCAATTAAAACATTTCTTGCTTTTATTCATAAAAATAAATACAGGAGCCTACTGATAGCTATAAAAAACAAACAGGGAAATTAATTACAATTTTCATTTCTTCCATGGAATTTTTCGTTATAAGATTTCTTAAAAACTTTTTCTTACTCCTCTTTCTTTACTTTTCCATACTCTTCTTTCTTTACCCTTTTTTTACTCCCCTTCTTTTATTCTTTCATCCTCTTCTTTGGTTACTCTTCTTTCTTTACCCTTTTTTTACTCCCCTTCTTTTATTCTTTCATCCTCTTCTTTGGTTACTCTTCTTTCTTTACCCTTTTTTTACTCCCCTTCTTTTATTCTTTCATCAATCTTCTTTGGTTACTCTTCTTTCTTTACCCTTTTTTTACTCCCCTTCTTTTATTCTTTCATCCTTTTCTTTGGTTACTTTTCTTTCTTTACCCTTTTTTTACTCCCCTTCTTTTATTCTTTCATTCTCTTCTTTGGTTACTCTTCTTTCTTTACCCTTTTTTTACTCCCCTTCTTTTATTCTTTCATCCTCTTCTTTGGTTACTCTTCTTTCTTTACCCTTTTTTTACTCCCCTTCTTTTATTCTTTCATCCTCTTCTTTGGTTACTCTTCTTTCTTTACCCTTTTTTTACTCCCCTTCTTTTATTCTTTCATCCTTTTCTTTGGTTACTCTTCTTTCTTTACCCTTTTTTTACTCCCCTTCTTTTATTCTTTCATTCTCTTCTTTGGTTACTCTTCTTTCTTTACCCTTTTTTTATTCCCCTCTTTTATTCTTTCATCCTCTTCTTTGGTTACTCTTCTTTCTTTACCCTTTTTTTACTCCCCTTCTTTTATTCTTTCATTCTCTTCTTTGGTTACTCTTCTTTCTTTACCCTTTTTTTACTCCCCTTCTTTTATTCTTTCATTCTCTTCTTTGGTTACTCTTCTTTCTTTACCCTTTTTTTACTCCCCTTCTTTTATTCTTTTATTCTCTTCTTTCTTTACCCTTTTTTTTATTCCCCTTCTTTTATTCTTTCATTCTCTTCTTTGGTTACTCTTCTTTCTTTACCCTTTTTTTACTCCCCTTCTTTTATTCTTTCATTCTCTTCTTTCTTTACCCTTTTTTTTACTCCCCTTCTTTTATTCTTTCATTCTCTTCTTTGGTTACTCTTCTTTCTTTACCCTATTTTTACTCCCCTTCTTTTATTCTTTCATTCTCTTCTTTCGTTACTCTTCTTTCTTTACCCTTTTTTTACTCCCCTTCTTTTATTCTTTTATTCTCTTCTTTCTTTACCCTTTTTTTTACTCCCCTTCTTTTATTCTTTCATTCTCTTCTTTGGTTACTCTTCTTTCTTTACCCTTTTTTTACTCCCCTTCTTTTATTCTTTCATTCTCTTCTTTCTTTACCCTTTTTTTTACTCCCCTCCTTTTATTCTTTCATTCTCTTCTTTGGTTACTCTTCTTTCTTTACCCTATTTTTACTCCCCTTCTTTTATTCTTTCATTCTCTTCTTTGGTTACTTTTCTTTCTTTACCCTTTTTTTTACTCCCCTTCTTTTATTCTTTTATTCTCTTCTTTGGTTACTCTTCTTTCTTTACCCTTTTTTTTACTCCCCTTCTTTTATTCTTTTATTCTCTTCTTTGGTTACTTTTCTTTCTTTACCCTTTTTTTACTCCTCTTCTTTTATTCTTTTATTCTCTTCTTTGGTTACTCTTCTTTCTTTACCCTTTTTTTTTACTCCCCTTCTTTTATTCTTTCATCCTCTTCTTTGGTTACTCTTTCTTACTATTCTTTCTTTATTCTTTCATATTTTATTCTTTTTTCATTACTATTTCTTCGTCTTCTTTCTTCACTCTTGTTAGTAGTAGAGTCAACATACTTGCATAAACTTTTCCATCTAGTAGAACTGACAATACCTCCCATTACTCTTCTTAATCATAATTACTCTTTGTTATCTGTCTTCTTTATCCCCATAATTTTCACTTACTACCATCTCCTCTTTAACTCATATCCTACCTCATTCATCATAACTATTTTAATGTTAATCCTCTACATTGAGTGCCTCTAAAGCCTTGTAACTGGTGAAATTTAGTATTAAGCAGGATTTTTTTAAAGCAAATTGCCCCAAGCAAGGCGGGAGTGCCACTAGCATGCAAAGGGTTACAGAGAGTGAGAGTAAGAGTAAAGAGGAGTGTTTGGGAAAAGGATAAAGAGAAGGACAGGGATCAAGGCCAAGGCATGAAAAGATGTTGATTGACATTACATTTGAATATTTGAAGATTATAACTATCAGAGAAACAAGTGAGAGGAAGGGAAGTTCCATTGACGGGAAATGCTGTTGGAGTAGAAGAGATGGTTACATTTAGTCGTTTTGACAGTGAAAGGGTGGGACCTAGATGCCAACCTAGTAGCACACTTAAATTCATGCAGTTTGGGAACCAGTGAAAGCAGTTGCCATGAAAATACTTGTAGAAAAGACAGAGGGAAGCCACAGCACATCTGTGAGATAGCGACTACAGACGGGATGCCAGATCAGGACCAAATGTTGCATATCAGTCTCTGGATTTTGTCAAGGACCTCAAGATGAACAGTTAGAGCACCAGACCATATATGGCAGCAGTGTTCCATGCAAGGACGAATGGTTGATTTGAAGGATGGACTCAGGCGAGAAAAACCTTCTGGTGCGACACAGAGAACCAACTTCCCTTGCGGTAGATGAAGCTATAGATTTAATGTAGTTGTTCCACTTCAGGTCAGTGGACAGCGTGAGACCAAGCAGGCGCAGAGAGGTGCTCTCGTGGAGTTGATTATAATTTTCAAATACCTACAAAAGAAAGCTAGTAACATTGCATCATTATAGAGCAGATCCTGAGTATCTTTGAATCATGATGAAAAATTGTACTTTCAAAAAATATCTATTGGGGCGAGATGAGCCACATTCCTGAGTTTTACCTATTCTAAGCGTCACAGCGAAGACCCAGCAAGTCACGTACACTGGGGTGAACCATCCTCATTCCCTTTGTATTCCATTAACAAGAATCAAGTTCCACTTGAACAGCTTTTTCCTATGAACTGCTACTTTGTGGAACTGACTCCCAAGAGGATGCTTTCCTGATCACTATAATCTGAACCTCTTCAAATCTAGGGTTAATCGTTATTGCTCCCACATATCCCCATAAATTGCACTTCTTCCCTCTTATTATTAATGCTCATACAACAACCTTCTCCAGTAATTTATTGGTTTTGACACGGCATCTCAGCTTCAGTCACTTTCCCACCCCTGTTGGTTAGTTTTGTTTGTTTAACAGCATATCAACTGATTATGGGTCATTTAATGCCAAAATTTAATTTTCCTGGGACCTTTGAAGTAATAAAAATGATATATGTTATTCTCCTGTCATAATTGAATACATGGTAGATGATACTCAGCTTTTTTGCATATACATGTGATATGTGTATTTTATGTTGTAGTTTCGTTGAAGTTATATTTTGGAATACAGTTTCATTTCTTTAAGGAATTGTAGGATATTCTATGGATTAATGTCATGAAAGATTTCTTCAATGTTGGTTGCTTGGTTGATTTTGTCTAGTGGCATATCAACCTCAATGTATTATTTAATGCTGAAATCTAAATATTTTGAACACATTTTTATGCTTTCAACTAAATATATTTTGAACACAATTGCATGCCTTCAACTACAGATAAAATGTATAGTTGGCAATTCTACTATAATATGTATTGCTGTCATTTTGCTATAAATATGCATTGTTGGTAATTTTACTATAAAAATGTATTTTATGCTTTCATACTGTTTTGTTTTTGTTTGGGGTCCACTATTTGCATATAACTAGGACCCTAATACGTGCTACCACCTCAGGTCAGGGTGGATCTGGGAACAATAGCAATTAAAAGGTGGTTCCACGCTCCTCAAAACCTCCAATCTTCCAATCAGAGGCCTTGGTGCTAGATGTAGTTTATCATCATACCCAGGACTACCCATGCCTATAAAGTTGCTTCCCTGTGTCTTTTCTATAAATACTTTCATGGTAATTGTTCACTATGGTACCTAGACTTTATGAATTGAAGCACTATACTAGATTGATGGCAATATCTCATCAAATACCAGATATATGACAAGATGTAACCATAATTTCTATGCTAACAGTTTCTTTTCTGGCACTTCTCATTTGTGGAACTCTTTTTGGCTTCAATCTTTCAAGCCAATTTTGATCTTCAAAAATTTAAATGCAATGTCAGTCGTTACCTACTGTTGTCATCATTACTCTTCTTCCATTGTTCTTGATTCTTAATGATGTTTCTGTTTTCTCATTCTTTCACACCCAGTAACCACTTGTGTCTTGGTGGCTTTACTGCCTTGCATCAGGTGAATTTGATTAGTAAAAAACACTCTGCCAATGCTGGAAAATGAGGACGGGGCATCTTCAGTTTGAATATATCAGTAATACTCCATTCTTTGCTCAGATCTCATTCTTGTAAAGATTGAGCATGGCAAAAGGAGCCGGGTATTATGTGTTAAAAGGAACCAGCCATATTTTAAGCAGTGAATTATATGAAGTGCGATGGATAAATTATCGTCGAAATTATGCAAAAATGAAAATAATACTGAGATCTCATTTTAACAGATGTACAAAGTGCGATGTTGTTTAAATTATGCAAAAATGAAAATAACACTGACATCTCATTTTAACAGATATATTTACAAAAATTACACAAAAATATCATGAAATACTAAAGAGTAAATTTATTTAATAAAATTGTCATTGCCTTCAAACACATCCTCCAGACAACTTCGGAATTTCCTGCAATTTTTCTAGATGGTCTCCTTGTTTAAGTTGGTAAATACTACCATAATCCTTGCCTTCAGTTCATCTTTGGTGTTACAAGAAGTTTTGTTGGTCTCTCGCTCAACTGCACCACACACAGTTTGGGAAGTTAGGTGGTCTGATGTAAGGGGTGATGTGGTCACAGAAATTGCCTGACAGCCATGGCTGGGTTCTACTGCTTGTGTGGCATGGTGCAGAGTCCTGTTGCCAGACATAGGGTCTTCCAGTGAACCAGAGCAGCACTACCTACTCAAGGAACTTGATGTAGGACTCTGCATTTAATCTGAGGCCCTCACCAACAAATTTGGGAAGTTATTTTCTCAGAACACTGAGTGATTTTTTGCAAGCTGCCGTACCCTCATAATCACATCCAATTCTTTCCAAATCCTCTGCACTGTCCTCAGATTGGCATCCAAACACTCTGAAATGTTCATATTGGAGCTTCTGGTATGAATGCCAAGCAGTACAGCATGCCATTTCCAAATTTCTAGCAGAGTGAATTGAGACATGGTGCTCTTTTTCTCACAGATGATGCCCAAATGACTCTACTATACTATGCAGTCAATAAAATATTTAAAAAAAAAATAATGTGCATGTGCAAAATTAAAAATATAAAATGGCGACAATTTATCCATCGCACACTGTATACCTTATTTAATGTGTGTGTGTGTGTGTGTGTGTGTGTGTGTGTACACATTAAATGACACACCTACATCTCCTTTTCTTCTTAAAGACTTAAATTGTCCATATTCTATTTTCTTCTCAGATGAAGCCTTATTGTTGATGAAGCCATATTGTTTCGCTTTTTGAAATCTCAGTAATATGATGAATACTTCAACTTTAATAGGTTATGGATTTTAAAAAAAACCCTTTCAGCAAAATTTCTTGTGTCTCGCTAATGTTTAATGTTCAATATTCAAAGATTGACATGATCAGAAGACGTTTTTTGTTTCTTAATTTTTTATGTCATATGCATTTTCCACAGAAATTGACTGGCAGAATTTGATAGCTGTGCATCTTCTTTCTTTGGTAATTATTTTGTAGAACGAACAGTTTTCAGATAAAGAGACACATCAAGTGCCTCTAATGCTTTCTTTCTTCTTTAAAAATAAATGAAATGTCTTATTAAATATTTTATGGAGTCTTAAAGAGAAATACTTTTAAATGACACAGACAAATTATTACTGGTTAGAAAATTGGATGAGAAATATCAACATGTAAAGTGCCATTATAACCTCCCACCACTACTTCTTTATATTCTGTATCCTCCCACAATGTAGGCGATCATGACTCTCCACAATATCCTGTCCTTTGTAGCTATTAATAAATTTTGTTTTGTTGTTATTTTTCCTAAACCCTGTTCTGCCATCCATTTACACAAGCTTATTAAGTTTGTCATGCATTTCCTCTGTTCATCTTTCTCTCAATTTGTCCTGTGAATATCAGATTTTCCAAGCCCTCCTTTCTCAATATGTGTCCCAGAAACTTAAAACTGTCTCCTCCTGATGCCAAATATAAGTATACTTTTTGTTTCCATTTTCTCTAAAACTTTATTATTGCTCACATGGCATCCTCAGCATCCCAATGTAGAACCATATTTTTGTTGCTTTAAGTCTCTTCTTCATCTTTGAAGAGATTATCCAGCATTCATTGCCATATAGGAGGATAGATATTATGTAACAGTTCAGCACTTTTTTCTGTTTCTTAATACTCTGCTTAACTTTTGGAATGCATCTTTGTCTATCCCAATCTGTCTTTGGATTTCAGTGTCACACTTTTCATCCTTTGTTAAAACTCTTCCCAGATATTTAAATTTTTTGGACTTGTTTGGTTTTGGCATCTCCAATTTGTAATTTGCATTTTGAGCTCATCTTTTTGCTAACAACCATTCTGTCTTCTTTCAGTTGATGTTTAATCCTTTCTTCTCAGTTTCCTTCATTACATTCTGTAAGAGCTTTTTTAGCTTTCTTTCCTTGTCTGTTATCAACATGCTGTCTTCTGCATCCCACCCCACACATTGTATAAAATACGTTAGTGTAGTAAGACTAGATGGTGATTCGAAAAATTTTGGGTTACTACTCCACTCAGAATGAATGGTTGCTACTCCAACCTGAGTAAACAGTTTATTCTCCAACATGAGTGAATGGTCGCTACTCCAACCTAAACAAACAATTGCTACTCCACTTTGAGTGAATTGTTGCTTCTCACTCTGAGTAAATGGTTGCTATTCCAACCTAAGTGATTGGTTGCTACTCCAACCTGAGCGATTGGTTGCTACTCCAACCTGAGCGATTGGTTGCTACTCCAACCTGAGCGATTGGTTGCTACTCCAACCTGAATAAACTTTGAGTGAAGCATTGCTTCTCCACTCAATGTGAATGGCTGTTACTCCACCCAGAAAGAAATGATTGTTTCATAAAATCTGGCACCAAGAAAACCTGTCATAAACCTCTGTTATCCAATTTTTAGGTAAATGTCAGAGGATATGGGTTTTCTTTCTTAGTTCATTCCAGTAGCACTTTCAATATGCTCCACAGTTGTACAGGCTGATGGTCAGCTCACCAAACAGAAGGATTTTGTAAATCACTGGCCTTTCATCCTTAATTCATCATAAGCTAATGTAGCTGTACTATATACATTCAGTGATATATCAATACTCAAGGTGTCAGCATTCTTGGAGACTTGGTGTTTGTGATGAAATTGCTCCAGAACATTTTAAAAATGGTACAGTGGAAATGTTCAAGGGGGCACAGGTGGCATTAGTGTACAAGATGTAGAAAGAAAAAGCAAGAGAGATAAATATTGTCATTAAAAGTTATTTATGTAGTAATGCATCTGTTGTATCTATCTTTTACTGTCTTTCTCTTTCTCTCTCTCTCTCTCTATATATATATATGGTGTGTGTGTGTGTGTGTGTGTGTGTGTGTGTGTGTGTGTGCATGTAAAAATAACATTTTTACTTGATTTATACATTAAAAATCTCCTTTGATAATATAATAATAATGGTAACAATATCCATTTCCTAATGGATTTATTATTTAATAAGTTTCTCAAATATTCAGGCTGGTAGATGAAAATAAATAAATATACTGTTTAATAAATAAATGGAACGTCTACACAGTTATGAGTATCCATAAAAAATAACATTTAAAGTGATTGAAATCTGTTGGATTCATAAATAAAATCCATTACCTTAGAAAATTTATATATATATATATATATATATATATATATAGAGCGAGAGAAATAGAGAAAGTATTTTTTTAGAAATGCTAAAGAAACTTGGACAACAAGTGCAGACTCTAACTGATTTTCTTGGTTGTAGTTATATATGATGAAAATGTGGAAAAGACAAAGCAAAATCTGAATATGTGAGTTTACTGTTTTTTATTTTGTTTTTGTTTTTTTCTGTCAACGTCAGACGTTTCGGTCTAATAGACCATCTTCAGGACATGGTTAATGGAGACATATTTATATTAAATTTAAGTTAAATGAAGAGACGATATATACATGACTATATCAGAAACAGAAAAACTGACTGGTCCTGTATATATCGTCTCCGGAAGTAGAATTTAACTGTAAAAGCTAAAAGAACCAACCTGTCATAAAATACAGAATTTATCCATTTCAATGTAGACGGGGTCAGTGGAGGGTGGAAGGTATTTGTCTTAAAGGGAAGAAATTTTATGAAATTAAAACCGAATATTAACCTTTTGACATTAATTTGGGGTTATATGAAAAATGAAATTTTAATTTAAAATTAAAAGAGGAATAAAAAGGTGTGTAAAAATAAATTAAAAATATATAGATAAAAGGATGTAAGGGATTAACGGAAAGAGAGTTGGGGAGATATTAAAGTGGGGGAAATTATGAATTATAATTAATATAGTGTAAAGAGGGGGGAATTAAATATAGAAATTAGAATTAGTTATGTTGTTGATATTTGAAAACATAGATAGGAGTGAAAATTATGGAAATATGGTAGCTAATTTAGCTAAACCTATATTAAGGAAATTTGAATTTGTTTTTATGTCGACATTTTAACACTAATTCATTCCACTGATTCAATAGTTGGCTTTGATTATTGTACTTTATTATTCAAATTTTTTCTCCTAAACATAAGTCGCACCTATTTATAAGAGTATTAGGAGTACATGCGGGATTATAAGGTTGGAAAATTATAGGTTCTGCACATACTCCAATATATATATATATATATATATATATATATATATATATATTTAAATATAATTATTTTGTAAAAATATTATATATATATATATATATATATATATATATATATATATATATATATTTAAATATAATTATTTTGTAAAAATATTATATATATATATATATATATATATATATTTAAATATAATTATTTTGTAAAAATATTATATATATATATATATATATATATATTTAAATATAATTATTTTGTAAAAATATTATATATATATATATATATATATATATATATTTAAATATAATTATTTTGTAAAAATATTATATATATATATATATATATATATATATTTAAATATAATTATTTTGTAAAAATATTATATATATATATATATATATATATATATATATTTAAATATAATTATTTTGTAAAAATATTATATATATATATATATATATATATATATATATATATATATATATATATATATATATATATTTATATTCAATGAAAACACAACTTTAAGGGTTCATTGGTTATAATTTATTTCCCCAGGGAATTTCTTTTTACCTGGCTCATCAGACCAGATTTCCAAGGGTGAAGATATATATACACATACATACATATACATCATAAATATTAGCCGAATTATAAGGATATATATCAATACACATGTGCCCATATATAAATGCATATATATTATAATATAAATGGAAAAATTTGTATACAGAGACAGCGGGTATTATTTCAAATATAGATAATTTAGACTTTCAGAATTTCAATGGAAAGGTTTATTTTTTTTTAAATGTAGTTAGTTATTTTGAGATGATTTCTATGTGTGCATTTAAAGATCATTTCATTAAGTAATTCTTCAGGATCATTATGCTTGATTATCAGGATTTTCTTTTTAATGCAGAGGTCACACACACACACACATATATATATATATATATATATATATATATATATATATATATATAATTATTATTTAAAAATATATATATATATATATATATATATATATATATATATATATATCTCTTAGTGAATATACAATATATACCACATTGCTAGCACAACTCAGCGTTCCATGCAAACATGTAATCTTCAGGTGCAAACATACTGACTGTTAGACCGTTTTTATCATACCCATATATATATATATATATATATATATATATATATATATATATATATATATATATATATATATATATATAATATGCATATATTATAAATTTACTAATTTAAAAGTATGGTCCCATCACTACAGAGATATTACCATGTTTAAAAAATAGAATCTAAAACTTTAAATTTAATTATAGAATTAAATTAAAATCCCTTGTACTGTTTCATTTTCAAGCAATTTTTGGAATAACTTATTTTGAAAAATACTGAGTTTATAAGCTCGTACATTATTGATATTAGTTGCTAAGGCTATGGGAAATTCAATCATTTTGATAAGGGGTTGTAGGGTATTCATTTTCACAGACAACCTGTGTGTCAAAATATGAGTTTCTTTCAAAATCAGGTTAAGTTATGGTAAGGTAGGGGTGCCTGTTCAACCAATGATGTCATCCGTTTTTCGCATGTCGTCTGGGTTTATTTTTTCAATGACAAAAAATTTTTTGGCATTTTTATTTTGCCATTAAATTTATAATTTTATACACAATGATTTTTTTCAAAATAGTTGTTTCAATATGAGTACATTGTATTTTTAATATTCAAAATCTATTCCTACAATTTTAAATTATTATTTCTAATTCTAATTACTAATAGACTATATGTTGTTTTTACAACAAATAAATATATTAGAATTGCTTCCTTATTTAAAAATTATTATTATTCAAAGATCAAGTATAAATATGTATGCTTCATTTTTCATCTTTTTCCTTTTTTCCCCATTTAATCATTATTTAAGGAAAATCTTTGACAGTGCAAAAATAGCTACTTCATTTCTTTATAAACCTAGTAATATATAGTTTCTCATGTACGCACAAAGGACATGTGTCATTTAATGACCTACAAACTCTAGTTTTTCTTATTAATTTCCATTTTACTGTAAGTGTTTTATTGGTTTCCTTTAAGTGCCAGAAATATTTAGATAGGGATGTCTGATTTCAGTATTTACTTATTTTAAAATAACTTTGATGTTGGTTCCAACACCTTTTGAATTCATGTTTTGTGCATCCAATGTAGACTTTTACTTTGTCTGGATCCTCAATAGATGAGATATTGCATTGGTACACTAATGATTCAGTGTTACATTTATTATTAATGAATTCATTAAATTATTAATAATAGATTTCGAGACATGGTAATTACTGTGTAGCGATGGGACCATATTTTTAAATTAGTAAATTTATAATGTTTATGCTCTAAAGAATTGTATTCCGAGCTGTTTTTAAAAATAAATAAACTTAATATGAACACCAGATTATAAATCTTTCTCATTATTTTAATATATATAAATTACATATATATATATATATATATATATATATATATATATATTAATATATTTATATAAATATACATATATATACATATATATATAGGAATATACATATATATATATTAATATATTTATATAAATATACATATATATACATATATATATATATTAATAAATTTATATAAATATACATATATATACATATATATATATATTAACATATTTATATAAATATACATATATATATATATTAACATATTTATATAAATATACATATATATACATATATATATATATTAACATATTTATATAAATATACATATATATACATATATATATATATTAACATATTTATATAAATATACATATATATATATATTAATATATTTATATAAATATATATATATTAATATATTTATATAAATATACATATATATATATATATTAATATATTTATATAAATATACATATATATATATATTAATATATTTATATAAATATACATATATATATATATTAATATATTTATATAAATATACATATATATATATATTAATATATTTATATAAATATACATATATATACATATATATATTAATATATTTATATAAATATACATATATATACATATATATATTAATATATTTATATAAATATACATATATATACATATATATATATTAATATATTTATATAAATATACATATATATACATATATATATATATTAATATATTTATATAAATATACATACATATATATATATTAATATATTTATATAAATATACATACATATATATATATTAATATATTTATATAAATATACATACATATATATATTAATATATTTATATAAATATACATACATATATATATATTAATATATTTATATAAATATACATACATATATATATATTAATATATTTATATAAATATACATATATATACATATATATATATATTAATATATTTATATAAATATACATATATATATATATTAATATATTTATATAAATATACATATATATACATATATATATATATATTAATATATTTATATAAATATACATATATATACATATATATGTAAGCAAATGTGTGGATGTAGATCCGACGGTATGATGAAAATGTGGAAAAGACAAAGGAAAATCCGAATATGTGAGTTTACTGTTTTTATTTTGTTTTTGTTATTCTGTCGACGTTAGACGTTTCGGTCAAATAGACCTTCTTCGGGACATGGTTAATGGAGACATATTTATATTAGATTTAAGTTTGATGAGGAGACGATATATACAGGACTGGTCAGAAACAGAAAAACTGAAATTCTAAAGATGACATTTTATTCATTTACCCACAGAAACATGATCTAAACAAAATCACCGATAGACTGAATAGAGTAGAACCTACTATAAAATTTACCCACGAACTTGAATCGAATAATTCTCTACCTTTTCTAGACATACTACTCACCAGAAATAATAACAAACTAGAATTCAAAGTATATCATAAACCCACATGCAAAAACGACTATTTACACTTTTACTCTCACAATGATACTAGGACTAAGAGAGGTGTTATTATCGGATTTTACTTGAGAGCTCTGCAAATCTGTTCAGCAAAATATTTAGATGACGAATTTGGTTATATCGAGGATACCTTCTCCAGCCTTTCGTATCCGAGACAACTAATACTCGGCGCTAAACATAAAGCCTTGAAAATCCACAGAGTTCGTCCATCAGTACATAACAACATACCGACTACTACTACTACATCAAAGGTGGAGAGAGGCACACTTTCAGCTGCCCCCGATAATCCCATTGGCCGCATCTTTCTACCGAATAACCCTCTGACCGAACACATATCCAACAATCTAAACGCGCTAAAAATTAAAACTACTACATTACCCACTAAATCTATACGTAACATATTGAATAATACCAGCAGACAGCATATTACATCCGATGCTTGTGTCTATCAGGTGCCCTGCAGAAACTGCAACCTGAGTTATGTAGGCGAGACAGGTAGATCATTGAAATCTCGCATTTCCGAACATAAACGTGACATTCGCCTCGGTAATCTAAGCAGTGCTCTAGTTATACACATAGCCAAATCTGATCACAATTTTGATTTCGACTCTGTGAAGGTCTTAAAATATATCCACAATAAAAACCTTAGGCAGATTTATGAGGCTGGCATGATAGCCACCTCACACACAGTAAATAACCGACCAGGGTTCTTTCAGATCGCGAGCTGTGTGGCAAGATTAATGCGTGACAAATGTACCGATAAGCTATAGTTTTAAATAGTCCCCCTCACCTTCCACTTAGGACACAATCTTTTCCCTGTGCGCAGGTCTTCGTAGTTGCCGCCCACGCGACGCCAGCGTATCCGACTCCAAGAAAGAATAATCTGACTTTAGAATTTCAGTTTTTCTGTTTCTGACCAGTCCTGTATATATCGTCTCCTCATCAAACTTAAATCTAATATAAATATGTCTCAATTAACCATGTCCCGAAGAAGGTCTATTTGACCGAAACGTCTGACGTCGACAGAATAACAAAAACAAAAATAAAAACAGTAAACTCACATATTCGGATTTTGCTTTGTCTTTTCCACATTTTCATCATACATATATATACATATATATGAATATACATATATATGAATATACATATATATAAATATACATATATACATATATATGAATATACATATATATAAATATACATATATACATATATATGAATATACATATATATAAATATACATATATACATATATATAAATATACATATATATAAATATATATACATACATATATATGAATATATATACATATATATATATATAAATGTATATACATATATATATATATATATAAATGTATATACATATATATATATATATATATATATATATAAATGTATATACATATATATATATAAATGTATATACATATATATATATATATATAAATGTATATACATATATATATATAAATGTATATACATATATATATATAAATGTATATACATATATATATATAAATGTATATACATATATATATATATAAATGTATATACATATATATATATATAAATGTATATACATATATATATATAAATGTATATACATATATATATATATAAATGTATATACATATATATATATATAAATGTATATACATATATATATATATAAATGTATATACAT
>OZ038478.1:33673362-33683362 GCA_964036315.1 Acanthosepion esculentum | reverse complement strand
AAATGTATATACATATATATATATATATATAAATGTATATACATATATATATATATATATAAATGTATATACATATATATATATAAATGTATATACATATATATATATATATATAAATGTATATACATATATATATATAATGTATATACATATATATATATATATATATAAATGTATATACATATATATATATATATATAATTATTTATTTGAATATTACAACATAAATATGTTATAAAATCACGACAAAAGTAGCCATTTTGTTTCAACACTTCTTAAGTCTTGTCAAGTGATGATATAGAATATAGAATAAATGGTTTTAAAAGTTTCAAATTAATCAACGATCCTTAGCTAAGAGTAAACGCTGTTACGTAAGCCAGAGTGGCCAATCAAAAAGCAAGTATAGGATGATTCGAAAAATTTGACAACTAAGCAAGGCTATCTAGATATTAAAAGATTTATAAAATTTGAAATTAAAATTAAAAATAAAATTAAAATTACCTATTAAGAAATCTAAATCAGATCTCTATTAAGTTTTAAATTGTAAAATTACTAAGGAGAAAAAAAAAAAAAAAAAAAAAAAAAAAATCTAAAAATAAAAATAAAAGATATATATGCTATTTAATTTATATTTTCATTGAAATTAAGTTGAAAGTTGTATTTAGAGTCCCAGACATAGATGTATACATTTTTCGTTACATTTCAGCAAGTTAGTCGCCTCTCACGTGAAATCACTCGATCAACGGCATGCCAAACGCTCGGACGCATCTAGATATATACACACACATACAAAAAAGCAAACCACACATAGGCAAATGCACTACACCTACACACACACATCGATACACACAGGCACACACATCTACATTCAATATGATCCAGACGGTCAAATGTCGAAGCCATTCGTGGCTTAAAATGTTATTAAACGAATTTAAACTTGAAAAATTTAAACAAATAACCATACATAAATATATATATATATATATATATATATATATATATATATATATATATATATACATATATATATATACATATACACATACACACACATACACACATATATACATATATACATTTATGAAAACATATAGTTTTCGACACATTTACAGACAAAAGTAAATAACCACCTCCACATATAATTGAACACTCGCACATCCGCATATAAATTAATACATGCACCCGCATAGACACATATAAGGATAATAGGTACGCATACACAGACCTACGTACATAAACATACACATAGATAAGCACATATAAATATATTGACCCATACGTCGACGCAGAAAAGTAAATAAGGCAAGTGAAGAAATACATATAAAGATGCAACCATATACAAGCACACACATACATACATACACATCTAGATGTACATACATAAGCACGCATGCATATATGTATATACACTAAATATATATATATAGACATTTACAAATACAAGTGTATACATGAAAAATTAAACAAACGTAACTTAAAACGACATGAGTATAAAAATGCATATACACATCCGCTAGTACATATATATACACACATACATACGCAACTACACATAGATATATACACATATATATCTACAGACAAACATATACATACATACATACATATTCACAAATATACATACGCATATATACACATATACATATATATATATATATATATATATATATATATATATATATATATATACATATATATACATACACACATAAACACACATACACATATACATACACACACATACACATATACGCACACACACATATACATATACAAACACATATACATATATACATAAACATATAGACACATGCATAAAAAAGGAAAAAGAAATAAGCATACATAGACCAACTTATATTCTAATAATATTCCAACAACATTATGATAAAATATATTAAAAGTTAATCATAATTTAAGAAAAGAACAAAGGTCTGTAAGCAATTAAAGGTACTTTATCAACAAAAGTAGATTTTAGTTTGTATCTATGATACATTCCAAGACACTAAAGCCTACATACAAATACACATACAATGACACACCAACATATATATATAAATATCTAATCCTATATAAATACCCATATCGACACATCCAGATAAACAATACAGAGACAGTCGAGCTCAACCATATAATCACCCACACATACATATAAATATACACCCATATACAAACACATATACATAAACATATACATATTTAAACATACATATATATACATATATATGCATATATAAACCTATACATACACATAGAAACATACATACTACATATACATACATATATGCACACTCACACATACATATACATACATATGCAATAGGCATACATATATCTACACTCACACAAGTACACATAAATATCCCCATATACCCATACATATACTCACACATTTAGTGGTAGACACTTACCAGAATTTACTCCCTTACTCATACACATAAACAGGTTAACCCATGATAGAAGCCAATATACGCAACGATATACCTTCATAAAAAAAAAAAAAAAAAAAAAAAAAATCATATATATATCCCTATATACACATATACATATCCTACAGTAGAAATAACTCTACATAACATACACATATATACATCTAAATACAGACACGTATGATACTTTGTAAGTACCCAGTACACATTCATATCGATAAGGCGACTATCATGCTAAAAAGGTAATAGTCTATTAAGTTTCATTTATCATTATCATAGAAAGTATATGATTTCTATACTAAGTTAAATTTAAGACGATGCTTACAGTTAACTGTTAGTTCATATCTTTGATTTAAAAGATCAGTCTTATTTTTAAATCTAATTATTTCAAGTTTCTCGTTAAGGCATAAGTAACACGGGGCATATAGTGAGTTACATGTCCGGGCCTTTCTAATTAATTTCCATTTAACCTTAGGTGTTTTATTTTTCTCTTTTAGACTCCAAAAGTATTTGGATAATGAAGTCATATATTTATAGTTACTATTATTAAAAGATTGCAGGTGACCCCGCCAGCGTTCCTTGAATGGTCTCATGGTGCAACCTATGTAGAATTTCTTTATATTTGGATTTTCTAGTGTTGATATAGTACTGAGATAAACTACAGAGCTAGTTAAACAGTTATTATTTAGTGGACAATTATTGGGATTCCTGCAGTTACATGATTTATTATTTGTGTCATTTTGCTTAATGTTGCTATGTGCAACCTTGTGGGTTGTCAGGCTCTCCGAATTTATATACTTGCTGAATATACTATTGTTATGTTTTTTAATTATTTTTTCTAGGTTATCAGCACAACTATAGCTTAACTTAAGAGTATTAGAGTTAAATATTTTACTGAGTGAGTTGGTTCCAGATTTGGGGAAATGTTTTTTAATGAGGTTTAGAAACAGGTGCCCCAATTTGGTTTTAACCATAATGTTAAAAGGGGGAGTATACCATATGATTTTTCTAGATCTCTTTCTACCATTATTGTTGCTATTTATAGGGCTTTTATATTTAATATTAATATTTTTATATCCACTATGTTTAAGTGCGGAATTGTAAAGGTCACTATGCTTATTAAAAATATCACTGTTTGAAGAGTTGTTACTGATCCTACATTCAATAGAATAGGGTATGTGTTTGATGATTGCAGGGGGGTGGTTAGAATTTGGATGAACGTATATTTGATTGGAATTAACTTTTACATATGGTTGGTATGTGTTGCTAGTGAGGTCTAGGGTGACGTCTAGGAAGTCTACTCGTTTAACATTAGTGGAAACTATTACTCTGAGACCTAGATCCTTAAATACCTTATGTATCATTTTTCTAATACGATCTACTTTAATTTTAGTGGAATTCCTAACTACTAATAACCCGTCGTCCCTATATAATCCTACACTATCAGAATCTAGGCAATCAAATGCACTTAAATTATACAAAAGAAATAATCCAACAAGATCAGAAGCTTCAGCAGAATCCAGAGAACCCATTGAAATGTCAAATTTTTCGTTACAGGACTTTTTGGTCCACTGTTCATCTTTGTAGATTAGAACCGAATTTCGGCACTCCATGATGGTATTCACTTCTCTTTCAGAAATGTTGGAGTATTCCCGAGCGAAATCCAGGGCACAAGTGAACAGATTTTTGGATATAGATGGATAATAGTCTGTAATGTCAAACTGTATGAAGGTACATTTATCCTTAAATCCGATGTTAGTAAACCAGTTGATGACATCCGCAGTGTTAATCCATTGTAATAGTCCGAGGGTTTTCTTTATGGAGTTGTTGGTTCTTTCTAAGATGTTCTTACTAATCCTGCCAATTTCCGGTCTAGTTGGGTTTATAATCCTAGTTGATGGCTTAGATCTGAAATCGGGTTTGTGATCTTTTAATAAAATATAGGCTTCTTTAGGTTGTAATTTACTAACTCGATCACTTATCTTTAGTTTATCAGTAATTGATTTGCTGATAGAGTTAATTTTATCAATTTGGTTAAAATTGTCCGTATTAATTTTTTTGTAACTACTGGTTAGACTATTTGTTACTAATTTGTCATAATTCCTAGGGGATAATTTATAAAAGTTGGCAGTCTTATCAGATTTAACATTTTTTTTTTTATGAAGGTATATCGTTGCGTATATTGGCTTCTATCATGGGTTAACCTGTTTATGTGTATGAGTAAGGGAGTAAATTCTGGTAAGTGTCTACCACTAAATGTGTGAGTATATGTATGGGTATATGGGGATATTTATGTGTACTTGTGTGAGTGTAGATATATGTATGCCTATTGCATATGTATGTATATGTATGTGTGAGTGTGCATATATGTATGTATATGTAGTATGTATGTTTCTATGTGTATGTATAGGTTTATATATGCATATATATGTATATATATGTATGTTTAAATATGTATATGTTTATGTATATGTGTTTGTATATGGGTGTATATTTATATGTATGTGTGGGTGATTATATGGTTGAGCTCGACTGTCTCTGTATTGTTTATCTGGATGTGTCGATATGGGTATTTATATAGGATTAGATATTTATATATATATGTTGGTGTGTCATTGTATGTGTATTTGTATGTAGGCTTTAGTGTCTTGGAATGTATCATAGATACAAACTAAAATCTACTTTTGTTGATAAAGTACCTTTAATTGCTTACAGACCTTTGTTCTTTTCTTAAATTATGATTAACTTTTAATATATTTTATCATAATGTTGTTGGAATATTATTAGAATATAAGTTGGTCTATGTATGCTTATTTCTTTTTCCTTTTTTATGCATGTGTCTATATGTTTATGTATATATGTATATGTGTTTGTATATGTATATGTGTGTGTGCGTATATGTGTATGTGTGTGTATGTATATGTGTATGTGTGTTTATGTGTGTATGTATATATATGTATATATATATATATATATATATATATATATATATATATATATATATGTATATGTGTATATATGCGTATGTATATTTGTGAATATGTATGTATGTATGTATATGTTTGTCTGTAGATATATATGTGTATATATCTATGTGTAGTTGCGTATGTATGTGTGTATATATATGTACTAGCGGATGTGTATATGCATTTTTATACTCATGTCGTTTTAAGTTACGTTTGTTTAATTTTTCATGTATACACTTGTATTTGTAAATGTCTATATATATATATTTAGTGTATATACATATATGCATGCGTGCTTATGTATGTACATCTAGATGTGTATGTATGTATGTGTGTGCTTGTATATGGTTGCATCTTTATATGTATTTCTTCACTTGCCTTATTTACTTTTCTGCGTCGACGTATGGGTCAATATATTTATATGTGCTTATCTATGTGTATGTTTATGTACGTAGGTCTGTGTATGCGTACCTATTATCCTTATATGTGTCTATGCGGGTGCATGTATTAATTTATATGCGGATGTGCGAGTGTTCAATTATATGTGGAGGTGGTTATTTACTTTTGTCTGTAAATGTGTCGAAAACTATATGTTTTCATAAATGTATATATGTATATATGTGTGTATGTGTGTGTATGTGTATATGTATATATATATATGTATATATATATATATATATATATATATATATATATATATATATATATATTTATGTATGGTTATTTGTTTAAATTTTTCAAGTTTAAATTCGTTTAATAACATTTTAAGCCACGAATGGCTTCGACATTTGACCGTCTGGATCATATTGAATGTAGATGTGTGTGCCTGTGTGTATCGATGTGTGTGTGTAGGTGTAGTGCATTTGCCTATGTGTGGTTTGCTTTTTTGTATGTGTGTGTATATATCTAGATGCGTCCGAGCGTTTGGCATGCCGTTGATCGAGTGATTTCACGTGAGAGGCGACTAACTTGCTGAAATGTAACGAAAAATGTATACATCTATGTCTGGGACTCTAAATACAACTTTCAACTTAATTTCAATGAAAATATAAATTAAATAGCATATATATCTTTTATTTTTATTTTTAGATTTTTTTTTTTTTTTTTTTTTTTTTTTTTCTCCTTAGTAATTTTACAATTTAAAACTTAATAGAGATCTGATTTAGATTTCTTAATAGGTAATTTTAATTTTATTTTTAATTTTAATTTCAAATTTTATAAATCTTTTAATATCTAGATAGCCTTGCTTAGTTGTCAAATTTTTCGAATCATCCTATACTTGCTTTTTGATTGGCCACTCTGGCTTACGTAACAGCGTTTACTCTTAGCTAAGGATCGTTGATTAATTTGAAACTTTTAAAACCATTTATTCTATATTCTATATCATCACTTGACAAGACTTAAGAAGTGTTGAAACAAAATGGCTACTTTTGTCGTGATTTTATAACATATTTATGTTGTAATATTCAAATAAATAATTATATCTGCTCTACTCTGTATTGAGCACTCTTTAAAGAATATTGATTGTTGGTTATTGGATTTCATTCCGTATATACCAATCCTAAACTTGGGTATATATATATATATATATATATATATATATATAAATGTATATACATATATATATATATATATATATATATATATATATATAAATGTATATACATATATATATATATATTTATATAAATGTATATACATATATAAATATATATATATATAAATGTATATACATATATAAATATATATATATAAATGTATATACATATATAAATATATATATATAAATGTATATACATATATAAATATATATATATAAATGTATATACATATATAAATATATATATATATATATAAATGTATATACATATATAAATATATATATATATATATATATAAATGTATATACATATATAAATATATATATATATATAAATGTATATACATATATAAATATATATATATATATATATATAAATGTATATACATATATAAATGTATATATATATATATATATATATATATATATATATATATATATATATATATATATATATGAATATATATTTATGTATATATTAATTACACAACAAAATCCAAAATTACCTCATGTGGGAGTGTATAGATCTATTTCAATCGATCTATATATATATATATATATATATATATATATATATACAGTTGCGGCCAAAATGTTCAGAATGGCATTGTTTTCGTCAGAAAAGTAGGTATAAGTTTTTATCAAAGTTATTTTATATTCTATAATTTTCACAGACTATAAATACGATATTATTTGTTATTGTCTGATTTTGGTGTAATTTGAGAGGATAATACAAAAGTTATGGATGATTTAGTGATTTACTGCAAAACCTATTGGCCAAAATGATCAAAATGGTTGCTTTTACTTCGCGTTTTAGTATATTTAACCGGCGAACTCTAATTTTTTTAATTTGTTTACGTGACGGTTTGTTTACTAAACATTAGTAAGAATATCTGCAGTGTACTTTGTTAATATATAATGCCACTTACTCCATTACCAATTCGTCAGCAGATTATTAAGCTTCGAAAGAAGGGTAATTTAATTATTGCGTTTATTGCAAAGATTGTTAACAAGTCAAAAAGTGTTGTTTATGGTATTCTTAAGGTCTACGGTGATTGTGGTTCGTGTGAAGCAAGAAAGTCTACAGGTAGGCCAAGAAAAACGACCAAGAGAGAAGATCATGCTATTGTAAAGTTGGTTAAAAAGGACAGATTTAAAACTGCAGCTGCTGTTTCTCAGTAAATGAGAATTGTACTGAAGAAAACTTTATCTCGAAAAACTGTGTCTCGTCGTTTAGTTGAACATGACCTACAAGCAAGAGCACCTGCAGTGAAGCCACTGATCAGCTCCAAGAATAAAAAGTGTCGTCTTACCTTTGCAACCGAACATGTGTTGTGGTCTCAAGAAAAATGGCAAACGGTGTATTTCATTGATGAATCTAAGTTTATGTTATTTGGCTCAGATGGGAAAAGGTACGTTCGTCAAAAAGTAGGTGAAAAATTGTCGCTTAAATGCCTTAAGTCTAGTGTTAAATTCAGTGGAGGAAGTGTCATGGTTTGGGGGATGATATCTGGAGATGGTGTGGGCCCTTTGGTGCGATTACATGGAAAGGTAAATGCAGGAGTTTATAAACAACTTGTAAAAGATTATGTCTTGCCTGTGCTGAGAAATTCAACTAAGCGACCACCCATATTCATGCAGGACAATGCCCCATGTCACAAGGCTAAGGTGGTCATGAACTTCCTCAAGGCTGAAAAAAAGGTTATTGTTATGGATTGGCCTGCTCAAAGCCCAGATCTCAATCCTATTGAAAATGTGTGGAATATTCTAGGAGAACGTTTGAAAGCCAGAAATCCTAAAACAACCGAGCAATTATGGAATGCCCTTCAGGAAGAATGGAATAAGATCACCCAGCAAGAAATTGAATATTTAATTTCCTCATGCAGTCAAAGATGTCAAAGTGTGATTGAATCTAAAGGGCTTCACACTAAATATTAAATAATTCCAGTATTCTCTGTCATTTTTTATTATTTTGTTATTTTTTCAACCGTTCTAATCATTTTGGCCACCATGGGTTTTGCAGTAAATCACTAAATCATCCATAACTTTTGTATTATCCTCTTAAATTACACCAAAATCTCAGACAATAACAATATCATATTTATTGTCTGTGAAAATTATAGAATATAAAACAACTTTGCTAAAAACTTATACCTACTTTTCTAACGAAAACCATGCCGTTCTGAACATTTTGGCCACAACTGTATATATATATATAAGTAAGATTAATCTGGACTTAATATAATTTTGTATTAATTTCCTGGTAATATTGGTAACATCTTGTACAGTTGTATTGATATTTGCTTGCTATTTTTAACATTTTACATTGATTGGTTAGTGTTCTCAACATCTTATATGAAGGATCTTTATTTAACAGTTGCATCTTAATTTGCCAAATAATTCCATATGTTTAAATTATTTACTAGTTTCTTAGAGGCCATTTATTTATCGACTAAAAAAAATTTTATGTAGGAAATTGGCAAAGCATGTAACTTAATTAGCATTTAGTTAAATTACCTCTCTACTCCTGTTTTATTTCTTAGGAAACTAAATTATCTGGTTTGTATATTTTATGTAACCATATATATCCGCTTCAAGTTCATGTCTGGCTGTCATTAGCTGCCAATATACGGATTATGACCCATTTTCAAAAATAATTTTTAATTTTTGCTTCTTTGCTTAGTTTAAATTTAACATTAGTTCTATTTGATTGGTTGATCAGAGTAAAGCCTACAAACATTATAACCCCCCCCCCCTTTTCATAAAAAGAATTTTGCATTTTGCTTTTAAATCTAAATAAATCATTCCCTTGCCGGTAATTTAACATTGCCTGATGAGATTCATTGATATGCATTGAAACACGACTGCAATTGTGTTGCGATTTTTACGTGTTTTCAGTTTAATATCCTGAGATAAATTTTGTATAAATATATATACACACACACATGAAATTGAAAATGGTAGATATAGATTTGTAGAAGTCCCAATGAGAAAAACATGCTTTCCTT
>OZ038478.1:33528362-33670862 GCA_964036315.1 Acanthosepion esculentum | reverse complement strand
AAATTTGCCGGTGATGCTGCTGAGCCTGCTGGACAGTTCGCATTAACCCCCTGCTCTTATAACTTGCGTCGCTCCTGTCTACTAGCCTCTAACCAGAATCTCTCCCTCTCACCTAGACCAAATCCAGCACGTCCCTTCCTTGTAACACCCTGAACTTCTGCCTGCTTGACTATCACTTCCACTGCTGATATCACGTCTGACACTCTCCACTTTCTTCCTGTCTTCACCTCTGGCATATTCTTCCGGATTACAGCATCCCTCGACTCACACAGCATGGACTGCAATCTCACCTTCGCCACCTTATATTCCTCCACCAAAGAAGTAAGAGGTAACTGAAGGCCCCCTGAGCTACCATACAAAGCGACCGGTGACAGAATCCTTGCATCACCAAGCCACTTCCTTATGCACTTACTAATTTTCCTCTCAATTATTTCAACTCTAGACAGTGCCACCGCGTATATAGTCAGCGGCCACATTAATCTAGGAATCAATCCAAAATGCATACACCACACCTTAAATTTTCCGGGAAGCCCACATTGATCTAATCTTCGCAGGCCCACCTCCGCTTGTTGCTGGATTTCGATCCCACAGTGATGATCTGTCACAGGGAAGTTATACCACCTGCCCAGACTCTTTACACCTTGCTCCCGCACTGTTGGTATCTTTTCACCTGCGATGGAAAACACTTCATGTATGACCGACCCTCCCTTCATAGACAGTGACCTGCTTTACTTTGGTTTGAAGGCCATCTGACTCCATTCTACCAACTCTGCAAGTCTATCCAGAACCAACTGAGCTACTTTCCTATCATCTTGGATTATCGTCAAATCATCCATAAATGCTCTGATACATGTTCCAAGCAACCTGGAACCCCCGGGACTCCTGCTTTTTGAATACTAGTGTCTATATAGTTCTTCCTAAGCAGGTAACCCATCAGCCTCCTGGCAAACACCTTAAAAACACCTTCCCTTCAACGTTCAGGAGAGATATTGGGCGAAACTGACTAAGTGTCAACAAATTCTCTTTCTTCGGTATATATACCCCATCAGCTCAACACCAACAGTCCAGAACATCACCAACTTCCCAAATCTTCATAAGAAGCCTCCACAAACACCTCAGTAGCCCGGGACACCTCTTGTAGACAGCATATGTCACCCCATTAGGACCACCTGCAGAACACGCTCTTTCCCTCCATACAACGTCTTGGACCTCCTTCCAAGTCACTGGAGACTCATCAAAAGCTACCTCCGGGGCATCAGGCCTGAATAAACCTGACACTAAATCGGCTGTGACCTCTCTGTTGGTATCCGAGTATGTGCTCATAAGATGTCTCTCCAGCTCCTCCCGCTCAACACACAACACTCCACTAGTCTTCTCCCTGAACAACTGCTTCGTGAAGTGGAACGGACTCTCCGTGAATGACATCCGGGCCTTGGCAGCCTTCTGTCTCTTTTTGGCAATCCGTTCTGCTCTACTTAGCTCTCAATTATTTTAACTCTAGACAGTGCCACGGCGTATATAGTCAGTGGCCACATTAATCTAGGCATCAATCCAAAATGCATACACCACACCTTAAATTTTCTTTCTTATGTCCTCCACGATTGGCCTGATTTCCTCTGCCCTCTGCTCATCAGCCCGCATTGCTGCTCGTAACCTTTTCGTGTCTTTCCTCAATGTCTGGATGGTTCTCCACCAACGACTTACCTGCACTGGAGCTAAGGACTTAGCTTTCACTTCCTTTAACCCAAACCTGGTGACGCCATACTCACTGATCATTTCCCCAAGCTGGCGGACTTTCCTGACTGGATCACCCCTGAGTGTCTTGACGGCTGCTAAGTCTTCATCCATCTCTGACCAGGCCCTATCCACAGAGGAAGGCCACTTGATAACTCTGCGACTAGATTCAGCTTTGAAGAAAGGATCCTGCAGGACACTATGGTGTTCATCCTGGCCCTGACACTCCGACGACTTAACGACTACTGCCGTGCGCTTCTTTGCCACTGAATCACTGCCACATTTCATCTGTCTGGTGTATCTTGCGACACTTAACCGACTTGAAGACTCTTTTACAGCCATCACATTCCCTCTGGCTCTCACAGCTGTCATTACCAGATTGTCTGTCCATTTTTGTACCCATTGTAACTATATATATATATATATATATATATTTATTTAAAGACATTTATAATATGTTTAACGTTCTTTTTATAGATACAAGTATTTAAGCAAATGCTCTGTTTTATAATAAACAGTATTAAATAACATTTACCGGCCTGAATGTCCGAGAAATTTCCATAGAAAATTTTCGTTCTCCGACAGGAATCGAACCTGTATCCTATACGGAACCATCATTTCGCGTGATGTGCCTTAACCGTTCGGCCACAGAGAAGCGTCTGGTTAGCAAGGTCGATTTTACTATCTTTAAACTTAAATCTTCCATGAATCTCTTCTATTCATATCTGCTCTAGCGTATCAAATGTAAACAAATGACGTCATATATTTTTGAATTGGACATAGTCCGACAATTTATTTAAAGACTATGTCCAATTCAAATATATATATATATATATATATATATATATATATATATATATATATATATATATAATCAAACATTCAATTATCATGTCTTTTACATTTAATTTTATTTATTATTAATTCTCTATTTCTTGATATTAAGAACTATAAATATAAAGACTGTCTGCTATTATCAAACTAATTCTTACTAAATCTTACTAATTCTTTTAATATATATATATATATATATATATATATATATATATATATATAGACATGTTTGTAAAGAAAAAAATTAAAAATCTGTATAAATTAAGATTTTATAAAGCAAACAAATGAAAGAGATTCAAATTATGGTGGACAAATTATTAGAACATATTCTGTTAATTAATCATTCCAGACAACAACAGAAATATTCTTTATTGAAAATTATTAATACGATGCACATCCTGACTGAGTGGATACCAATTTAAAATAGAAATTTAATGAAAGAAGATACAAATTATACAGCATTTAAAACAAATATCAAGTTATGAATTTTCAACTTTTATGCATGTATATTTATTACGTTATTAGACTCTTTAAGTAACACATTTTCAAATAGATCCGAGAAGTTTTCTGTTAAATATCCCCCTGCATATTGTGTCTATGTCATATAGGAATAAAGTGTTGCTGCTGACACTGTAGTTTGAACACGGATCACCAGAGAGCAAACACAGGCGACCCCATTTTGTAAAAGTAGATCACATGATGGTAAAGGAAATGCATATATGGGAATTAGCATGCTGTCTAATTGATCACCATTTCTATTTTATCCTCTATACTATACGAATCTCTATTTTCTATATTATTATTTCTCTATTCAGATCACTATTTGGATTACTATTTGAGTGAGTATTATCAAGCAATTAATATTAGTGCGAGTGTTATTCGAAGGCATCTGACACCAGTATTGTTGAACGTGTTACTATAGTTTTATCTGCGATTACAAAGTCTCTACTACAACGAGCATTACAAAAGTGACAATGTGTATTCGTTGACATTACAAAAGTGGCAACAAGTGTTCGTTGACATCACAAAAGTCTAGTATTACATCATCGGATGAAGTACAAAGAAAAGTACAATGTATCAAGTAGTTAGTTCAAGTAGAGTCAGAGTTCAAGCAAACCATGTGATAGTTCAAATAGCAGATGTAACAATCCAGCTCGATGTCATTAAAAAATCTTTCAGGGTCTATGCTATTTCTTGTTGTACAAAAACTGTCTAACAAAAAAGAAACAGTTTTTCTAAGTCACTTTCTAGAATATGAAAATTTTGAATGTACACTTTATCTGTTTACATCTTTTCCTTTCCTTTTTCTTTATGGAGGAGTTTGTAGTGAGTGCAAAAAAATAACTCCCTTCATTCACTCCCTTCAAATTCAGTTGATTGAGAAAGAAGGAAAGAAATTCTTGAGCCTATGTGAAATTGTTGTTGGACCAATGAAAAACTTGCTTTTACAAAAATTAGTCAGTCAGCCAAGAAGAAGAAGAAGAAGGAAATCAATTTGTGAACGTACGCGGAATTCCTTTTGATATAAAATAAAAAGGATAAGATAATAGTGTCTGGAGTCATGTGAAAGGTTTCATTTCAGTTCCTTGAGACCAGCGTTTGAAGTACTTGCCTGTGTAAAATTACTCGCCAATTATATTATCGGCTTCTGACCAGCACGCAGCACCTCAAATAACTTTCTCTCAACAATTCAGGAAAGACAAGTATTTCAAACGCTCTTCATCTACTTCTGAACATATGCAAACCATATATTCCTTCAGTGAACAACGAATTCTATTACCTTTGTCTTAAACATTTTTTAATTTTATGTTGTGTCAGATGATTTAATCTGTTATATGAACATTTCCTCTTCCTGACAATACGTTAAAATTAAAGACTTTAAGAATTCTGATTCATTTTCCTGAAATGAGCTACTGCTACAACTTCAAGTGTTTAAATTCATGAATAAATTCCTGATCTTGTTTTGTCAAAATTAACCCGTGTGTTTCCTCGTCATTATCATCCTTCATTAATCTTCTTAGTGTGGGGAAAATCAATTGTTCATTTTAAACCCTAAGCTCCATGCCACTATAAATGTAACACTGACTCGATTTCATTAAGAGATCTTCCAGTGTCTACTCTATTTTCCATTGTACAAAAAGTGTCTAACAAAAAAGAAGAAACAATTTTTCTAAGTCAATGTCTGGAATAAAAATTTTGAATGTGCACTTTATCTACTTTCATCTTTTCCTTTTTTCTTTGTGAGTGTATTCAGTATTTTTAGAAGTCTGAAATCGTATTTCTTCAAACTTCCAGATCTTAAATATATTATATTACAGTAACAACTTGATTGATCTATTTTTTTTGTTTTGCAAAACCCAATCTTTTAATTGTGCTCGAGTAGAAAATGAAAAGTAAAATTTTACATACTACCCCACAAGAAAAAAAAAAAATTAAGTTAAGTACATTGTCTCCCTTGGTTTTAACAACTGTCTCCCATTATTCTACATTCTACAAGCTTCTTGATGCCATTTTTGTAGAAACTGTTTTTGTTAGAAGAAAATTGTGAGGTAGTTTTTGACTGACAGTACAAAGTCAATTTCTTTCTCATTTCAATTATTCTGTAGTGGACCATGGGGTGAAAATGTGAAGAACACACATGGGTAAAAATTTCCAGTCCAGCTACATGAGAATGTTGGACTTTAATTAAGTCCAAAGAAGACAAACAAGACCAATGTATATATATGTAAACAAATATATATATTAATAACAAGTTAAACAAAGACATGGACAGTTACATAGAGTTTGTGTGGTGAATATTATGTGTGTGTGTTGTGGTGAGTGTTCGTACGTATGTGTATTGTTCTTAGCGTGTTCCCAGAATTTGGGAAACGCTGTATCTGTGAGAGGTCACATATCGGTGTTAGTTGAAAAGAGAGATTTACCTCACCTCCACTGTTTTTACAGTTTCTATGGGCATTTTTTGGCCGAGGCTACAGGCTCGGGATTACACACGTTAAACTCGGCCTTCTGCCACATTTTTCTCTCGTGTGTGTGTGTAGGGGGGGACAGTAAATTATTTTTGGGCGGCAAAAGCCGTTGCGGTCGGTTGTCCATTTGTCGGCAGCAGTCGTTGGTACTGTTTTTTCTCGTTCGCTGTCATAAAGTGTTCGTTTGGAAGAGTCGTGCGTTCGTTTCGGGTTCGCAAGAAGGCATTCGATTGGGTGTAGCATCGCCGTGTGCAACAGTTTTTTTTCCCCCCTAATTCCCGTTCTTCCCACACGAGATGCTGAAGATTGCGAACGCACCTCGCCCTGCGAGACTCCAACCTTAGACACCAGCTAACCTGAGAGACATTACCAGTCTGCTTAGGGCTGCTCTGCATTGAACATAGCCGGAGTAAGGACACCGACGGCCTGTCCCATTAAGGCTTTGCCCATCTCACTTTTGGTAGTGCCGTCACGAGACAGGCCGCCAATGTCACTGGGGGATGTTAGTTTGAGAGCCCTATAAAGGGAGGGCTGAACATAAACAGGGTACCTCCATGTACAAAATTCTTTTAATTTCGTCATATCATCATTTCTCGGGTAGGCCACTGGGGGAAATAATTTGAGGGCAGTGTTGGCCTCCTCAATTATGCCCCATATCTTCTGTGAACCCAGACCTGATCGCACAGCTGTAAGCATCCGCTTAGCTTAGTTCTGCGGCACTTCAACATCTTTGCCCTTTATGTGTCTGAAGTTCCATAGGCACCGTGATTGCAAGTTTGGGCAAAATTCCTTTCCATTGTTCCTTAGGAAGGTATGAAGGATTTTTTTTCTCTTTTTTCTGATTGTGTCATAGCGTCTGGGCTTCTATTTCTTTTTGTTGGCTCCATTTTTGTTGGCGTCAAGCACAAAAATTATTTTTTTATAAACAAAAAGAAACTCTAAGCAAACCAATAAAATGCAGAAACAAATTAATGCAAATAAATAACAAAGATAAAACACAAAAACCAAAATTTAAATGCTGGTTATACTAAACCAAAAAGATAATGTTAAGCGTGAAAAATCTAGTGCGACTTTGAAAGTTAGACCAAAAATAAAAACAAGAAACAACTTATAAAACTAATAGAAATATTAATAATTTCAAAACTAAAATATAATGAATAGGAAAAAAACAGAAAACTGTATCAAAGAACTTTAGAAAAAAGGTTTGCTCTAGAGCAAGAGCAAAAACCTTAGAACTAATAGAAATAAGAACAAAAAAGCTGAATAAAATTAGAAAGAAACAATTAAACAAAAAATTGTAGTCTGGTTTTACGAAAAGTTATACCAGAAAAAAATTATCTGACAGTCAAGAAATAAAAATAAAATTCAAAATCAGATCAAAGTCATTTCTTAAAAAACGTAACAAAACAGATAAAATAAAGACGAAAACTCAACAAAAACCTCCTTTGCGAGTCTTTTGCCGTTATTCAAAACAAGTTTCACATGAGCTGACGAAAAGTGGTCTGTTACTGGCCGACCACAAGTACGCCAACAAAAATGTCGGGAAAGCTTTTCACGACTGAGAAAAAGTGACTATTGGCTAAATACCTGCCATTATTGTTCATATGCAGATTTTGTCAGTGCCACCTACTAATTAGAATGTCCTCTCTCAACAGCCAATTGCGGAAGAGGACATAACTCCTGGTGCTTGTAGCATCACACGCAACCAATTCTGAGTCTCTTGTCGAGTTGACATGATTCTGTTACTCTTGTATACCGCATTGGGGCTACTATTGGTTTTACAATGATCGATATGGTCCTAGTTAGGCTTATGATTGAGAATTGTGTAGTTTCTCCTTAGTGAATCATTTTCTCTCCTGATCAGTCTGGCATTTACGCGAGAAAAGTATTCAGCGAGAAGAAAATGCATTAAGAGTCTGCGAATCTCACAATTCTTGACAGTAAACCGGAGGCGAGGATCATACATAATATCCCCGATCATCTTGACACATAGTCTGTGTGTGTGTGTGTGTGTGTGTGTGTGTGTGTGTGTGTGTGTGTGCGTGCGCACGGGTTGCCTGTCTGCCTATGCCTGAGTACTGATTGGTTTATTTCTTTTGAATTTCTCAAACCTGCATCATTGATTTATTGCATGTTTTTCCATAAGATATAATTTCTTTTCTTTGTCTAAAAACAGATGGCCTCTTGTAGAGCGCTTAATTTCAGAAGTCCCTGGCATTGGACACGGTACGCTATAAACGTTTGCTGGGTTGGCAGTTTTCTAAATAAGCCTAGCGAGAATTCTTCCTTGGAATTTAGGAAATTTTAAAAGACCATAAATCTTGTCATACTGCCCCCAAGAAAACAACTGGGTAGGTTGGAGAAGATCCAGCCTTGCTAAATCTTATTGAATTCAACTTGGTTTATTTCAGGTTTAAATCTTCCAAGAGACTTCTCGAAACTTATTTTATGGCTTCTAATTATTATATATCATCTGTTCTTTCTTTCCTTATTCTCCTCGGCACTTTACATAATGCTTTCTTCTACCTTGCTTCCCTTCTATATGTCCTGTGAATATAAAGTTTACTAAGCCCCACCTCTCCTCATTATGTGCCTTAGAAATTTCAGCTATCTATTTCTAATTCTGGGTATAGATGTCCTTTTTGTTTACATTTTCACTAAAACTTCACCATTGCTCCCAAGTTTAGTCCATGGTATTCTCAGCATCTTTCTGCAGAAGCACATTTCTGTTGCGTTTTGTATCATATTCTCCAAGCCCACTTTCCTCATTATGTGCCCTAATAATCTGATGTTAAGTATAAGTGTCTTTTTTGTTTTCATCTTCTCTATAAGTTCGCTGTTGCTCACATGTTCCGTACATGGTATTTTGAGCATACTTCTTTAGATCACATTTCTGTTGCTTCCTCATCTTTGAGGAAATTGTCCAGCATTCACTGTGATATAGGAGGCAGATATCACGTAAACAGTTCAGTATTCTTTTCTGTGTTTCTAATTGTTGTGGATTCCGGGATGAAATCCGATATCAATAAATAACAAACGCCAGGAATAGATAAGGAAAATAAATGTATTAACGTAATAATACAAACTGGTAATACGGGTTAGTAGATCCAGGAATGCGGGTTAGTAGTAATAATATATATACAGTCTTGGTATTAAAGTATCGCGGTATGACTCCATACTGAATCTAGGTGCGGTGACGGTGGCTCTTGTGTTACCCTCCTCTAATACTACTCTGATACAGACTTCTCGACTGTCTTAACGTACTGCCGGGTATTCACTGGCGGTAGTATATGTATACCTCGGTTGAGTCCATTTGTGTGAAAAAGGGGAGACCCCTTAACTCTAATTGTGACACTGAGGCCATGAAATGGTTAAATGTTAATTATAGGCAGGAAAGTGAAATGGAAATATAAGCTGGAAGATAAGGAGAGAAGGTGGAGACATTATTTTGGTGGAGGTGGGGCTATCTACATTTCTTCTCTCCTAAAGTTTGTTTTTTTATCTACCGAGAATCAGGCATGCGGACGAAAACAGATTAGGAAATGATTTTGTCTCTTGCTCAAAAATTTAGATGAGAATGAACTTTTTCCTTGAGAGTCAAATGCATGATAGGGTGAAAGCCCTGTCAACAGTGATCTGGTTTATAAAGGGCATTCCAATAACTTGGACCGATTTTAAACGTGAATTAAGTTTTAGCGTCTAATGATTTTTTCTTTGAGATTTGGCAGGTATTTGGGCGACATTATTTTTCACAAATAATTGACATGACTTAAATAACATGATCAATAGAGAAATAAATAAATTTTCACCAATAACACTGATTTATTTACTACTGACTTTGATCTGTCTTAATGAAACACCTTTATATATAATCCGTCTTAATGAAACACCCTTTATTTTCACTGGATAGAGATAAGTCTAGGAAATGAGAAATAATTTTATCTTTTCCTTGAGGAATTAAGAAAACACATCTCATTCATGAGGAAAGAAACAGATGAGGCTTATATTTTCATTGATGAAAACAAATTGGAAACTTTGGGAAACTTAAACAAAGAATGAACCTTTTTTGAGGGTTGAAGTTATGAAAACAGTTCGTCATTGATGAGTAGGTGATCTGGTTTATATTTTCACTAGACAGAGATAAGTCCAGGAATGGAGAAATTTTATCTCTTCTTTGAGGAATCAAGAAAATTATAATGAATGACTAGAATAAAACTATGCCCTTTCACCCATATGCTTTAAAAATTAGACTTTTCACAAAGACGATTATGTCTCCTCTGGGATGTAGGCTGAGTTTGAATGCTGAGGAAGGAAGGAGGAAGAGGGAGAATTTCGAACCACCTGTATGGAGTGATGGTACAAGATGTAAAGTGAAGTAAGTTGGAGCTGAGGGAAGGAGCAATCCCTGTAACTACTCCCAAGAAGATGGATAATTCTCCAAATTTGGAAAGTTTATTAAGTAGAAATAAGGAACAAAGAACCCTTATTGGGATTAATATTAAAATTGGGGAAAATTCTTTGGCCCCAGCACTTCAAATACTATGATCTTTCACTGCTCTGGGATCAAGAACCCAACCTGGGTAGAGCTGGTGTGGATTGAAGCACCTAGCAACCAACAACCAGCATGAACCAGTGTCAGTATTGACCAGTGCAGAGTTAGCCCTGTGGGTAAAACAATGTCCTAAGACCCTGAGGACCGAACCACTAAACATGGGTGTAGGCAGTGGTAAAAGGGTTATATAATGAAATTTTTCTATTTCTTAATATTTTGCTTATCTTTTGAAAGGTAGTTTTTGCTATCCCAATGCGACTTTGGATTTCAGTGTCACACTTGCTGGTCGCTGTTAAACTACTTCCTAGATATTTAAATTGTTGTACTTGTTTAATTTTGGCATCTTCTATTTGTAATTTGCATGTTGGGTTATCCCTTTTGCTAACAACCATGCATTCAGTCTTCTTGAAATTGATGTTTAGTCCTTTCTTCTCGCTTTCCTTCAATACCATCTCTATGAGTTCTTTTTGATGAAGTTTAAAACTGGAAAAATAAAAATAAATTAAAAATGGAAGGATACTTATTGACCACATGCAGCAAATAAGGGTGGGTATCCTCCAACAACAAATGACAATTATTATGGCATCTGAGTAAGCATTAGCCTCCCACTGCCTTCATCAGTATGTCCCATGATTGAGTGTCATCATAGTGTCACTGTGAAGATAAGCACCTGACCAGCTCCCTTAACATATCTATAGGTATTCATTCATGTATATTTGGGCAAAATAAACCTGGCAGAGCACATCACTCACTGGGTCTTAATCTTTTAGCATTCTTCTGATTTTAAAGAAAAATGTAAAATGTTCAATTATTATAAAAGGTAGATTGTCACTTGCATTAATTTCTATATGATAATGTTTTTTAGTATTTTCTTTATCGTAATCCCTGTATTACTTATATAAAATAAGAGCATTTATATTTTAATTAAAATTAATTAAAAACACATGATGATAAAAAATAATGGCAATATTCAATTATTCACTTGCATCTCTGGATGAGTCATTTTGAATTTTAAGTCATATTCAAATAATCTGAATCCCAGTATTGCAAAAAATGCCAGGATGTAGCCAACAAAATTTGACAATTTGACAACATCAAGTTCTTGATAATGACTGAGATGGTTGAAAAGGACTTGAAGAAAACAAAACAAAACATGATTCACAATTTTGATCTCAACATTTTATTCAAAATTCGGAAAAACATTTTACTCAAAATTGAGAAAAATACAAAAAAATTAAACAGAAGACTTGTCAGTTGAACTTAACAAAAGTTATTTGACTGAATACATGCTGCTAAAAATATAACTTATCTCTCTAACTCATTCTGTTCATTATCTAATTCTGTTAATTTTCTACCTGTCTATCTATCTATCTATCTATCTCATTCTGTTAATTTTCTATCTGTCTATCTATCTCATTCTGTTAATTTTCTATCTGTCTATCTATCTCATTCTGTTAATTTTCTACCTGTCTATCTACCTATATTTTATGAGAGTTATCCTGAACATCCACTCATCTGGAGCCTTTTGTGCTAATGCAGGTGTCCCAGAGAGCTCCATCCTTGGTCCTATTCTATTTTAAATTTTCATTAATGACCTTCCTGATAAGACCAGCTCTCAACTTGCTATCTATGCTGATGACAAAACCATTTACTCTTGCCTTGATAGCAAGGTTTATCAGTCTTACAAGGTTAAAATGGCAGCCTATGTCCAAAATGGTCTCGAGTCCCTAGTTAGCCGAGGCAAAAGATGGCTTGTTAATTTTAACACCTCCGAACTAAACTCTCCATTAATCATCTGAGAGACCCCTTGCTGTCTTCCATCAGCATGGCTAATGCAATCCTCCAGGAAAGTGATTCATTGCACATTCCCAGGCTCCCGTTCTCTGTTGATATAAAGTGAAAAGACTGAACCCATTGCTAGGTCAGCTTCTAAGAAAATCAGTTCATAAGGGAGACAATTTTTCTCTTCAGAATCTATCATACATATCTTTAAGTCTACCATTCATCCATGCTTAGAATACTGCTGCCACATATAGGCCAGCACCCTTACTGTTTACCTTGAGCTCCTCGATAAGATCCAAAGAAGGTGGCCTCTCTGTGTCTTTTCTATAAATACTTTCATGGTAATTGTTCAAATACGCTCTTTGCTATAATACTCAGAGATTTTGAATTTAAGCACAGCACTAGACTGGCGTCACACTCTCATCAATTTACAGTTGTACAAGCTAGGTGTAGCTGTAAATTCTATACTAATAGTTTCTTTTCTCACACTTCTCACTTGTGGAACTCTCTACCGGCTACATGCTTTCCAGCCAACTTTAATCAGCAAAATTTTAAATGCCAATCTACAGTCCACCTGATTATTCTCTTCTCTTTCTGCTCATCATTAATGCTTCTTTTCCTAATTCTTCCACACCCTGTAACCCCTTGTGTCCTAGTGGCATTATTACCTTGCTTGTGGTGATCCATTTTCTAACCATCTATCTCATTCTGTTAATTTTATTTTTATATATATATATATATATATATATATATATATATATATATATATATATATATATATCTCAGTTTTCCAATCTATCTATCTTATTCTGTTCATTATCTATTTATCTATCTCATTTTTTTCATCTATCTATGTATCATTCTGTTATTTATCTCTCTAATTCTCTTAATTTTTCATCTATCTATCCGTGTTTTTTTAAAAATTAAATTCTTTTTCAAATATTTTGGTATATAGTTTACCTGATTTCATATTTAATATCTTTTTTTTCTTGATAATGAGAAAGATGATCAAATGTACTTGCATAAAACTATAAAATATTATACAACAGCATCATATTTTGTTATCAATATAACAACCACCTCCTACCTTTACTACTTTACAAATTATTGCTACTAGTATTACATTTAACCCATGAAAATGTCAGTTTCCCTATTTTAATATTCTAATGAATTCTTAAGCTCATAGCAAGTTCTATGGCAATAAAATATCTGTAGAAGTTCCCTTTATTGCATCATTAAACTGTCATTAGATCTGATGTGCCTTGACCTCTCAGCTACATCGATGACTAAAGCTGAATAGTGCCTTTAAATATAGATCTTTCTCTGACTCTTGAAATAGTCGTATCTGCTCAGTTTTGTATCCTAATGTCAACAAAGTAATTTGTGTAGTGGGTTAGCCAATCTGCATCGGTGACAAAATACAAATTAAACTGACCTCTACTATTTTTACTAAATCAAATGCAACAAAGACAACAACAACAACAAGAGAAATAATCAAATAGGCAGACATTTGTTTTAACAGAAAATATTTTTATATAACAACAAGTACACATGATATAATAAAGTTGTATAAAACACTTTAGAGTTCTTGGTTGTGTGATAAAAGGGTAATATAAAAGGTGTTATGCTATAGATCTGGTAAGAAATTAAACAGTTTATGTTGAGTGAAATAGATTCCTTGACTTGCTGTAGAATTGTCTTGCTTTGACTCATATAGTTACGATTTCCTTTATGTTGTTAAGATATTGAGTGAGTTGGTTTCTGAATCTCATCTTGGTTGAACTGGTCACTAGATGAGTTGATGTTGAAAAGAAATTGAATTCCACAAGCCGGGTTGATGTTAATAAAAATTAACTTTTAGCGATGAAGTTGGGTTTCATGGATTCGTGTGATGAGTTGATTATTTTAAGGACTCACTGACTAAATCACGTCGAATTATCATATTTATGAGTTTTATTTATCACGTGGAGGCTCAAGAACATGTTTACATTTTTTTTAGTGTGTTGTACTATGAACAGGTCAACTCAAAGTCAACTGTACAGGTGTAGGCAGAAACATGACATTATTATTTATGAACCAATCAGAAAGCATTGTTTCATACTGAACTCTGGGGCCGATTTTAATGGGTTCAGCACAAACTGAGAATACTTAGCTGTGATCCTCATTTAACAGGTTTAAAACAGAGAATGTAGAAATCTAATTCTACATTTGTAAAGAAAAGGATGGATTTTTTTTATCTATTAATCTGAGAGGTCTTATTAATTAAATGCTATTTTTAGTGGACCCTTATATTTGAGTAGACATTCCATTTATTCATTAAAAAAAAAAAGTATATTTATTTTTGTCTACCAGCCTGAATATTAAAGAAATCTTATAAGAGAAAAGTATATACACTCTGTAGCTGAGATGTCAAAGCACATCAGATCTAATGATGTTTGAGTCTTGCTGGACAATGCATATTTTTCTCTTACAAGGTTTTCTGAATATTCAGGATGTTAAATGAAAATAAATGATTTATTTGATTATGTTAGCTTGGACATTCATAATTTTATCACACCAACCATCACTGTCCTGCATCAAGGTTGGACAGTCACTAGGGACGCATCCTATGTCATAACATAGCTGGTCAATATAGGCGGCTGCTGGATGACCACCTCGTCTTCCTCTATGGCTAGGTGTCCAGAACAGTAGATCACTTGCAAGTTCTTGTTTTGCTCACCAGAAGTGTCCTGCAAAGTGCATTCTGCGTTCACTTAAGATCATAGAAATATCAGGGATGGGTCCATAGAGATGCGATTTAGTTAGATGTTGTCTCCAGCTATATTTAACATCTGGAGGCAAAAAAAATAAATATGCGGTTTAATAAATAAATGGAATGTCTGCTAAAAAATAATGTTTAAGTAATAAGTAAGGATATATAAAGCTAATTGTCTGTTTGTGTGTGGTGGGTGTGTGTATTATATAAAATGACAATATCAAAATAACTGGCATTTACCTCTGCATGTTGTCATTTTTTATTTTACTAAAAGCAAATGAAACATTTTTTTGGCTAACAGAAAAAGACTTGAATAGAATAATTGAATTTCCAAATCTTTATTTGATATCTTAATCTTATTTCTAGATTCTAAATAAATTAAAATAAGAACAAAAAACAAAATACATTTATAAGTGTGGTTTAGAATATTGTTTTTTTTTTTCTTTAGATGCAATTTCTTTGAATTATATTTAAGATTATTTTTTTACCATCTTATGACTTAGGAAATGTAAATGAATCAACAAAATTTTGAAATGAAAATAAATTTAAAAATACAATTTGAGAATTGTTTTATATCCTAAAACAAATTACAAATGAGTTTTATTTAAAACTTCTGAAACATTTACTTTGCTTTCGAATTTATAAGAAAAGAGAAAAAAAAACAACATGTAAATTCAACCATTTTTCTTTTTAATCATTGTAAAAAAATATATGGAAGGATAAATTGATAAAATTTTAATTTATGTTTTAGTTTCTTGTGTAGCTTAAGTTTAGACATCTAAACAATAGAGGATTCTTCTCTTCTAAAAATATTTTTTGTTTTGTTGAAAATGCATCCATCAGTCATTCTACAGAAATAATTTTGAAAAACTATTTCATCCATTTCTTTATCTTTTATTTAATCAAAATACTCTCATTTTGCATGCATTGTCAGCCACTAGAATTGAGACAATGAATTAAAAAGGTTAACCTGGGAGGCACAGTGGAGTAATGGATAGCAGCTCGTAGTGAGGAATCGGAGAGCTGAATTCGAATTCCAGTTGAATCCATTCACTTACAAGCTAATACCCTTGGAAAAGGTATGAATCCTCTTCTTCTCTCCCCAGCTATGGGTAAATAGCAGGTCAGACCAGGTTCTATAGACTTGGATGGCAACTGGTCTACTGCAAAAAGAAATGGCAACCTACTGTGAGAAAAAATCTGCCTCATCAGTCATGTATCGAAAGTTACATGATTGTGTAAGTGTGTATCATGTATGGCAAATAACTGACTGTTATGGTAATTTACCCACACACACATGGACTCTCCCAGCTGTAAATAGGAGCAGGTACTGCCTTTTGGAGAGTAAGTTTCCAGCAGTCAGCTCTGACAGTCAGACTGAACATTCTTGCTGTTACACTCATTTGTATATGTTTGTATTACTGTTTCTGTTAATATATTTAACAGAATTCCTTTTCGTGTCTTTATTTCTGACCTAACAAGGCCACAACACTCACCCAGTAGGTACGGTGGATTAATAGTGGCTTGGATTGAGGAATTGGATAACTGAGTTCAAATTTCTGTCAAATCCATTACATTCACTTACATGCTAATACCCTTAGGAAAGGTACAAATTCTCTTCTTCTCTCTCCAGCAATGAGTAAATAGCAGAACAGACTGGGTTCTATAGCCTTGGATGGCAACTGGTCTACCACAGAAAGAAATGGCTACCAACTGTGGGGAAAAATCTGCCTCGTCAGTCATGTATCGAAAGATACATGATTGCCTAAGCATGTATCACGCATGGCACGAAACCGACTGAACCCTGAATTAGTTTTTGCTTTCTTCTAATTACAAAAAAAATGAAACAAAGAAACACTCAGTCCTACGAATATCAAACTATTCTTACTGAACCAAACTCTAACCTTAAAACGAAAAGCTCACTCGCAATCTGCGTATTCTCTTCAAACTCTCCTGTCCAATTCACCCCATACAGATTCAAAGGAAGAAATAATGCAGCCAAGTCATAATTTCCAAAACGTTATTCCTTCTTATGCCCATGACAGTCTTTTACTGCCTATTCCCCTTTTGTGACAGGGTTTTCTTGATGGTTATGTACCATCTGAGCCCCTGCATCAAATATATGAAAATGATCTTTGAATGTCAAAGGGGAACAAATTCCTCAGAACAAAAACATTTACAATTGCCTAAAAGTATTTGACAGATGCAAGTGGAAATATCATTACCGAGCAGATGAGGTTTGTTAATAGGAGCAATGGACAGCATTTTGTCCAGAATATAAACATGTACATTACAGTCCAAAAGTTTGAAGCCACCCACAGAATTAACAAGGGATGCAATTGACAGAAGAGTGAAAAAGAAATATGAAAAAGATCTTTCAGAGTCATTGAAAGAAGAATGGAAATTTTTGCAATGAATGCCAAAAATTGTGCTGCAATAATCTAAAGGAAGATATTTTGAAAAGAACAAAATTTAATCATAAAATACTTTTTTCTTTCTGTCATAATAAAATTTCTAATAAAAAAAAATCATACTCACTTTTCTTTTTAAGCATGTATAATTTTCTTTTATTTAAAATACAAAACACTACTTTTTGGGCCAATTTAAAAAATTACCAGGGGTTCCCTCAAAACTTTTGAACTTTAGTGTATATATATTCATTATTTGTGTAATTTGGCAGCAAATTACAAACATTATGTCTGCTTATTTTTATTATAATCCTTTCATATTTACAAATATTTTTCCATATATTACAATCAAATGAGGCAAGAAATGCACTGTAACAGTGAAAATCACTTATTTCCCAAGTACTTTCCATTTATTTCTTTATTATCAGGCAAGGTATAGGAGCAGCATACATTTATACACCTTAAAATGAAATAATTTTGTATTTTTTTAAAGTAAAAGATAAAATTTCAGTAATTACAATGTATTTGCTTTTATTTTTCAGTCTTTATCCAAGCTCAGTCTGCTTATCACTGATATTTCCATTTTCCAAATACATGTAAGCAACTGTAATTTTTTTTTGACTCTTGATGAATTCTTTCCCTTTTGATGTATAAAATAATGTACTGATAATTTTCAGATATTGAACATACAAATATTACACATAGGCCAACTATGCCATTCGTTTGTTCAAGCATTGTTCATGCTCCTATTAATGAACCTCATCTGCTCAGCTCTGATATTTCCACATATATCTGCCAAATATTTTTTGTGCAATATGTTTATAGAGCATTAATTTAAAAAAAGAGACTTCAGATTCTTAAAATCAAATCAAAATAACACATACTTCAATTTGGTAAGTTGTACTTCAAATCTATTTAATAAGTGATAAATAGATTTAGCCCAGTGAAGGATTTTCCTTGTATGTTACCTCATCTGTTACATCATCATCATGCACTTAGAAATTATCTAAAAGTTGAAAAATGAATAATATACACTTATTCCCTGATCTTGATAATGGCCAAACACATTGTTGGAAGCATTAGATCCTAATTGTTTGGACAATACTTACTTTCATTGTAACTATGTGTTCTCTTGGTTTAAAACAAGAAAAATTAACTAAAATATAAAAGAAAGATTCATTTTCTGTACTCTTTAATCAAACATGTATTCATGAAGAAATGTTGCCTTTTTATAGATCATATATGTTTATATACTTTCTCTCTCTTTCTTTCTCTCTCTCTGAGTTATTGTGAAGTAATACAAATTGTACACTTGTAATTCCTTTCCTTGTCACTAAAATACCAAGCAAAGCCTGATTTCAGCATAATGTCCACTTGTCATGGTTTGCTGGAATATCAGACAGTATTACTGCATTGGTCATGTACAGTTAAGATATTTTATCTGAAATGTCTCTTCCTGTTGCCTCACTATCTCAATTATGGCTTCAAACTCAATCTTTGTCTAAATCTCACTATTCTGTCACAGACTCGGGAGATATATATTGAGTGATCACTTGTTTCAACCTGAGGTCAATTTCCATTTTGGGAATAAAGTATTATTATTATTATTATTATTATTATTATTAAACACACATCAGATTAAAGTAAAGGAGTCTTGCTCCGCATCACCATTAATTTTTATTTATAAACATTGTGACATGTTTGAAACAGACTTATGGCTGATGTGAAAAATAGGAAATGAAATTTGTTTGTTGATGTGTGTGTGTATATATATATATATATATATATTGACAATTAAAAATATTCCTGAAAACAGCCTTGATTAAAAATAGATTTGATAATGAATTTTGCCAATCAAAGCTTCATCAAGTCTGAAAGCAAAAGAATGAAATGAGTGACTTTTAAAAGTAGGTAATATTTATTCTGGTATCTATTCTTTACTCTTAGTTTGAGTCGAAAATTTTTAATGTGTTTTCCCATCTTTTTTATATCAAATTAAAGGCAAATCCTCTTTTCATTATCAAAATGGCTCGAAAATAAGAAATTCATTTGGCCTTTTCAGGAGTGGATCAAGGCAAATCCTCATACAATCCTTCAGAATGGGTTAAAAGTAAAAGATTTGATATATATATATATATATATATATATATACATGGTATACATTGTGGAGTAATGCATATTGGCTTGGAATGAGAAACTGGAGAGCTGAGTCCAAATTCCAGTTGAGTTCATTGCATGTGCAAACACTCTTTGGAAAGGGATGAATCCATCTTCATGCCCACCAACTATGGGTTGAAAAGCATGAGAGACTGAGTCCTATAGCCTTGGTTGGAAACCAGTTTACTGTAGAAAGATGTGGCAACCTAATGTGGAAAGATCTTCTACTTAGTCAGTCATGGATCAAAAGAGACATAATTGCCCAAGAGTGTATCACATATGGCAACCAACTGATATATATATATATATATATATATATGCATATGTATGTGTGTGTGTATGTATGTATGTACATGTATATATGTATGTATGTGTGTGTGTATGTATGTATGTACATGTATATATGTATGTGTGTGTGTGTGTATGTATGTATGTACATATATATATGTATGTGTGTATATATATATGTACATATATATATGTATGTGTGTATATATATATGTACATATATATATGTATGTGTGTATATATATATGTACATATATATATGTATGTGTGTATATATATATGTACATATATATATGTATGTGTGTATATATATATGTACATATATATATGTATGTGTGTATATATATATGTACATATATATATGTATGTGTGTATATATATATGTATGTACATGTATATATGTGTGTGTGTATATATATATATATATATATATATATATATATATAGATATATATAAGTATAATATAAGTATATATATATGTATGTGTACATATATATATGTGTGTGTATGCATATATATAAGTATGTATTTATGTATATATATATATATATATATATATATATCTATATATGTATCTATATATGTATGTATCTATATATGTATCTATATATATATATATGCATGAATATATGTATGTATACATACAATGTGTATCAAAAATACTTTTACAGACTTTGGGGCAGGTTCCTCACACCAAAATAAGGACAAAACTCCATATAAAAATATATCCACAAATCTTTTGTTTTTGGGTTATGAAGTTCAAAGAAAGTTTACTCAATATGACACTGTTGCCATGTAGACTAGGTTACATTTGTCATTCATGTACAATTGTGGCTAGTCTGTTTTCTATGTTTAATGTGTGTAGTAGTGAGTTGTAACATGGTTGGATGTTGTGTATGTGTAAGTTACCCCGTTGTTATATGTATTTGCAGTAATATTTGATAGAGGATTTCTTTTTACTTTTTTTTATACTGAAAATGAAATAAACAAAAGAAACATATAATGATAACAACAACAATAAGACTTGAGATCCATGTTTACATAATTTTTATTTTTATTTTTTGTGTTGTGAATTACAGATGTTGGTATGATGTGTGTTAAAAGTGTCTCTTTTGTTTCTTTGAAAGTTTGTGATTTCTTGTTTTTGCTTGTTCTGAGAATTTTGTTGGTGAGGATAACGTTTCAGATTGTCAGTTTTCAATTTTCATGGAGCAAATGGTGAGATATCGTGTTCCTTTTTACTACTGCTACTTTTTACTCTAGTCTACTCTGACCCTACTGTCCTGACTGCACTTGCTTGTGGTGGAATGGTTGTTTTTACAATCAGATTTTAGAATGATGAAATATCATCATCATATATCATCACTGGTGGCCAGGTTGTTTTAAATGATGAAATTTTTATCTTTATTTCCATCATTCATCACTGTTTGTTTTTAGAATGATAAATATCATCATCATCATCATCCTGTATTATAACTTAGTTAACTGAGAAGTGTTCCATTTAACAATGGCCAAATATTCATATAGTGAGCAGGCAGATATGATTTTTACATATGGTCATGTGAATGGTAATGGACATGAGGCTGCATGGCAGTATCAGATTGCTTTTCCAGACTGAAGGCAGCTAGTTATCCAACCTTTGCTGCTGTTTATCCTCGCAGAGACAGAATCTGTGGTACCACAAACAATGGGTCCAGGAAGACTGAGACCTGGTCGTACACCTGACCATGAAGAACATATTCTATAGGCCATTAGAGATGATCCAGGTATAAGCACACAACAAGTTGCCCTAACATGTCGGGCATCTCATAGTACTGCATGGATGGCAACTCTAGAGCAGCTCCCGTATCCGTATCATTTGGAATGTATTCAGCATCTTAAACTGTCTGGTCACTCACCACAGGAGAATGTTTGCCGATGGTTTATCACACAAACTGCTGATCTGTTGTTTGACTCTTCAGTTTGTTTATGGATGAGGTAATATTTGTAAGAGATGGAATAACAACTTTACACAACTAACATTTGTGGGTGGACTGGAATCCCCATGGTACAATACAGGCTAGACACCAGCATCAGTTTACCATTTTTTTATTTTATTTTTTTTTTTAATCTGTATCACCCCAAGCAAGGCAGTGCAGCCACTAAGACACAAGGGGTTACAGGGTGTGGAGGAATTAGGAACAGAAACATTAATAATGAGGAGAAAGAGAAAAGCGCAATCAGGAGGACAGTAGATAGCAATTAACATTGCATTTAAATTTTTGCAGATTAAAGTTGGCATGGAGCTGGAAGGGAGTTCCACAAGCAAGAAGTGTGAGATAAGAAACTGTTAGCATGGAAGTTTACATTTAGTTAGCTCAACTGTAAATTGATCAAATCTCACTGCTAGTCTAATACTGCACTTAAATTCATACAAACTAGGTACCATAGAAAAGAGATCATCCAAACAATTACCATGAAAGTATTTATAAAAAAAGGCACAGAGAGGCAATGTTATGGTGGTGAGCAAGTGACTGGAGCTGAGCCACTAGACCAATAATATTGCTGATTCTTCTTTGGATTTTATCAAGAAGTTCCAGGAAAATAGCAGGGGCACTGTACTATTATTATGGCAGTAATATTCTAAGGATAAATGAATGGTAGACTTATAGATATGTGAGAGAGATTCTGGAGGAAAAAATTGTCTTGCCAGACAGTGAATTGACTTTCTTAGCAGCTGATCTAGTGGTGGATTCAATGTAGTCTTTCCACCTTATGTCAGCTGAGAACGTTAGCCTGAGAAAGTGCAATGAGTTTCTTCCTTGGAGGATAGCATCAGCCATGCTGATGGAAAGCATAGAGAGATCACTCAGATGACCAATGAAGAGAAGTTTAGTTTTGGCAGCATTAAAATTGACAAGCCATCTTTTGCCCCAGTTAACGACAGTCTTGAAGTCGTTTTGTACATCGGCTGCCATTTTGACCTTGTCTGACTGATCAACCTTGCTATTGAGGTAGGAGTAAATAGTAGTGTTGTCAGTGTTGATGCCAAGTTGAGAGCTGATTTCATGAAGGTTTTAATGAAGATTAAAAACAGTGTAGGATCAAGGATGGCCCTGGGGAATACCTGCATTTTACGAAAGGATATAGACCAGTTTCATTTCATGATTTGATAGGAATGACTAGATCAGCTCAAAAGTGATACCGTAGCTTTTCAGCTTGTGGAGAAGACCTAATTGCCAGACCATGTCAATGGTTTTTCAGGTGTCCAATGCTATAGCCCGTTTCACCGTTTTCATCTAGAGCATGATAGACTCTTTCCACAGTTTTTGTTACATCAGCAGTTGATCTGGAGAAATGCAAGTTGTATTGCTTGTCTGAGAAAAGGCCCTGTGATAAGAGATGATAAATCAATTCAGCATTGATTAGGGCCTCTAGGAGTTACCCAAAAAGAGGCAGAAGGCTAATAGGACAATAGTCGGATGGGTCAGATCGTTCACCAGAGTTCTTAAAAAGTGGATCAAGAGATGAATTTCCAGCAAGCAGGAAAGCATAAATTGTAGGCTGGAATTGTAGGTGGCTGTCTGGTAGGTTCATATGTTCCCCCAGCATGTCTTACAAGAGCTGTCTACAGGGACTTCATTTTAAACACATTTCCAGACCTGCTAGAGGATGTACCCCTGCTAATACAAAGATGCATGTGGTTCATGAATGATGGGGCTCCAGCACATTTTAGTTACATTGTTTGCAATGCACTGGCTGATATCGACCATGAAAGATGGATAGTAGGGGAGGACCAGTTCCATGGCCTGCATGTTCCTTTGGATTTTTATGTGTGGGGTCACCTAAAACAATTGGTTTATGCAGCAGACATTAATAATGCACAAACACTTCATCAACATGTCATGGGTGCCTGTGAAATCATTCAGCACTGTGTGGAAATATTTGAAAAGGTCCACCAGTCAAAGATCCAACGTGCATGTGTTGTGTAGAAGCACATTTTGAACATTTGTTATGAGTTGCTGTGTTGAGGTACCACAATGGCCTTTTGGACATATGTTTATGTGGACATTTTAGCTTGTTTGGTTGTGAGGAACCCAACTCCAAAGTTTGTAAAATTATTTTTGGATTGTATCTTGGATTGTACATTTAATAGCAGAAGAAGAAGAAATGAGACCAAGATCTCCATTAAAAAGAACAGGACATAAACCACAGGTAGGAGAGGATGAAAGAACAGTTTGAGAACAACAAAAGGCATTAAACCTCTTCAGTTCAGCAAGGTGTAGTGGATTGATAAATTATATTGTACCTATTTGCATATGTTAAGTAGAAAAGATATAAAATTTATAGTAAAGTAAGAGACAGGGAAGAAGTTGACTACTGATCATGTAGAAAACACAATACAACACCTTATATATAAAGTGTGTGTGTGTGTCCAAGCAACTCTTCCATTCCCATGGGTTCGATTTCAATGAGTCATAGCTCATTCAAACGGCCTAGAAAAGTTAGGCACAGGGAACGATTTTTGTTGAGCTCAGATTCAGGGTTGCCAGATTATGCAAGGTTAAAAACATATATATATATATTATACTAGCCATAATTAATAGGAGTAACTCTTATTTTCCTTTTGTATCCAAAATTACAGCTAGCTTAAAATTTCTAAGCTATTGTGTGGCATTTAAACTAGCTCCTGTGGAGAACTCTTGGTTTGGTCATCAATAGCTAGGGAGGAGTAGATGTGATATGCATCAATTAACTACAGAACTCAGAATTGATCACTGCATTTAAGTATTGAATTAATGTTTAAGCTTATCTTTTAAAAGTTTAATGATAATTCTTCTGCTGCCACTTAATTTAAAGACGATTTGATGTACGTAGATCCTTATTTTCTGTACAATTATTTTTTTTTCATGGGTCACAGAAGAGGGGACATATTAATAAGATAAAATTAATATAGTGTAAAGATGGGAAAATAGAAATTAGAATTAGTTATACATTCAACATTTGAAGACTTAGTGAAACATAATAGCTAATTAAGTAAAACCTATATTATGGGAACTATATAAGTATGAAATTGGAGCACAATTATTCAACGAATTCTGGGGTTAAAAATCTCCAACTCTACTTTATAGTAATTTGGTATTTACTCAAACCCATTTGTTGTGACACAAGGTTGGTTTAATGTGGGGAACTCAAGCACATACACCCAGGCAAAGAACAAATATTCCCCAAGCCCACACAACCATCATTTGTGCTGGCCTCAGTGTGAGCACGGATCTCTCTTTCTCTCTACTGCAGCTGTTCCTCAGGGTTGGGCACCTCTCAGTATAATTTTCCTCAGTTGTGACTGTCCTTTCACGGAGCTGCTCCTGAGCACACTCTGCCCAAAGACGGAGATGCATCTGAGAGATGAAGAAACTTTAATAAAGTAAATGTGCCCTTCAGTAAGATTCGAGCTTGTACATCTTTGCAGTTTGTTTTTTTAATCCCTGAAACCTTACTGCCATCGGTGACCCTACCAACAGACAGAGCTCCCAATAGCATTGCATTTAGGTTCTTTGAGATGTACAAGCTCCAAAATTGTCTATGTAGCAAACATTTGTCTTTCATTTCAAAATCATTACATTTTTTTTGTCTTTTATTTGTTCAAATTACAATCATAAGCTAACCAGAATAAATCCCTGACTGCCTTGCTTACTATTTGCTATTCTCTAAAAAAGAAGTCTATTTTAGCATTAATTGTAGAATGATTCATTTCTTTCTCCTGTTCTATTATTTTCTCTCACCAAATTATCACTTTTAGTTATAATGGTATTAGATGGACATTTTTTTAAATCCCTTGGGAGGCTTATTTAAAAAAAATTGTTAGAGTATCCAGATTTTCCTTCTATTTATTTATTTATTTTTTTAAACAATTCACCCAAAGCAAGGTATAATGTCACTATGACGCAAAGGGATACTAACAGTGATGTGCACAGGTTTGGTGATGTTTGATGATCCCTTGATTGTACGTCTCTAAGACTCAAGTAGTGGGGCTATAGAGCCTAGTACAGTCAGGTGTGGCTGAATTTAATGTGGTGTATCCAAGCCTGTAGGCTCAGCCAAAATTCCTTGTAGACCCCGTATAAAACAGAGTCAGGTAGCTGTTTTCCGAGAGAAGACTCTGCACTTCAACAGCACAGCTGGAGACGAATCTCTAATTGCAGACCATCATACAGTATTTACTACTGTATTTATGTGAATGAGGACATACCCATTATCATCCATAGGTATACTACAACAGAAAGGCAGCCCAGAGAAAAAAGCTTGGGAACCACTGCCCTAGATATAACATTGCTGGAGTGTATGGTCCTCCCCCTATAATCCTAATGGATTATGGGCCTCGTAATGCCATGACATGACTTAGCTCAGTTTGACACAAGGCTAAGATAGGTGAATAAATGTAGGAATATATATGGAGGCCTGACAGTCTTTAAAAGCATTCGTTTTGTTTTACTGTTTTTTTACCTGAGTTTGTGGGTTTCCCCACTTGGCTTCACCAAAAGCGCCCTTATATTAAGTCTATAAAAAAGCATATTCTCTCACTTTCTCTTTTTGACTCTTGCTTCCAGATATAGTTGAATGTAGGTAAAGAATGCAGCCTTGGTCCTCAGTTGACTGAACTCTTGGACACATGCACATACACACACGTGTATCACACCTGCACAAAAAAAAAAAAATAACATATTTATAGCTATTTAACGTATTTTCCTTTGATTTCCATTGTGTACACATGTAATTCCTTTTGTTAATAACATGCATTAATTGTCATTTGTTTTAAATTCCATGTTTTGTGTTAATTATTTTTGCCTGGACTCATATGAGTCTGTTAATCTTATTTACCAGGTAATTGTTACAGGAGCCCAAAATATTTAATCCCACAAGAAGTTCAAACATTGACTACTATTGCTGAAGAGAAATATACAATACACTGTAACATGAAACGGGTTTATTTATAAGTGCACATGTGTATTTTCACGGGTTGTGAGAATAAGGAAAAAATGTCAAAAATTCTTTCTGTAAAAGAAGACTTATTTTGTTTCCAATATTTCTGTTGCCAATTGCTGTTTCTACTAAGTATTGATTGGTTTAAGAAAAGGAGTTCTTTTGGTTTTAGCACAGATACCATACTGCTATTGGGAGAAGAAAAATCAGAAGACAAAATAAAACCATCTGACATTGGATTTAATAATAGTTTCCAAAAATTCACAACTGATGTCCTGTGAGATGGTTGTAATGTATATAGACATTAATTAACTTATTGTCACAGTCACTTAGTGGATGTAAGTTCAATCCCTGGATCAAGTGGTAGGATCCATACATCCATGTTCAACAGGAACAAACTGAGAAATGGCAGATGGAAAAAGAAGCAAAAAAAAATTTTTTTTTGGTTTCTTTTCTTGGCCGATTGGGCTACCCTCCCACTGGGTAAGTTTGGTCGGTGTTATTACCGACTATGAATCCTGCCATTTGAACTCGCCTGAGTGAATAAAGGTGCCTATTTTTAATCACAAAAACCAACCACCTAAAGATTGCGTGCTGTGCATAAAACTGGTAGCCATGGTTGGTTGCTGCTTTACTGGAATTTAGTTTATAAAATTTAGCTCTGCCACTATGTGTGGCATGGAGCACTCTACGCTTTTCAGTGTGAATCCATAAGTAAATTCTTTTCAGAATTACTTATTTCCCTTCCTTATATATATATATATATATATATATATATATATACAAACAAGAATATCCAGTGTTGTGTAGGCCAATTCCCTTTACTTTGTTCTGCTATTCAATCATTTCTTTAAGTTGTTTGCATTTGCTATGAATTGGTGTTAATGAGATTGCCATAATTAAGGTAGAGAAGTTGACTAAAGCATTTTAATAATTGCTTATCTGATATACAGCATGTTACTATATTATAATTCATATTATTTGTTATATTTGTGTGAATTGATTTTCTTCATATGGATCTTTTCATAGTAAATGTTCTTAATATTTAAGATGTTCACAGAAATAGACATGTTCAACAGAGAAAAAAGTTCAATACAACAGAAGAGTAGTTCCTGCCATCAATGAGTGTTTTGATCTCTTGCTGCTGTATTTGCCTCTTTTGAGTAGACACACTGCTATTCTTTTGAGTTGACTGACCACAATCTGTTGCAAAGCCCTGTATGTATTGTCAGAAGATACAAACTCAAAAGCTTTTTTTTAATTTAATCAGGCCAGTAATGATTGGTTAGTGATATGTTTTCTAATACAAATTCAAATTTTTTAAATCTTATTTTAGAATTTATTTTTAGCTGCTTTTCCTACAACCTGCTATATATATATATATATATATATATATATATATATATATATATATATATATATATATATATATATATATTGTTGACCATCTTCTTGCATATTTCTTTTTTATATATTCCCTGAAATCCTTACATGCTATTTACTTTAAATATTTAATTTTGATAAATGACCTCCAATCTGTTGTTAACTGGGGCAAGAAATGGCTTGTTAATTTTAATACTTCCAAAACAAAACAAAACTGTTCTCTACTAATCATCTGAAAGACCCCTTTCTGCTTTCTGTTGGCATGGCTAATGCTAAACTTCAGAAGAGGGATTCATTGCACCTTCTCAGGATAAGATTCTCTGCTGACATGAAGTTGAAAGATTATATTGAATCAATTGCTAGGTCTGCTGCTAGGAAAGTTTGTTCACATGCTAGACAATTTTTATCTCCAGAAACTATCTTACATATTATAAGTCTACCATTCATTCATGCCATATATTGTCTGGTACTTTTACTCTACATTTACAGATTCTTGATAAAATCCAAAGAAGAATCCACACTGTTATTGGTCCTGACATTTGTCATTGTTTTCCCACCACTGTAATGTAGCTTCCCTTTTTTTTCCCTTTTTTTTTTAAGCTTATCACCCCAAGCAAGGCTGGAAGCCACTAGCATGCAAGGGGTTACAGAAGGTTTGGAGGAAGAGCAGATAGAAGTGGTAAAGGAGAGGATGTGGAGAAAGATAGTGGATCGATCAAGGCAAGGGGGTTACAGAAGATTTGGAGTGAGAGCGGATAGGAATGAAAGGTGAAAGGATGTGGAGAAGGGAAGTGGATAGATCAAGGCAACTGGAGATGTCGATTGACGTTACACTTAAATAGTTGGAGATTATACTTGTCAGGGAAACAGGAATAAAAAAGGGAGTTCCACAGGTGAGATGTGCAAGACATGAAGCTATCAATTATTATCTACTGTCTTCTTGATTACTCTTCTACTGTTCTCACTCATTAATTATGTTTTCTTTTTTTCTTATTTTTTCATACTCAGCAACCCCTTGTGTCCTAGTGGCATTACTGCCTTGCTTGGGATGAAATTATTAAAAAAATTTTTTTACTACAATACTTGTTGCCCAAATCACAGAGCAATTTACATATAATTTCTCATGGTAAAAACTGAAAAAAAAATAATGTTTTTTTTTCAACTCATTCATATTTGAATTATTGGAAATTATTTTTTAATTTTGTCAGCATTTATATCAGAATTACTGGAACTAGCAATACTCGATTTGTCACCTTAGTTAAAATTGCATATCTTATCACATGTTTACCTTTAGACTTAGTTATCACTCTTATCTAAACATAAACAATCATTATTTGAAATATTATCTACAGATGTTTTCCTATTTTTATCTGAAAAATACTGTTATTTACAAATGTCTACACTTAAGGTCACAGTCCCTCCACAATTTCCTAATTATGTATATTATTATTTACTTCAATGAAGAAATGTTCAGATTTTGCAGGGGCTTGTATAGGGTGTATAGAATTTAAAGGTCGCATTGTGGCATATTGTAAGTGTGTGCATGTTCACATATTAACAATTAAAGCACACAAAAACTTTCTACTACATTTATTCTCTTTTATCATGCAAACTGGAATGAAACAAAGTTCTAAAAGTTCTGTCTCTTGGGTATGTTCGTTTTCCTATTGGTTCAGAAGTTAAGGTTAAATGAGGATAAGCATCATTATAATGGCTGAGCTCAAGTCAGCCTTGCACCGAGTTGGAACAATCAAAGAATGAGTTTATTTACTTCATAGGTACAGGTTTTGGAAGACTAATGCAAACACTAAGTTGTAGAAAGTAAAAAGAGTTCAGTTGTCAATTGACTGGAAGAAAGTGGCATTCCCAGTGGAGACATAATTTCTACCTGATGTTACATCTTGGAGAAAGGGGGAGAAAGAGAAAGAGGAAGGAAATGTTTGTCTTTTAGAGACTTAAAAAGCATTTGATGAAGCCAAGTGAGGTAATAAAATTTTTGGTTACTTCATAAGAAAATGTATTTCTTTTTATTATTGTTATTATTATTATTATTATTATTTTATTTATTGATTTTATTTTATTTTCCCCACAGGTGCTTCAAAATATTTCCCAATATGGTCAAACTGAAGCTATACTTTATCAAAAATCATGGAACATGAGGTTAATTTAAAATATGAGAATTTACTTTATAATCATTGAAATCAAATTACAGCATGGTTTGACATCAGTTCTTAGTCAATTTACTATAATGCTATTGTTCCTGACCTGATGTAGTGGCAGTATCCTCTCGACTTTCTTCATTTTGCAGAGTTCACAAACCAACTCCACAATTTCAATCTGTTCTTCAATTGGTAGATCGGTAGCAGCCCCCCACTGACTTCGGGTATTAGCCTAATATCGAAACTTCTGTCTGCCATGGTCGGGCGGAAAGCCAAAATAGCTTGTAGTTAAAAGGATCTCTATTCCTTGGATGTTGTTCATACAATACAAGATTCCACTTGTTCAATTTGCCATTCTTGCGTTGTTCCACATACTTAAACATCAAAACCACTCTCCCAACTCACTGCTTCATCCCTATCTATTCTATCAGGCCAATACCACAGCCAACCAACCAATCAGTGTTCTTCACTTTTGTTCTTAGTTACCTAGACAAATAGCCTCCTCCAGTCTGACCAGTCAGCACATAACTTACTATTGGTTGAACCATGTCAAGCTGTACAAAAAAAAAACTCATTACAGCACACTTAATGTCATTTTCAAGGAACAAAATGCCAATGCCACATGCCGCACATTGAGGTAAGACCCTGATTTTCCTTTGCACCATATACCAGCCACTCTGGCTCACTTGCTTCTATGTGACTGTTCACCACAGATGTTTTTGTGGCATTTGTTCTAATAAGCTATTCTCCTTAGTGCTTCAAATGCATGAATTTAAGCATGCTATAAGATTGGTAACTAGGTCTCACCAATTTATTGTTACTGTTTTACTAGCTAGATGCAACTGTCTCTTCTATTCTAATAGCTTCTTTTCTCACACTTCTCACCTGTAGAACTCCTTTCCAATTTCTTCCTTCCCTTCCACCTATAATCTTCAAAAATCTAAATTCAACATCAATTGCCATCTTCTTTATTCCTGAACCCTATTCCTTTATTGTCCTTTCTCCTCACTAAAGTCTTCTCATTCTCTTTCACTCCCTGTAACCCACTGTGTCATAGTGTCATTGTTGCCATGCTTGGATTGAGATTATAAAAAAATTTAATGGATGATTTTTCACTGTATCAGATGGACTGTTCAGGAGTTTGAGAATTAATATTGGTTCACTGAATTGTACTTGACAATTTTTCTCTAGAGTCTATCTTACAAATTTATAAGTCTACCATTCATCCATGCTTAGAATATTACTGCCACTTATGTTCCGCTGTCCCTGCTATATATTTAGAGATTCTTGATAAAATCCAAAGAAGAATCAGCAATATTATTGGTCCTGAATTTACTGTTGAGTAGGCTAAATGTAACCATAAGTTCTATGCTGATAGTTTCTTCACTCACACTTCTCGCTTGTGGAACTCTCTTTTCAGCCAACTTTAATCTTCAAAAATTCAAATGCAATGTTAATCGCTATCTATTGTCCTCTTGATTACTCTTCTTTTGCTCTCAATCCTTAGTAATGTTTCTGTTTTCTAATTCTTCCACACCCAGTCACCACTTGTGGCTTAGTGGCTTTACTGCTTGGCAGCTGATCTATCCCCTGACTTTGCAGAGCTCACTGGGGTAAGAAGTGGCTTGTAACATTTGATACTTACAAAACCAAAGTAGTAACACTTAATCATCATGGAGCAGACCCTGAGTTTTCTCCTGTCATGATAAATAGTTGTACTCTGGGAAAATTGTCTGTTTCTTGTAGGGTGCTGAAAAATACCTCCTTCTGCCATGCTTTATCTTGACAAGAGCCAGATCAGGCTGGAGATGGAGTATTGCTGCCAGTTTTTAATCATTTTACCCCAAACAAGGCAGAAGTGCCACTAGTATGCAGGAGGTTACAGAGAGTGAAAGCGAGATAAAAGACTGAGTATTGGGAGGATTGAGGAAAGAACAAAAGATGGACTGGATTCAAGAAGACTGAAGATGGCAGTTGACATTACATTTAAATTTTTGAAGATTGTATTTACCAGGGAAGCATGTAAACAGAATGGAATTCCACAAGCAGGAATTGTGAGAAAAAAATTGTTAGAGTAGAAGTAGCACTTGCATTTAATTATTTCAACAGTAAATGGGTGGGAGCTAGATTCCAGTCTAGTAGCAAGCTTTGATTCATATAGTCGGGGTACCAGGAAAAAAAGCTCATCAGAGCAGTTGCCATGAAAGTATTTGTAGAAAAGTCAGAGAAAATTCATGCCACATTGGTGAGAAAGTGACTGAAGTCGAAATTGCCAAGTCAGGATCTTCTTTGGATTTTGTCAAGAATCTTGAGATGAATTGCAGATATGGCAGCATTATTCAGTGCTCGGATAATGGTAGATATAACAAAAAGACAAAGAAAGAGCTAGCAATGGTAGATTTATAAATGTGAAAGATGGATTCTGATAAGAAACATTTTCTGGCATAACACAATCGTCCAACTTTCCTTGCAGTAGGCATAACAACTGATTTGATGTAGTCATTCTACTTCAAGCCAAGGCGGCAGTGTGTTTCTTTCCAGGAGTCTATCGTCAGCCACTCTGATGGCAGGCTGCATCACTTTTCCAGCCTTGAGTTCAAAAGTGTTTCCATGGCCTTGTGGATAACAGTTTATTTTCTACCCTACAACCCCTTTCCCACAGATGAAATGTTACTAGCCTCTTGTTACTGTCACTATTTTCAGTCCTTATTTCTACCATTTTAGACATTCACAGCTAGGACCCACCATGCCACATACAGAGGGTCAACTCATTCCCTTCATATTCCATTAGTAAGGAGGAAGTTTCATCCAGATGGTTTCTCCCACAGAACTGTTACATTGTGGAACAGATTCCCAAAAGAATGATACTGACCTCTTCAAATCTAAGGTCAACCGTTATCTATCCTACATATCCTAATAATCTGCACCTCTTGCTACTGCTTTGCATGCACTTACAACAACCTCATTTAGTAAGGCACTAACTTGAATAGCTCTTGTGCCTTGTATTGGGTGGACAATAATATATAAAAGTGAATCACAGCTATTAAAATAAAATGTATAAGTTTTCAGAATAAAATCCATAGGATATGAAATTATAGAAAAGAAACTATTTCCAATACAATTGCCTACCCACATACATAACATATTAAAACATGCCCAAACTTTATTTTCTACCTAATAACAGCCAATATTGCAAACATGTCCAAATGATTTCACAATACTACACACACCATTTAAATCAAAGTGTCTATTGGTTAGAAATTAACACCACTATGTGAACTATTTAACCAATCAGAGAAAACTAAAACCCTATTTTTCTCAAGCCTACTTTTGGGAAAAAATTCTTATAAAAACCCACAGATTTCAACTTTCAAAGATCAGAGATGTAGTTGTCTCCAAGCCGAACACAAGACATACTTTTTCCTCCCCGCCCCCAGCATGTGCTAAAAGAAACATGTGTCGAACACTTCAAATGAATCAGTTACAACAACAACACCTTAGATGGTCAATGAATCTTCGCTGACGGTAAGTCAGCAACTTCAAGCAAGCCATCTCCAAGAACAACAAAGACGGTCAGTGAATTTTCACCAATGATAAATATCTTATTTTTTAACCAGAGCTATGTTCTGTGAAGCAGCTATTTAAAAGTATTGTGTGTGGTAGTGGTGGTGCTGGTGGTGGCGGGGGGACCACATCAAAGCAGTAGAAATAAGACTTGTGTTCCCAGAGATAAAAAGCCTACTTGACAGGAAATAAAAACGAACAGAAATAACAGGAAAGCATGGCAAATTATGTTAATTTCATACAGTTTATTTATATTTTTGTGTGTATTGATGTGTGTATTTTTTTTAGGTTAGAATTGTTTTATGGTACTTGTGATAAAAGGAAGAATTTACACCATAGTATATCACAGAGAGAAGATGGACACGTGTTGCCCGTAGCAAGGTCCGGAGCAAAGAGGTTGACGTGATGTCCATATTTCTGACAGGAACAGACTTTTTTGCATGTTGGATGTGTTTTTATTAATTTTAATTTTTTATTTAATTTATTTTATACAATGTTTTTATGTTATTATTTTATTTTGTTTTATTTATAATTTTCATTATTATTATTTTATATTTTATTTTTATTTATAATAATAATGTCCTTACAATTATCTAAACCAGAGATTTCTGTGAACAAACTACCCAAAGCCTTTAACTCAAATAATGACTATTTTAATACTTTTTTTTTAACTCTTGAATCCATGTATATATATTTGTAAATACAAATGATTTATTTAACAGGCATACCCATGTTTTCTTTACTTTTTTATTTTTGTTTGGAACTTTTGGATATTTAATATAAAAAAGAATTTGGATAAAAAAAAATTCCTACAAAAATATAATGGATACATCGAATAATATCTTAGAATTCACACCTGACACTGAAGACTCTTCAAGTGTCTCAATGATTTCTCGTAATTCACATACATCTACTTGTATCGCAAAAGCCAGTCATGACATACAAGCAGCTGTAATATTCTGACAAACTTTAATGTAGGATATGTGAGCTCAGAGAAATGTATTCAGTACGTATTGACACTTGCCGTTTGTTGCTGATATGATTTTGCTGGCTTTCCACTGTGAAAAGCGCCACGTAACAGCTTATGCTATGTCAGTACAATAACATGGTGAACTTCAATGAGGTGGCGAAAGTGAAAAAAACTTCTGAATAGGTTGTTAGAAGTTCTCTGTCAAAAGTGGAATATTTTTGCCTGGGATTGTGTCAATGTTTAGTAAAAGAAACCAATAGGTATTGGTTATCATATCAATTGGTGAAATATTGCACACTAACAGCATACCGACCTCACGTCATTGATCAATGGATAGTCAGAGATTTCAGATTGCATTTTAAATGCCAGAGCTGACAACCCTGTCAGCATCGTACCCGTCAAAACTGACAGTATGAATCTGTGGAAATTTTCTAAGTCTTGGTTTTGTGTACGAAGTTAATTACAATGCAGCTTGCATCTACTGTGCCATTTCCAAAACTCCTTTCAATATAAACAAAGGGAAGTGTGTACGATCGTTTTATTTGATATTTCATACAGTTTTACGTAGGCATCTCCAAATGGAGACAATGACCTAGATTGTTGGTGAATTTGATGACAGTGCTTGTGAGTTCAATCCCTGGGTCGGGCAGTATGTATTTGCACTCAGTGGAAACGAGCAAGCAATAACTGAAAAGTGCTCAATAAAATAAGGTCTAGACATGAGAACAGTTTACCTGCCTGGGTTAAGTTCAGAATTCCATGTAAGTTATCAAGACCGATATACATCTGAGGAAGGCCGGAGAGCAGAACGGTCGAAACATTGTGCTAAAAGAAACAAAAATGAGAACTATAATCCGAATAAAGATCGTGTAAATAAAACACATTGATTTGGAAATTCTTGCAAAAATCAAATAATATTCGGATTTTAATGAAACTTTCAGAACTTATTCACAAATGAATTAAATTATTTTAGAAATGTTTCTGTTTTTAGAAAATATTGGTAAAAACATTTTTTACATCTGTTAAACTTATTTAATTTTATGAAATTTTGAGACTATTAGCTGATTTAAAGTTTAATTATATTGAAATTATTACAGAGTCACTAACTGGGTGCCCTGTGATTGGATGAAAAACAACCAATCACAGGCTACCTTTTTAGATTTTCCAAATCCCAAGAGAGCGGTTTTTACGAACCCTCTTCCTCTTTTGCTTGTTGGGAACATCAGTGACAACTCGTTCCCCGTCTGCACTCTCCATCATCTAGACACCATGACGTGTGAGGATTTGGACAGCAACTGAAGCTCAGAAGTCAAGGCTCTATTTCTTCAACCCAGCCAAAACGACACAGGAAATGTAAAACCGTTAAAAGGACACATCTTTCAGATAAGTTCTGCAAACCCAACTGTTTGCAAGAAACTTTCCTCTCTTTTCCTACAATACAAGTTATTTTCAAACATCTCCATCTGTGTTTGTGTTCCTTTCTTCTTGCCGGTGTCACAATATTTTCGTTACCAAATGTAATTGGAAAAATCCCAATAATTAATCTGATCTGAAAGAAATATTTCTTTTAATTTAAAATAAATGCATTTTTAACAACGGTGGGTGTTGATAGCTTCATTTACAACCGGAAAATTGACTATTTTTTTTTACGAGTCACATTGGGATAGCCAAAGAAGCATTCCAAAAGCTAAGCAGAGTACTAAGAAATAGGAAAATTTTCCTAGAAATAAGGAAAAGAGAACAGAACTGCTATGTGATATCTGTCATCCAGTATCTGTGAGTGTTGGACGATCTTGTCAAAGATGAAGAGGAGACTTGAAACAGCAGAAATGTGGTTCTACAGAAAGTTATCCTCTATCGTCGACTGAATATGTGAGCAACGGCAAAGTTTTTGGAGAAAATAGAAACAAAAAGGAAACTAATTCTTAACATCAAGAAGGGACCGTTGAAGTTTCTGGATCATAAATGAGGAAAGAGGACTTGGAAAGTTTCATATTGATGGGAGATGTAGAGTGCAAGAGGAACAAAGGAAAGGCATAACACGCATAGTGAGCTTGAATAAATGGAAGGTAGAACAGGGCTTGGGAGAAATAACAAAAAGACAAAGAAAGAGCAAGCAGCTTTAAGAGAATTACTACTCTAAAGATCTAGTCGTTGACTGTAAGGGACCTCTTCTTCAATAAGGACTGTCACCAAGATATTTTTTTCTCCTATACTAAGTCAGCATTTACATATTGTCTACAAGCACTTCATTTTTAACAGAATTGAAATTACATTAACTCAATTTGCAGGTTTTGTATCTTAATTGTTTGTTTGAATCGCATATAAAATTATTGTTCTTATAAACTTTTAATCCATTTAGGTTTCTTTTTCATTTTTTTTTTTTTTTTTTATATATTGAAATTTTCTACAAAATTCTGTTAGGGTAAATATAAATGTGCCTCGGCGTAAATATTAAACTTGTGCTCCATATACACTCAAATCGGACCCAGAACTTTCACCAATCACGATAAAAGACTGTTCCCTCAGGGAGGCCCCATGCATTGAGTACCTATGAGGACATAGTCAGCTCAGACAACAAGTGGAACTCGTATATACGATCCATCGCTAAGGACGCTGGGGAAATGGTTGATTCCCATACCACTCCAGCAAGTACCCGACTCCTCCTGCTATTTTTTTAAGGCAAATCACCCCAAGCAAGGCGGGAGTGCCACTAGCACACAAGGGGTTACAGAGGATTGAGAATAAGAGTAAAGAGGCGTGTTTGAGGAAAGGATACAGAGGAGGACGGGAAACAAGTTCAGGTTGTCAGATGTCGATTGACATTACACTTGAATATTTGAAGATTATCGTCATCGGGGAAGCAAGTAAGAGGAAGAGAGTTCCATAGACGGGAAGTGTGGGAGAAGACGCTGTTTGAGAAGAGACGGTAATATTTAACCGTTTTGACAGTGAAAGGATGAGACCGAGATGCCAGCCTGGTAGCACGTTTAAATTCATGAAACTCTGGAACCAGCGATAGTAGCTTGCCATGAAAACATTTGTAGAAGAGAAAGAGGAAGGCCACAGCACGTCTGTGGGATATCGATTGTCGACTAGATGCCAGATCAGGACCTATCCTCTACCTTTTATAACAGACCAGGCCGAAAATTGAGTACTGCCGACATATATAGGTAGGAGCTGCTCAGTCTTCGCTTTCCACTCTCGAGTCCAAAAGCGTTTTCGCTTCCTTGTGAATGACAAATTATTTTCCACCCTTCAACTTCTTTCTCACAGATGACATGTCGCAAGCGTCTCGCTGCTCTATCGTTATTTACATAGAGAGTGTTCAGATGAAGACTCCTTAGTTCCACCAGTTCTATGATTAAAGACGCGAGATGTCATGCCCATGGTAGTAAACCCCGCCCGCATTCCCTTTGTATTCCTTTGGTGAGATCTAAGTTCCACTTGAGCAGCTTCTTGCCACAAACCTTACTTTTTTAATCATTTCACTCCAAGCAAAGCAGGAATGCCACTAGTACGCAGAGGGTTACAGAGAGTAAAAGTGAGCGAAAAAATGAGTATAGGGTGATTGAGGAACGAATAAAGGATGAATGGGGGTTCAAGATAACAGAATATGATGATTGGCATTACATTTAAATTTTTGAACATTATAGTTTTCAGGGAAGCAATTAAGCGAAAGGGAGTCCCTCTGGCGGGAAGTGCGAGAACTGTTGGAATAGAAGTGGCGGTTACATTTAATTATTTCAACATCAAACAGGTGGGACCTAGATGTCAATCTAGTAGCAGGCTTAACTTCATGTAGTCAGGGCATCACAGAAAAAAGGTCGTCAGAGCAGTTGCCATGGAAATATTTGTAGAAAAGACAGAGGGAAGCCACATAACGTCTGTAGTCAAAATGCCAAGTAACCAAGAGGTTGCTTCCCAGATCACTACAATCTTAACCTGTTCAAGTCTAGAGGTAACCGTTATCTTCCCCATATATCAATTTAAACTGTGCCTCTTATTCTGTAACCTTCTACCTCAAGTGTAAAAAAAAAAAGTTTGCTCTTTTATATCACAAGAATGGATCAAAAGAGCTTTTTTTTTTAAAAAATCATTTCACCCCAAGCAAATCGATAATACCACTGAGATGCAAGGTGTTACTGAGAGTGACAAAGAATGAGAAGAATTTTGGGAGGGGATAAATGGCAATAAAAGAGCAGGAAGACATAAGATGGTAAGTGACGTTGCATTTAATCTTCTAGGTGGCATGGAAACAAGAAGCTGGAAGAGATTTCCATAGGTGATAAATGCTAGAAAAGAAACTATTAGAATATAACTTACGGTTACATCTTGCTAAAAAAAACAGTAAAAACAATGAAACCTATTTACAAATCTAGTAGTAGGCTTAAATCCATGCAATTGAGCTACCGGGAAATAATTTTCATACATTTCGACAGAAGTAGTACAATTTTGGAATAATTGGGGATAAGTTTACGATAAAACACATGATTGTCCAAAATCCATATAAAATTTTAGTATATTTTGGTCATGGAAAAGATTTCAACATTTTTTTTTTATCAGAGTATAAGTTCATATCAGAATGAGAATTCGGAGAGCCGAGTTTGAATCCCAGTCGAGTTAGTTATATTCACTTAAGCACAAATACCCTTGGGAAAGTTATGAATCCGTCTCTTCTCCTCACAAGCATGGGTTGAATAGCAGGACACACTGGTTTCTTTAGCCTTGGTTGGCAACCAGTGTACCGCAGAAAATGGCAACCTACTGCGGAAAAAATCTTCTGTCTCGTCAGTCACGTATTGAAAGATACATGATCAGCTAAGGCACTTAACTGACTGATAAGTTCATTATTCTCAATTTAACCCAGAAATTCTAAATTACAAACATTAAATGTACATGAAACATTTTTTATATTGTTTTCACGTAAAACGTATAACACTGACTGTAAACATTTTATGTAAGACTTCATAAGGTAAACAAAGTACAGGGTGGTCCGAAAGTGTTGCCACCCGTACACAATATTATTTTCTGTTTCAGATGGCTGACACGAGCTCCTATCGTTTGGAAGAGAGGTAAGGGGTGACAAGACTTTTGGACCACCCTGTATTAAGAAACAGAAAAAATTCTTAGAAAAAACTGAAATACCATGTAATATCAATCCTTCTATACAGCATTGAATGCTAAACAGTCTCGTCTCAGCTAAAGAAGATACTTGAGGCAATGAGCATGTAGCTCTACAGAAGGATGCTAAGAACACAGAACATGTGGGTAATGGTTAAATTTTAAGGAAAATGGACACTTGTATTTAGAACCAGAAAGAAGCAGTTGAAATTTCTAGAAAACATAAGGAAAGAGGGCTTGGAGAATTTGGTACTCACAAGACGTTCTGAAAATAAAAGAGGATCAGTTATTAACCTACCCAATGAGCTTGTGTAAATGGATGGCAAAATAGATGGTGAGAAGGATAGAAAGTCGTGGAGACACATGATTGCTCACGCTCTGAAGGGACACGGCACATAAAAAGAAAGTTCTTCTGAATCTTCATTATAACTTAGAAATTATTCTTCTATGTACCGTGTCCATTCAGGATATAGGCGATCATCACTCTCCACAATTTCTTCCCTGTGGCTCTTAGCAGATTTCTCTCTTTGCTAAGGCTCCCACCCCACTTCTGCTATCCATTCACACAAGCTTGTCAGGTAAGTAGCTCACCGCTTTCCCGTATCTCTCTATGCCCCATAAGGGTTATGTTTTTCAAGACTTACTTCCTCATTATATGTACAAAGAATTTCAGCTGTCTCTCTCTGATTCTGAATGTGTTCTTTTTGCTGACATTTTCTTTAAGACTTCTTTGTTGCTTACTTGCTCAGCCCATGGAATTTTCAGTATCCTTTTGTAGAATCACATTCCTGTTGCCCATAGTTTTTTCCTGATCAGTGTGTAAATTGTCCAGCATTCACTGCCATATAAGAGGATGGATATCACATAGCATTCAAGCACTCTTTCTTTCGATTCTAACGAAAATTTTCCGTTTCTCAGCACCTTACTTAGTTTTTGGAATGCTTCTTTCGCTAGTTCAATGAGTGTTCGGATCTCGGTGTCGTATTTTCCAAAATTAGTACTATTAGTCTCTTACCACTCTTCGGTAAAGTCTTCGAGGCTTTAATCAATGCCGAAGTGGTTAAGCATCTTACCTCCCACGACCTACTCTCTGACAAACAATATGGTTTCTGCTTTGCCAGGTCTACCGCTCATATGCTTACAGCCATAACTGAATAGGGATACCAAGCTCTTGACAATAACGGCAAAGCTCGAGCCGTAGCTTTAGATATCTCAAAGGCATTTAACAGGGTTTGGCATGCCGGTCTCCTACATAAGGTTCAGGGATACAGTATTACAGGACAATTATTTGATTTAATCCAATCATTATCAAACCATGAAATGAAGCATGTCCTGAACGAGTTCTCTTCCAGTTCTTTTCATACGAACGCTGGTATCCCCCAATGCTATATTCTGAGTCCTACACTGTTTATGATCTTCATCAATCATCTTCCTAATGTCATCAGTTCTCAGGTAGGCATCTACGTAGACGACACTACCATTTACTCCTGTCTCAATCATAAATCCGAAATTGCTAATAAAATTAACTTGTCCATTGGTCTCGAAAAGGACCTCCAATCTGTGTTTGACTGGGGCAGGAAATTGCTTGTAAATTTTAATGCCTCCCAAACTAAACTGCTCTCATTTAACCACCACAGAGAAACCTCCCTGCCTCTTATTAGAATGACTGATGCTCAACTGCACCAGAGCGTCTCACTGCACCTTCTTGGTCACGTGTTTTCCACTGTCCTGAATCAATAGCTGCATCTATCGCAAGGAATGTTGGTTCTCTGTGTCGTGCTAAAAGGTTTTTCTCGTCTGAATCCATTCTTCACACCGACAAATCTACCATTCGTCCGTTGCATTAAATACTGTTTCCATATATGGTCTGGTCCCACGCTGTTCATCTCGAGGTTCTCAACAAAATCCAAAGACGGATATATAATATGATCGGTCCTGACTTGGAATCTTGACTCCAGGCACTTTCTCACCAATATGATATGGCTTCTCTCTGTCTTTTCTACAAATATTTTCATGGTAACTGCTCTGACGAGCTATTTTCACTGGTGCACCAACTGCATGAATTTAAGCGTGCTATTAGGTTGTCATCTCGCCTCCACCCTTTTACTGTTGAAACAGTTAAATTTAACCATCTCTTCTACTCCAACAGCTTCTTCTCTCGCACTTCCCGACAGTGGAACTCCCTTTCTCTTACTTGCTTCCCTGATAACTATAATCTTCAAAAATGTAAATGTAAAGTCAATCGACATCTGATGCCTGCTTGGGATGAAATGCTTAAAAAATATATTTTCCAGAAGTCAAACTATGTGCCAACTTAAAACTGATATTTTCAACATGGTCTGAGTGACATTGAGTGAAACTATTCTGGAATCATCTGGGGTGAGATACACACTACAATGAGGAATATCTTCTGATGCTTTGATCGCTGTTTTTTTTTTTATCCTTTCCTCAAACGCCCCCTATATCCAGCTTTTTCTCTTAATTTCTCTCTCTGTAACCTCTTTACTCTTGGCATTCCCGCCTTTCTTGGGGTGAAATGCTTAAGAAAAAAATAAATGATATATTAAATGTATTTCCTGAAAAATGTTCAAATTGTTTTCACCTAAAACTTTTAGCACTATCTGAACATTTATGTGTACTTTTTTCATCGTCACTAGATAATAATATAACAAATACAGAATTACACAATCATCATTAGCAAGTAGCTAATGACATGAATGTTAGCATCCCAACCATGAGACCCGGTTTCAAATCGCATCATAGTCAATTTATTAAAGAAGTGACTACTTGATAATATCAGTCGGAGAGGAAACCTTACCACGGATTGATCCAAGTCTTGTGCCTGAAACTGGGTCAAAAAAGTTTTCCTAACTATAGGGTCTTTGGACTCCCTTAAATATATGTTCCCAACCAAGGGTCTAGCTAAATTAAATCAGTTTGGTGTTTTTGAGTGATAGTATCATTTCTCGTCAGTAATTTGCCCCACACAGAGAAATTATAACATATGTGTAGAACAAGCAATGTGAAAGGGGTAAAAAGTGAGAGGTAATATATTCCGAATCGAAAACGGGGAGGCCAGTGGTGTCCGCTATGTACCTGGTGATGCCATGTGGTTTTCTCTGTTCTCTTAACTACCATGGGCAGTCATGACTTGCTTCTCTGGTGTCTATATAGCAACTAGCGTAGGCAGACATGTCTTGCTCCCACGCCTGCTACCACATACTTTTGTCACCTCATGAACTGACGTCACTTACCGGCAGGATCCGAGTTTTCTCAACTATGAGGTTTTTGGACTTCGATTCAAACAAAGTTTGATAAATGCCTTTCGTATCACTACAGTAGTAATTGTGAGAAAATTGGAGAAGGTGGGAAAGTGGGAGATAGCTAGCAGGCAAGATTTCGCACCTATTCCAGCTGTTCGTTTTATTTATGAATAATTTTTAAAAAAATCATTGATTTTCAAAATGAGAGAGAAAAACTTGTCAAATGCGGTTTGCGACCTTCAGCATTAAAATGCAGGACAATCTTGCAAAATGTGGAATTGAGGTCAAAGCTAGTTCTATGGGTTTTGAAGAACCAAATGTGCCTGACTTAGCCTCCCTTGCAAACGAGCAATATTCGGGAACAAGTGACCAGCCATTTCATTAACAAATATATTGTCTATAAAGCGCTGAAATAAAGCGGACGTTTTGTTACTTGATTTTAAAATTTCAAAAAGAGATATTTTTGTTTTGTTCTTTTTACTAATGAGGAGGGTTAAATAAATAATCTTTCTAGCTCTTGTTTCCAGATGTAGTCTAACAGATAAGGAACGCTGCCACTTTTGGTAGGTGTTTTTAAGGGAGATTACTCCGCCGTTTTCCCGCGGGAGGAATGAGAAATCTAACGTCAAGCTGCCAAGACAGGCCTTGTCTTCTGAAGCGGCGGTTGCGTGTAGCCCTTCGGTAGATGTTTCCAATAGAGAAACCACTGAAAGTGAAAAATGGAAAAGAGAGCTGCTGTGAGATAGAGGCCACTGAACAGGAAGGTGGCAAAAAGGGAGACAGGCGGCCGTGAATGTAGAGGCAGCTGAAAGTGAAGAGGGGGAAAGAGACAACCGTGAGGTAGAGGCCGCTGGGAAGGGAAAGGGAAATGGAAAAGAGGCCGAATAGGGCACGGTCAAGGCTTTTATGACCCCTGGGACTTCCGGTTTTACCATATTATTTTCGCTGCCGCTGCTGCTAAAACGAGCAAAGTAAGGAAACCCCCACATGCCACAAGTGAGTTTTTATTCTTGTTTGGTTACGTGTGCGCCTTATATAATATTTGGAATAATAGAGGTGACGTTTTCTTTTCTCCCACTCACTCCCCTAAAAATTCCTTGCTGCTATATTTTTTTTAATTCGAAAGTTGTATTAATTATATTCAAACTGTCTGAAACGTTTATTTAAATCATCAGAATGCGTTTTTATCTAGTGATGAGCTAAATTTAAGTAAATATTTGGCGCAAGAGAGAAAAAAACGCATTTCTTGGCCAGTGTAATGGTAAATTAATTGATAACTGTTTGGGATATCGATCACTTTTATTTAAGTATTGTTCAGAACACGGTAATCACCGTCAGATTTTGAAACAAGATGGCAGAGGATTTGTCCGTCCACTTTTAGAAGGAGATATCACGGCTTAACTACCGTTTATCGGGTCCAAGATCCTGGAGGTAGACAACGATTTGAATAAACTAGTTGACTAAATAGAGTAAACCTAATTGAGTAAAATAGTTGTGCTGTCTCATCACAATATTTTGACAAGTACACCTCAGGCCTCAGCGAATAATCAGATAATCATAATTGAACTATTGTTACTTGCTTCCGTTAAGTGTAATTAGTTTGAATATAATTGTTTACTGAGAGCAGATCTAGTGAAATAATAGACGAAGTTATCTCATTTAAATTATTCAATGTTATTGTAAGGTTTTCTTTTATCCACTGCAATCATCATCACTGTACGTGTGTTTATCAATTCCATTTCATTAGTCAACCGTTTTTAAGTCGTTTTTCGCCACGAACGTGTTAGTCAGGCCGATGTCACTTCGAAATTCTGAATATTTTTTAAATTCTGCTCGTGCTACTTTCGATTTTTCTGCATAAATTTTAAGATTTATCGAAAAAAAAGGAAGAACTGGAAAATGTATCGTGTCTCTTAAAGATAAAATAAAATAAGACTCCTCTACGAAAACGCCAAATAGCAGTGTGTCTAAAGACGTTCAGCTAAATAAGAATCATAATTTCAACAAAAACAGCCAGCCAATAACAAATACCAGAATTAATACCCTCTTCTTCAAGAACAAAATACAGGCGAACATTTCGTGATCCAGGTTCACTAATATTTTTTTCTTATAAATGTAAGCACGAAATTCAGCAAAAAGTAGGACATTGGCCATCTTACGAAGTAAAACGGACGTTAACTACAAGTAAAACTTATTAAAGAGCTATACAACCTGTGGACAGGTTACCAAGATTGGGGCCTGCGGAATTGGATAATTTCCTGATTTTTGGTAATTTAAAAAATAGCTGCATTTCCCCACCAATTTTTATTCAAGGCTTTGTGGACCCCCCATATTGGGAAACTTTGAAATTGACACGTAGTACCGAGGAGGGTCCTGTATCAATGTGTAGTGGAAATTGGAACGAAAATAATCACTTACCTGATCGCAAACGGCAGCGTATATGTTCCGCGTGAAAGGTTTGTTTTTTTTTTTTTTTTGACTGGGAAAAACATGGCTGTCCCCAGCAAGCTTATATTGCGAATGGTCACGTATCCTCTCGCGGGCGTTCGCGTAAAACCACGGAAAGTGAATTCACGCATGCAAATGAAGAGAGAGAGAGAGAGAGAGAGAGAGAGAGAGAGAGAGAGAGAGAGAGAGAGAGAGAGAGAGAGAGAGAGAGAGAGAGAGAGAGAGAGAGAGAGAGAGAGAGAGAGAGAGAGAGAGAGAGAGAGAGAGAGAGAGAGAGAGAGAGAGAGAGAGAGAGAGAGAGAGAGAGAGAGAGAGAGAGAGAGAGAGAGAGAGAGAGAGAGAGAGAGAGAGAGAGAGAGAGAGAGAGAGAGAGAGAGAGAGAGAGAGAGAGAGAGAGAGAGAGAGAGAGAGAGAGAGAGAGAGAGAGAGAGAGAGAGAGAGAGAGAGAGAGTCTCTCTCTCTCTCTCTCTCTCTCTCTCTCTCTCTCTCTCTCTCTCTCTCTCTCTCTGTGACGAGAGTTCGGCGTTTCTGCAGAGGCGCAGGAAGAAATTATTGAGAACATTGAGGAAGTTTATCAGTTGTTGTGATTTTACACCAGGCACACCAAGAGAATAGTGTGTTTGTCCAGGAAGTTTGTCAGTCGTCGCGGATTTGCATACAGCACAAGCTATTTCGGCTTTTATTAACTATGGATAAGTAAGTTCGACCTGAAGTTAATTGCTGAAATTTACGGCTCTCCCAGGGGGCCCATCCATCGTCGAATGGTTCGAAAAAGCTGAACGGGTCTGACTGTTTAAGGTGAAAGAACCAGCGACGGTGATCCCACTGAGACTCGCGAAAGGGGCCTATGCGGTATACCAACACCTTAGGGATGATGCGGATTTGGAAGAAATTAAGCGTACCCTGTACACGGCTTTTGGGACAGACTCATGCATCGTGTGGAAACAGTTTGTCGTGTGACGGCTTGAACCAGGTGAGACGGTGGACGTCTATCTAGCCGATTTAAGGAAGCTAGTGGTACCATTTGGCGGAGCAACTGACCGCATATTGGAATGTGCTTTTTTGGCTGGACTTCCTGACGATGTTAGTCGGCTGCTGCAAACATATTTGAGACTGGACGACCTAGGAATCGATGAATTGCTAGCCAGGGCCCGAAACGTTCTGAAAGACACGGAACTGGTTGCAACAGCTGCGAGAACGACCGAGACACCGTCTGAGAGGCAACATGCTGCAAGTAATTCTGCCATGCTAAGGCCATGAGAAAGCCCACAATGCTACAGATGTGGTGGTCCTAACCACTACTCCAGGCACTGAACCACTACTCCAGGCACTGTCAAGGCCAGGGTAATGCAGAAGGTGCCAATAACCAAGTACACGGGAGCGATTGCACTGCCATCGCTGTAACGAGCTGGGCCACATAACGTGAAATTGTTTGGGAAAACGGGTCCGGGGACAAGGTGTCGTCGCTAGCCTCGCCCCCTTTGGCCAGTAAATGCGGCATTGCCTGTAGTTAACGTGCAAGTTGATGGTGTGCGATGTTCAGCGCTCGTCGACACTGGATGTTCCTGGTCGATAGTTAGTGCTGACCGATGTAAGGGTACGAGAGGGAACTGCAAATGTGGATCACGAACGGTTGGTTGATCCCATACCCCCAGGAACGACTAGGACCTCCTAAGGTTTTGATTCCTCTAATGGCCGTCGTACAACATACCAAAGGCAAGGTGCGCCCGGTGATGGACTACAGGGAGCTCAACGAACACGTGGATGCCTTCACTGCGGGTGCAGACGTATGTACAGCCAAATTGAGGGAGTGGCGTCAGCAAGGAGTCAATGTGGCACTGCTTGACCTGCGGAGGGCCTACTTACAAGTATAAGTCCACGAGTCTCTCTGGGCATTTCAGACGGTACTGATCAAGGGGAAAAGATATTGCCACACACGGTTGGGCTCCGGGCTAAATGTGGCACCAATGATCATGAAGGCTATCGTCAGTACAGTGTTGGCACAAGAAGAACAGATGAAGAAGGCGACGTCATCCTACATTGACGACATATATGTAAACGAGAACGAATTATCTGCAGACGAGGTCAAGACTAAGTTGGAATCCTTTGGTTTAACTTGCAAAGACCCTGAGCGCCTAAAGCACGGAGCTAAAGTGCTGGGTCTTAAGGTCTGGGGGGGGGCGTGACACTTTACGTTGGAAGCGAGGAACTGCAATTCCAGAACCCCCAGCTGAGTTGACGCGACGCACCATATTTTTTTCCTTGTGTGGGAAGTTGATGGGTCACTTCCCTGTTTGCGGCTGGCTGCACGTGATAGCCGGAGTCTTAAAGAGACGCATTACCACGAAGACCAAGGGATGGGTTGACCCGATCGACAACGTCTCTCTCAGGCAAGTCGTGGAAGAAGTACTGGCGAGGGTCACCCGTGATAACCCTGTTCGAGGTAACTGGAGCGTATCTGGAGAAGAGATAAACGCATGGGTTGATGCGAGCTCATTGGCGACTGGCGTGGTGTTGGAAAGACATGGTGATATCCTGGAGGATGCATGCTGGCTTCGTCCGACGAACGACACTCAGCATATAAATTTAGCAGAGCTTGACGCCACAGTGAAAGGTCTCAACCTTGCGCTGCAATAGCAAGCCAAAACATTGGTTAACTGACGCATTGAAGGGAAGAGCCCGAGTAAGAACCAAAGCGGCTAGCGATATGCTGGTTCAAAGAAGGTTGACAATCCTGCAACAGCTAATCCGCGAGTATGGCCTCCAAGTTGATGTTACTTTTGTTGCGTCGGAGCAGAATTTGGCAGATGAGCTGACTCGAGTACTGAAGAGATGGCTAAATTTGATAAGGCACAGGTCAGATTCCTCACCTCTGATGTGTGCCCCCCTGACGAGTCAATTAACACCTGAATGAATGTGGACATCCTGGCATCCGACATACGACCTATTTCTGCTGTAGTATATGCCCCTCTACCATGAAAGCAATAGTCAGATTGATAATACAAACTTGTGAAGAATGCCAATCGATCGACCCATCTCCGGCCTAGTGGAAAAAGGGAAGAATTGAAGTGGAAGACAACTGGTATCAGCTTGGTATGGATATAACCCATTACAGTGGCAATGGATTTCTGACGCTGACCGATTGCGGGCCGACACGTTTCACTGTGTGGCGCCAACTGGCGCGTCAGGATGTGTCGGCCATCGTGCGAGAACTGAGGTCCGCCTTCTTCGAACGCGGTGCACCGGCTGAAATACTGACTGATAATGCCCCAGCTTTTTGCAGCCAAACTTTCCTCGCTTTCACAGACGAATGGGGTATATGAATGTGATACCGGTGTGCTTATGTTCCAGAGGGTAACGGCATTGCGGAGCGGTGTCACCGTACTGTCAAGAGAATAGCTGTGAGGTCGCGGTGCTTGATACTGGAGGCTGTGTACTGGTATAATGCGACACCCAAAAAGATAACGAAACGCCGTCTAGCGCACCAGCAAATGGCATATACCAATATGAGCAGCGCGTGAAAGGCATAGACCCCAAACCGTCACCTCCTGAAGTCAGAAGTAACATATACCAAGTTGGGGAGCCTGTTTGGGTCAAACCACCGGACGGCCGATGCACTACCAGATTTGGCAAAAAATGGGTTGACGGAGTAATCAGTCCTCAAACAGTGCTGGTCAATGGCACACCCCGCCATGTGAAAGACCTTCGCAGGCGCGACGAATCAGCCGTTACGATGGAAGACGAAAGTGACACATCGTCTGGTAGCGATATGTGGGTCAGAATGACTTGTGGATCGGAAGGCCAACATTCCTCTGCACAATCAGCGTCTGAGGAAGATACTGAAGATGAGAATGACCAAATCAGTGGAGATAGAGGGAATGTGGGAAACCTGATGGAAGAGCACCTTACACCTCTGAGAAGAAGCACCCGGAGGAAACGAGCGACACCCCCATACGATATTTGTGATCATGAGATCAGGAGGGACTGTAGTGAAAATTGGAACGAAAATAATCACCCACCTGATCGCAAACGGCAGTGTATATGTTCCGCGTGCAAGGTTTATTTTTTTTGACTGGAAAAAAACATGGCTGTCCCCAGCAAGCTTATATTGCGAATGGTCACGTATCCTCTCGCGGGCGGTCGCGTAAAACCACGGAAAGTGAATTCACGCATGCAAATGAAGGAAGGCAGAAAAGGACATAAAAATGCCGAACACTCGTCACTGGGGGAGATAGGGCCGTGAAATCCCGTGTTAGTGGGGATGTAGCCTTAGCTAAGGCAGAGTTGGCCTCCTTGCTTATCAAGAAGGATCAAGCTCTGGTAGTTAGGGCTAGGTTAAAAAGAATGTCCTCTGAGGCGACGAATATGGCCGCTGAATTGCGTGCAGAGGAGAGTAGGAGTGCGTCTCGACGACATATCGCGTGTGTCACATTACCGGATAATCGGACCGTGACTACAAACGCGGGCATATGTGAGGTCTTTCGAGATTACTTTCAGGATCTTTTCACCAGGGAGCCCGGTCTGAGCTCTGCTCAGTTCGACTCCTATTTAGCCGACTTTCCCTGCCTCGAGGCAGCTGAAGCGGCTGGGTGCGAGGGTCCCATAACAGAGTCTGAGATCTGGGATGCGCTGAAGCAGGTTGGCCTGGATAAGTCTCCGGGACTCGATGGTCTGCCCTACGAAGTGTACTTGAGGCTGTCGCCCGTTTTTGTTCCTTTGCTGGAGCTGATTTTCAATCACTGGATGAAGCAGGGGTCTATACCCCAACGCTTCACCAGGGGTGTGATCAAGTTGCTGCGTAAGGACAAGAACGGTGGGGATGGGTTAGGGAACTATCGCCCTTTAACGATGTTAAACACGGAGTTAAAGATTTTGGCGAAGATCTTAGCCAACCGTTTGCAGCTTGTCCTGTCTAGTCTGATTGGTCCCGAGCAGACTTGTGCTGTGAAGGGCAGGACTATTCAGGATAACCTGCATACGGTACGCTTGATCTTAGAACAAGTCGACGGTGAAGCCGCGCTGATCAATTTAGATCAGTCCAAGGCCTTCGATAGGGTTGACCATCGTTTTCTGGAGGCTGTCCTTTCGGCGGCCGGTTTCGGAGCCGACTTTCGCTCCTGGATCCGACTCTTGTATGCGACCCCCGGTGCGCTGGTGGAAGTGAATGGAGTAAGATCGAAGCCTTTCGTATTGTCTCGCTCTATTCGTCAGGGTTGTCCGCTCTCGCCTTTGCTGTACGTTCTTGCGTTGGAACCTTTCCTTCGCAAGTTAAAGGCGAATCCGGTCCTGCGTGGAATATCTCTGCCTGGGGCTACCACCTCAGCAAGGTATTCTGCCTATGCTGACGACGTTTCGGTTCTTGTGTCGAGCAGAGCCGAGATTGACGAAGTCAGCAAAGAGGTCAGTGGTTATGAGATGGTGACAGGGGCCAAGATCAATCGCGATAAGTCTGTGGGCTTGCGATTGGGTGCGTGGAAGGGAGTTTCTCTTCCCGGACCTTTCCTCTGGACGGATGGGCCGATCAAGATACTCGGCGTCTGGTTCGGTCCGGATCTCCAGTTGGAAATGAATTGGTCGGAGGTACGAGGGAAGGCCGAGATCGCGGTTGGTCTGTGGTCTCGGAGGAGGCTTTCCCTGAAGGGAAGGGCGGAAGTATGTGTTTCACACATATATCCTATTCTCGTGTACCGACTCTCTGTACTTCCGCTTCCGTTTACCGCACTAATTTTATTAGTAAGGCTCTTGTTCTCTTTCTTGTGGAGAGGCAAGGCCGCTATGGTATCTCGGGAGATCTGTTGCCTTCATACCGCTGAGGGCGGCCTGGGTATGCCAAGCATTGAGATTCGTCAACATATGCTTCGCATTGCATTCCTGGACCGATTGTGTCGCGAACCGGACGAGGTGGGAACCTTCTGGAAGGAAGATGCCCGGAAAAATTTCCCGTCCCTGAGAAGTGTGCACTCGTGCGAGGGGGAGGCCCGCCGTAAACCCCGAGCCGAAAGCTCCTTCTATCACGAATGTCGTCGCGCTCTGAAATGCCTCTTACGGGCGTCGGAAGGCCTCTCCAACGTCCAGGCGTTGTCTCGTAGGGCATTGTATCAAGTGTTAGTTCGGGGGTCCGTTCAAGATGCTCTGATTAGCGAGCTCGGTCTTACGAAGCAGCAGGCTCGCTCAATATGGCCTTGGGCGCCAGGGTTGAAATGCCTCAATAACGATGAGGCATCACTCACCTGGCGGGTGATTCGTAGAGCCCTCTGGGTCGGCAAAAGACTTTGTGCAGCGGGCTTGGAGAATTCTCCAAACTGCCGCCGCTGTGTTGGGGAAGTCGAGACCATTGGTCACGCCTTCTTTCAGTGCAGTGTGGTAGTGCCGTTGTGCAAGTTTGTTGAAGGCCTCATGGTCCGCGTCTTGCGGAGAAAGACCTTTGTCCTGGATGTCGTTTCTGTTTGTAGCAATGTGGTGCCGCAGATGTCGAGGGCTGAGAATTATGTGTTCTGTTGCTTACTAGGCGTTATGAGAGTCGTGATTTGGACGACGCGTCAGAAGGAATTCTATGGTGGCGAGAAGTTTGTTTCTTCCGAACTGATCTTGTTCTTTAGGCATCAGCTTAAAGTCAAGATTAGGACGGAAAGGCGGCGACTCACATCATCTGAATTTGGCGAAAGGTGGGTGAGTCTTGCGCGTTTGTGCCGTGTGAAAGGGGCTGACCTTGAGTGGCATTTTGATGCCGGTTAGGCATAGGATATTGTTTACCTGGGTTGAACTTGGGCAACCCATCCTTGCTTAGGGTAGAGTAGGTTTTTGGTGTTAATTTTTTAGTTTCTTTGCATTTATGTAAACTTAGCTAAGGTATGTTTGTTCATTGGCCCCCTTTTTTTACTGTCCCCTTTTCTTTTCCTTTAGTTTAACTCCCCATCCCTCCCATCTTTAGGTGCTCAGTGATTTCAGTTCTCTGGAGGACGCGGGGCGACTTTCGTTTCGTGTGTGTGATCCTTTTCGTATGTTTGAGTGTGAATCAGTGCGTGTTTGTGTGAGTGGTTGGGATGGATAAATGTTTATCTATAATTTTTAAAGTCCCGTGTCGATTTCGCCCAGTTAATTGATTTTACTGCCACATTTAGGATTTGTGGGGGGTTTTTAATTACTAACATGATTTTGTTTAGTTTCTTGTACATATTTGTATTCATATTGTATATATTCATTGGGGATTATTTTATTGTTTAAATTTTTACGCCCGCCCCCCACAGACTTTATTGTACATATGGGGTTATTTAGGATTTTCATAGAGACAATGAGGTATTTTGGTGGTTGTTGAAAGAATGGTACGTATGAATGTGGTGTTTTGGTGAAAGGAATATTGTTTTGTATGCTTGGGTCAGTGCTTGCAACTAGCTAAGTTTAAATTTAAGACAATTGATGACCTCCCTTTCCCAACCCCCATTTTTGGCCTTGTGCCACATTTACTGTGTATTTTTGACAGTAATAAATATTGTCACTGGGGGAGATACAAAAAAAAAAGAGTCTCTTTTGCAACGTTGGAGGAGAATCGTGTAAAGGAGAAAGCAGAGGCGCAGGAAGAGATTATTGAGAACATTGAGGAAGTTTATCAGTCGTTGCGATTTTACACCAGGTACACCAAGAGAATAGTGTGTTTGTTCAGGAAGTTTGTCAGTCGTCGCGGATTTGCATCCGGCAAACAATGTTTCGGGGGTAGGGGCCTAGACCATAGCGCCAACCCTGGCTATCAATTTACTCAAGTCCCTTTTGCCTTCAATGTCCTGTGAGTATCAAATTTTCCAAGCACTCTTTTCTCATTATGTATCCAAAAGAAAAGAATTATGCATAATTTTTTTTAAAAATCATTGATTCTCAAACTACGGGACAAAAAAGTGTCCCACATCGGTTAATGAGGAATACATCTTTCAGCTTTAAAATAAAGGACAATCCTGCATTTTGCAGGACAGGTGGCAACCCTCATACACATTTATGTCAAAAATATTTTCTCTAAGAGATATTCTATGTAACATATATGAACTAGAGTATAATGTGCATATTATTAAATGCCTAGTTATATTGAGTACATAGTCTCTTGTCATATTCCATGAGTGCATTTTTATTGCTGTTATATTTGAACCTATGACTCCTCCATTCAAATCAACTCATTTAAGCAACAAATGTTGAAAGAACTATTGACATAATCTTTTTTGCTATCACAATGTTTCAATCGTTGTGCACGCCAGCCTTCATCAGATGTATGCCGATCAGAGTAGCCTACAGATAATTCCAAACTGTACCCTACGGGACAATAGCCTATTGAATTAAAGCATTGTTTCATGAATTTGGTGGTATAGTAATTGTGAGTTCAATCCCTGTGCTGGGTAGTATGTACTTAGACTCAGTAAAAACAGGGCAAGAAATAATTGTGTAGTACTAAAAAATAAGAACTAGATGAGATATCCCTAAACTAAACATGAAGAGTGGAATGAGAACAGTAAACCACCTGAAAATAAGATTTTTGTATTTTTTTAAAGTAAAAGGTAAAGTTTCAGTAACTACAATGTATTTTCCTTTTATTTTTCAATCTTTCTCTAGTCTACCAAAAAGTCCAAATTTGGATTCGTCTGTCTACAATGCATTTTGCTAAATAATGAATATTTTCTATGAGAAACATATTTTGTTTTCACCATTAACCCCTCAGTAGTTGCTTTCAGATCACCAAAAGGACTGGGGATTTGATTCAGATCAATGGAATCATGAAAAAAAACAAAAAAACAATATCATTTGATTATGCAAGGACATGCTATACCACCTGGTTTACACATAATTGAAGAGAAATTCACCTTTCAGCAAGACAACAATCCGAAACATTCATCTAAATTATATCAAAATTACCTTGAGTAAAAAAAAAAAAAAAAAAATTTTTGAAATTATAACTTGGCCATATCAATCTCCTGACCTCTCTCCCATTGAATTAGTCTGGGATGAATTTAATAGTTTGGAGGTTTTTCAGTGCTTGAAGAATGCTTAGAATAGTCTACCTTCCACTCTTTTTCAAAAACTGTTGGAAAGAAGAAGCAATAATTAAGGCGGATGGTGATTTTATTGATGAAAACAAAATATGATGCTGTTGTATGATAATTTTTTATAGTTAAATACTTATTTTTGTCAAAGTAAAAGCAAATATACTGTAGTTATTGATATTTTATCTTTTACTTTAAAAATACAGTGATGCCTCAGCTTAAGTTGTTTTGAGTTAAATCAGTTTCAAAGATATATTGTTTTTTTTAAAATATTATATGGAAAAATAAAACTCACCTTTAATTGTTTTACTTGAGTTTGTCAGCTGTTAAAAATATTAGAAACATCAAAACACTAAACTAACAATAAACACACATAAAATCATATTTAAATAAATTTAAAAATATTATGTATACTATATATATATATATATATATATATATATATATATATATATATCTCATAAAATCATCAAAAACAAAAAAATTAATAAGAAAGTATGTTCAGCAGATGTTCTTATTTCAAATTCCTGCCAACACGCAGCACTTTGCATTGTTTTTCATTCCAACACTAATTTTGAATTCAGACTTGTTTACATCTGTGCTCTGCCACTGATGTTCTTTCAATTACATTGTGATTTAGAATACATTTTCCTTATGGCTCCAAAGAAAAGTCCCAGTGCTAATGCTAAGCATAAGGCTATCATGCTGGAAGATAAGGTGGAAATTAATTATTTTATTCAGAATACTGTATATATATATATATATATATATATATATATATATATATCATAAATATTGTAATAGGCAATGAGGAGTGCTTATTTGCAGTTTATAGTGTGGTTATTTTGACTTAAGTCATCTTTTGTTCTAAGTTGTGACCCCTGGAAGCAATTAATGATGAGAAAAATCTCATTTTAAGGAGTTTTTTTAAAGAAGTATTGAGTGACCCCCATATTTTGCCTGTTGTCATATTTTTAAATTAATCTTCCTCTCTGCAATGCTATCTGGAATACAATAGTATACCTAGCCTTTGTGCTGCCCAAGAATTTGACACTCCTCTATTTCAAACATTCTGAAACTGCACAAAATCTACAAAATATAAAGAAATATTACAATTACAACCATTTATTTCGTTTTGATTGAAGAAAAAAATGAAATGAAAAAAACTACCAAGAACAACAAGTGTTACACTAAAAGAGGAAAATGGAAAAGCATTTAAAATAATTAAAAAAAATGCTTTTCTAGTAAATAAATAAAATGTTACTATTTTGGCAATATAGAGTTTATGAAAGAAATCCTCTCTGACTCAAGGTGAAATCTTCAAAATGTCTAAATGTATTATTTAACCATGAAGTAAATTTAGGTAAAAATGGCAAAATGTCAGTGTGTACAGCTTCATGTGCATAAACCATAAGTGTTGTTTTTGAACTTGTGAGTTCATGGTTGTTCTCTAATCAGATGTGCATTTGAAAGTAAAAATGTTTCAGAAGCTTTTTAAGAGTGTATAATAATGTTCACTGCTGTATAGGAGGATTGATACTACATAACAGTTCAGTATGCTTTTCTTTATTTCTAACAATATTTTCCAAGACATCTTTCCTCATTATGTGACACAGAAATTTCAACACTATCTTTCTGATGTGTTGATGTGTCCCTTTTGTTGTCATTGTCTCTAGAACTTTGTCATTTCTCACATGTTTGTTCCATGGTATTCTCAGATTCCTTCTGTAGAACCACATTTCTGTTGCTTCAAGTCTCTTCATCCGTGAGGAGATTGTCCAGTGTTCACTGCTGTATAGGAGGACTGATACTACATAACAGTTCAGTATGCTTTTTTCTTTATTTCTAACAATATTTTTCTGTTAACAATTTATACTACCTCCAAAATATGTTTGTATACTTTTATTTTTGCAGGTTATTTTTAAGCTAAATTAAAAAAGCAGCCCTATATAATATTAAAAAAGAAGCCCTATGAAATATCAAAAAAGAAGCCCTATAAAATATTATTAACATTAGTGCTTACCAAAATCTATTGGAAAGATCTTTTTCAACAGGCAATTTCAGCCTCCAGATTTGTCCTTGACATTTTGCTTTCTTGCCACTGATGGATGATATTGATATCGGAGTTGAGCCGGTAAAATAATTATTTGAGGGAGTGCTTTAATTTGATTGATTTAATTAGATACTATTAGCGGTTATATAATGAATAATCACTGTTAATTAATTAATATCAATTAACTGTAATTATTGGTATTAAATAATCACAGGTATGGTTACAATACTTTTTTAATTGTTTCATCACAAGCAAGTTGATAATGCCACTAGAATGCAGGTGTGTTACAAGGAATGAAAGAGAATGAAAAGCCTTTAGTGGAGAGGTTTGAGGAAAGGACAAAAAAGAATAGGGTTCTGTGGTGAAATAAAAAGAAAACGGCCACCAGCGAGTAAATTCAAGCTCTCCCAACTGGTAATCCAACCTCTAGTCGTTCTGTCTCAAAATTGCACAAACAGACTTTTCCAGCCACCAACCGGGAACGTCACTCCAAGCTTGTCTCAAACTGGGAAAAACTAGTTCCTTTTATATCTGTCCATATACCCATAATCCCTTGCGTCTTCATGCGATCCCATAGTTCATTCCATCTCTGTCCCATAATGCATTGCATATTCATTGCATAAAAAGGCGATGCAAGTCTCCCCTTATTTTTTTACGTTATCTGGCCGAGGACGGATTACGGCAGAGTGGTAAGTGCTTTCTTTTTTTCTCCTTCATTTCAACTGCAGTAGCCCTACATGCTAAGCAAATACGGGCTCTTTTTTGGAGGGGAAAAGGCAAGTCGGAACCAGTTGTGCTCGTCCCAGGTTCTGCCTCATCATGTCTGCCACAGGTTCAAGAAGACAGAAGATGGTGATTGATGTTGTATTTACATTTTTAAAGATTGCGGTTATCAGAAAAGCAAGGAATCAGAAAAGACTTCCACAGGTGGCAAATGCGAGTAAGGAGGCCCTTTTCAAGAGCAGTTGTCAGGTTTACTTTGTTGAAGATTAGAAACTGCATAGGTCCAAGGATAGTGCCCCACCCCGCTTTAGTATGAAATGATCTGGAAGGATTGCCCATTCAACATGACCATCACTACATAATTTGCTAGGACAAATTTGGATTAAACCAAATATTTGTCCCATAATGCTGTAGCCCTTGAGCTTGTGTAAAAGGCCAGCATGACAAATTCTGTCAAACACCTTTGAAATATCTAGGGTCACAGCCTGAGCCTTGCCATTCTTATCTAAGGCTTGGTAGACAAATTCAGTGTTGACCATTAATGTGTCAGCAGTGGACCTGGTGAAATGGAAGCCATATTGTCTGTCCAAAAAGTTGTGAGAATTGGTTAGAGCCTCAAATACTTTGCCAAAAAGAGGTGTGAGGCAAATATGGTGAGAGGTGATGAGGTAATTTAAGATTTCAGGAAAGGCAACTACAGCTTCTGTATAATCTAAAGCATTGCTGTCTCTGATATTCGAAAAGGCTGCAGGCAAGTTAGGGGGTTGCTTCATCTAAGGAAAGCCCCATAATTTCATTATCTGACCCTGAATGTAGTATTTATAAACAATTTCTTAAGCAAACTTAATATACAAAAAAACAGCACAAGATACGATCAAGAAAATATAAAATCAAGCAAAAGGTAAAATTATTTTTGCCATAATGCAAGGTAATTGAAAAATGAAGATTATTTTTTTTTATTTGACCACAGTCAAGATCAAAGAGTTGATAAACCTGCACCGCATTTAATTTTGTAGTCCATAATGTTTTCAATAGCTGTATAATATTCAGCTCACCTGGGTTACATATCTAGTGTCCCAGTGTGAGTTTGCCAATTGGCGTTTTTTTATGTTCTTACTCAAAAGCAATAAGAAATAATACTCTTCAATAAAGGAGTCAGAAATATTCCATCTATTTCATCTGAGAGGGAAAAAGCAAACCATTAGTGATTTATTTTTATTTGTATTCTATTTGTTTAGATGCTAGTTTTACTATAATGACAAGACGGACATCAACTTAAATGTTTAGTTGGAATATGGGAGTTTATTATCATCATTAGATAGATAGATAGATATTGAAGAGACTGAAATAGATAGATAGATAGATATCGAAGAGACTTAGATAGATAGATATCGAAGAGACTTAGATAGGTAGATATCGAAGAGACTTAGATAGGTAGATATCGAAGAGACTTAGATAGGTAGATATAGATATCGAAGAGACTTAGATAGGTAGATAGATAGATAGATATTGAAGAAACTGAAAGATAGATAGTAGTTGAATCTATGGAGTCCATAGTATGCACTTCAACTGTGCTATATATGGTTTTGAATTCAGATTTTTCATTCTAGAATGGTTGCCAACCATAGTTCAAGAGCCAATCCAACCCTACCATTTAACCCATAGCTAGGGGGAGAAGATGGATTCATCCTATTTAACAGAGAATATTACTCTGGGAAGAGAGACCCTGGTGCAGTCAATTGTGATGTCCATATGGGGTTTTGTCATCATCATTAGATAGATAGATAGATAGATAAGAAATGAATGAGATAGATAGATAGATGGATAGATCATAGTTGAGATAACTTAATGTGGCAGGTAATTGTGAATTCCATAATCTTTTCAATAGCTGTATAGTAAGCATCTTACCAGGGTCTACATAGCAAAGGGTGGGACAATTCTCTGTTTAAAGTAAGATTTGAATTTAAGCAAAGTACAAGATTGGCAGCCAGGATTTTACTGTTCATATTGCTATATGTAACCATAAGTTCTATGTTGATAGTTTCTTCTCTTGCATGACTTGCAGAATTCTTTTCTGTTTTTTTTTTTTCTTTCCTGTGAACTACAATTTTCAAAAGTTTAAACACAATGACATTACTTACCTTATGTCTTGTGGAATCTTGATTTTTTATTGTCCTCTCTCTTCACAACTTTTTCTTTTACCCTCAGTAACCCCTAGCATCTTAGTGGCTTTATCATCATTATAAAATACTTTAGCTGACACATTCCTACAGGTCAGTCATAATCTCGGAATATTTCTTTCATCATTTAAAAATATTTAGAAAAGATATCAAATTTCTTTTCATATTTTTTAAATTGAGAATTATTAATTTAGATGAATGCACATTTTAATATCTTCCTGGAATTTATTATCCATTTTCTGTTAATGTAATGTTGCAAAGAAACATTTTTGCAGGTACATTGTGGAACTGTCACATAGAGGAAAAAGAACAATTTAGATGATGAAGGTACGCTCTAATATCTTCCTGGAATTTATTATCCATTTTCTGTTAATGTAATGTTACAAAGCAACATTATGTTATAAGGCAACATAATGCTACAAAACAACATATTTGCAACATATAACATTGCAAATATATTGTGAGGTACTGTTCTAACCTCTATGTAATGCCACAGAAATGTTGTGGCAATATAATTTTGTTAGCTTGGATGTGATGAAGGTTTTGATAAGATTTCCAAAAGTCTGAGACATGTAAAATCTTGATATATACACTACAGGCAAAACTTTTATGGCCTCTCTGCATTTCTTTAAGAAAACACCTTAAAATAAGATATTTTTGTATTTTTTATAAAATAAAATATAAAATTTCTGTAACTACATCGTCTTTGCTTTCATTTTTCAGTCTTTCTCCAAAGCTCCTCTTACTACCAAAAAGTTCAAGTTGGGATTCATTTGTCCACAATGCATTTTGCTAAATTATAAATATCTTGTATGTGAAATGTTATATTTGGTTTTCAACGTTAATCTCTCAGTAGACTTTTTGAGATTACCAAAAAGTCAGGAGATTTTATTCAATTCAAGGGAATCATGAAAAAGAACAATATCATTTGATTTTGCAAAGACATGCTTATAACATCAGGTTTAAGCACAATTGGAAAACATTTACCTTTTAAGACAATGATCCAAATCACTCTTCTAAATTATATCAAAATTACCTTGAGTAAAATAAAAGGATCAAAATCTCCTGACCTCTACTATATCTCCAATTAATTCCTATGATAAATTGGATAGAGTATGAAGAGAATAGCTATAGAGTGAGAGTGAGCTTTTTCAGTACTTGAAGAATGCTTAGGAAGGTCTGTATCTACTTTTTTTCAAAAACTTTTGGAAAGGATGCCAAGAATTTGTAAAGCAGTAATTAAAGCAGGTGGTGGTTTTATTGATGAAAACAAAATATGATAGTATGATAGTTTTTTATAGTTAAGTGCTTATCTTCTGTCAAAATAAAAGCAAATATACTGTAGTTACTGTAATTTTATCCTTTACTTTAAAACAATTAAAAAATATCTCATTTTAAGGTGTTTTTTTTAATGAAATGCAATCAAGATATGGATGTAAGAAACTGAATGACTGAATCTGTTGAACTGAGCTAAACAACACCTTTTTAATGTAAAAGAATAGTTTCCTAGAAACAGCTTTGAAATACAGTGAGCAATGAAATACAGTAAGCTGATGAAAAAATCCCAATGGAACCCTTCACTCTAACAGCTTGTAACACACTGGAAATTAAAAATCAGCAAAACTAATGACTGAGATTATTTAGCAGTCAAAACATCATATTCAAAATTGTCTTAACACTGAATAAAAATAAATCCCGCATTGTTTAATTAGTTGAATATGTTCTAAGAATGCACCTCGTATAATTTGAATTTATCTTACTTGTCCCCTTTCTGCTTCTTCTATGTGTCATGTCCCTTCAGGACATTGACGATCATGGCTCTCCACAATTTCCTGCCCTTTGTGGTTGCTAATAAATTTTGTTTTTTGTTATCTCTCCTAAACCCTGTTACTGCTGTTCATTTTCACAAGCTCACCAGGTAGGTTATGTATTGTTTTCCTCTGTTCCTCCTGCCTTCAATCTGTCCTGTTAGTGTCAAATTTTCCAAGTCCTCTTTCCTTATTATCTGTCCTTGAAATGTCAATACTCTTCAAGTCTAAGTGTCCTTTTTGTTTCCACTTTCTCTAAAACTTTGTCATTGCACACATGTTCAGTCCATGGAATTCTCAGCATCCTTCTGTAGAATCACATTTCTGTTGCTTCATCAGTGAGAGGCATTCACTGACATAAAGGAGGGCTGATATTAAAGAACAGTTCAGTACTCTATTCTTTGTCTCTCATTAAATTTTTCTGCTTCTTAATACTTTGCTTAGATTTTGCAAGGCCTCTTTCCCAACGAACCTTCGCATTTCAGTGTCGCACTTTCCTTCCTCTGTTAAAACACTTCCTAGATACTTAAATTGTTGCACTTGTTTGATTTTTGGCATCTTAAATTTGCATTTTACATCATGGGGTGTTCTTTTTGCTAACAACCATGCATTCTATCTTCTTACAATTAATGTTTACGCCTTTCTTCTGTAGGAGTTCTTGTAGTTTATTTTCTATGTCTGCTATCAATGCTATGTCATCTACATGCATAATGTTGTTAAAATTGCAGCTACTAATAAGGATTTTCCAGGCGTAGCTTAGATGTGGCACAAGGCCGAAAGTAGGAGGTGCCCATTGAGGATTGAACTCGCTACTCAGTCATAATTGTTCTAGCGAGACAAGCTTGCTAACCATTACACCACCTCGGGGTGCCCATCGTGGTTACCAGTAATAAATCCTGGTAGGACTTCTAATTCTCTCAGAAGTGCTTTGCTGTACTTGTTGAATAAATTCAGTGAGAAGACACTTCCTTGTCTTACATGCCATTCTATTTCTATATATCTCCTGAGCTCATTTTCTATCCGTATGCAGGCGGTTTGCTGCCAGTATAGGTTTTGGATTATTCTAATATCTATGCAATTTACTTCTAGGAAAATAAACCCTTAAACTTTCCCTTTTGTTGTTTTGTTTAACAAATGTTATCTTGCATTGAAAATCAATCGGTCTCTGTTATTCTGTGCATGTACCTTTTTACTACCATTAATTCAAGTAAAATATTCTCATAGAAACCTTACATTACTTACACTGGTCAACAAAAAAATATTTTGAAATGGTGTCAATTTTATCGTTTTTAGCTAATTTGAGTGTTGAATCTGAAAATGGCCTTACTTTTTCTTGGTAACCTACTGTTTTTGATGAACTGAAATGCCTCATTTTTGGATAAAAAGAATTTTTTCATTTGTTTTCTGTATATATGATATTGACCGATGACAATATTTCTCAAAATAAAATCGTAGAAACCTCTCAATTCATATTTAAACCAACAAATATTGGTCTGCTTATTGAGAAATACTATTTTTGCAATAACAATCAAACCATAACACGATTGAATTTACCAAGACCAACAAGTACTTTCATCAAATCATTTAATAAACTAACAGCAGAAATAAAACCTCCGTGAACATAAGAACTATGGTAAGTATTTTCTCTTTCTTGATTGTCTGTCATGTTCAATGATATTTAAGTCCCTTTTGAACTCAAGCAGTATCATGTACAATGGAATAGGTGCATTCAATTGGGATTGTCTTTAGTTGGAGTTTCTTTCCAACTGTGAAAACAAAAAATGCTCTCAATGTGCTTGGTTTCCTTCCATAGTGAAGGTATAAAAGTGATGGGATAAGTTTATGAATATCAAACAGAAGATTTTAGGGTTTTGTTTTTTTTATGTCACCTTAATTATCAGATTTACTAAAGTGTATTAATAATAAAGTTTATCAGTTGATTTGAAATTTGGCAATAAAGTGGAAAATTTTGGTACATCTATTTTTAAATTTTTGACTCAAAAACTATTTTTTCTTATAAAAATAGTTAATTTCAGGTGGCTGATATAAACTGCTCAGCCTACTTCAAAATTGATGGGCTTCTATGAACTTTATTAAGTAAATTTTGCAATCAGCCAAGATCGTAAATTGATTTTTTTTTTTCTAAAAATGAGCAATTTCAGTACAACAAAAACAGTCGCTAACCATGAAAAACTAAAGTCATTTTCAGAATCAGCACCATCAACAAATACACCACACACACAAAAAATTCATACTCAAGTTTCTTATGAAGAGTTCATTTGACACAGGAAGATTTCTTACTCACTCCTCTTACTATTTTGGCTCAGAATTTTACTCAGACTGACACTTGATATGTCTTGTACACAAGAATGTGTGAAAATTCTAACAGTACAATGCTTGTATAGTGCCTTAATAAACATATCGCCAGCAGCAGCTCTGAGGGTATAAAAACAGGTGAACCCTTCAATAACTCTCTTTTACTGTTTTCCCTCCTTTTAGAAGTGTGTGCCATCAACTTTTCATACAAAAAACAAAAAAGGCCTGTGGACGCTTCACAAACAAACACACCTACACAGGCAAGTCACACCCAAATACATTCCTTAACAATTTTCATTGTGTATTCAATTTAGTTCTAGGAAAAGAAACTCTTAAACCTTCTCTTTTGTTATTTTTGTTAAATAAATATTATCTTGCATTGAAAATCAATTGGTCTCTGTTATTTTGTGCATGTAACTTTTTATCACTATTATTTCATGCATTGTAAAACAAATTGTCGTACTTGTTTGATTTTGTTTTAACAGAGGAAGGAAACTTATCTTAGCTAAAGTGTTTCGTCCTCTGATGGGCTTCATCAAGACAATCCTGATCTAGCAGCTTCAATCATCTTCGGTCACTTACTCACCACTGTAATGTTGCCTTTCTGTGCCTTATTTATAAATACTTTCATGGTAATTGTTTGGATGAGCTTTTCACTATGGTACCTAGACTTTATGAATTTAAGCGCAGTACTAGACTGGTGGTGAGATCTCATCAATTTATAGCTGAGTTAGCTAGATATAACCATAAATTCTATGCTGACAGTTTCTTTTTATACACTTATTGCTTATGGAACTCCCTTCCGGCTCCATGCTTTCCAGCCAATCTTCAAAAATTTAAATGCAATGTCAATTGCTATCTACTGTCCTCCTAATTATTCTTTTCTTTTTCCACTCATTATTAATGTTTCTCTTCCTAATTCTTCCACATCCTATAACCCCTTTGTGTTTTAATGGTTTTACTGCCTTGTTTGGGGTGATACCGATTAAAGAAAAAATGATATCAAGACATTTGCTTCAATAAAATCCATCAAAGAACAAAATGCATTGGCTAAGATAAGTTTTCATTATAACTTTATTCATATTGTCCTTTTACAGATATATTTATAGTTATATATCTATATCTGAAATTTTACATGAGTTTATATGTGAAAAATGTTGATAAGATTTATAAAATGACAAGACGTGAATTGAATATTAGTCTATGAAGAAACTCTCATTTCTGTTATGGAAAAACCTGTTCAGACTATTATGTTTAGAATGTCTTTGCTGAAAAAGTTTGTTTTTTGACAAGAGAAGATTTTAAAGCTTGTATTTACAATGAAGTCTTTGAATACCTTGGCTGCACCAAACATGGCTAATGTTCTTTGTTCAGTGTGACATGATGTCTGCTGAGATGGTAAGAAATTAAAAAACATCTTCTGAGGCAAGTAATGTTGTTGCTCCTTTTATTTGAAAAACAAATCCCCAAGATCTGATGTGTTGATTTCTGGTTGGTTGGAAAAGAATCATATTCATTCATGTGCAGTGATTTCTTATTTTTTAAAATTCTTGAGGCCATTTTTTTCCATAGAAAATCATGTGGCTCCAATAAAAACACTAGTGTCATTGTCAACAACAAATTTTATTTTGGTAGCTTTAAGTTACGCAATGATTTTCTGAAGTAGCAGGTGATAATACAGTTTGTCCAACTTGTTTTCTACATCACTAGGAACAGAGGTTGGTAGTTGAGTGAGAATTGTTTAACATTTGAAAGTTGTTTTACTTCTTAGACTATTAGTATGAACTGTACTTGGACAAGTCATATGACTTTTAACAGACAATTACCAGAGCTCTATTTTCACTGAGTGCCAATGTTTTTGTAGGCACCAGTGAGAAAAGATGTGCTCCTGACTCGTGTGTAATTTCAGTAGCTTGCAACAAGATGTGATTGATTTCCGAACAAAGTCAGCCTTTTGTAACATACACTAATTTTCCTTTTCAGGATAAGAGAGAAGGCATGTAAAACATTTCTCTATTTTGTTAGTATGTTCTATTTTTAGAAAAAAAAGCTTAATTTGCATTCTTTCAAATTGTCTCTTGTTTTCTTTATCTTTTTCATTATATAAGTGTGAATCTTTTGTGATGGCCAAATATTATCAAGGCAGCCTACATATATTTGATAACCAAATATTGTCTTTTCAGAATTAAAATATGAGTTTTGCATATTTTAAGTCTTTCTTTAAAATATACTTGTTTCTGTCGCAGATGCTGTGAATTTTAAATTTGTGATTATCATAGTATTTGTTTTTTCAATGTAAATGTAATAAAATTTTTATTCAATAAAAACATTAGCTCATCTGTTATTCTGTGCAATTGAGTTGTGGTTAGATCTTTATGTAAAACAATGACAGGTGCATTTGCTGAGAGTAATGCTTGCAAAACTGTATGGGACGCTATTTCTTTAGTCAAGCAGAACGGTGCAAAGTGCAAGCTATGAATTGGAGATGTCAAAAGATGGCAAATACAGAAATCTAAATACCTGGAAATGTTTTAACAGAAAATAGAAAATGTGACACAGAAATCTGAAGATTCATTGAAAGGTGCCTCCCAGAAGCTAAACAAAATATTAAGAAGCAAGAGAATTTTATTAGAAACAAAGAGAAAATGCTGAAATGATATGTAATGTCAATCCTCCTATATGACCGGGGATGTTGAACAATTTCCTCACAGAAAAAGAGGAGACTTGTGACAACAGAAATGTAGTTCTACAGAAGGATGCTGAGGATACCATGGAAGAACAGAATCAGAAAGAGTCGAAATTTCAGGGATACATAATGAGTAAATACACCTTTTAGGGAATTTGACAATCACTGAGCATGCTGAAGGCAAGAGAGACAGGGGGGAAACATTGATTAACATATCTAATGAGCTTGTGTAAATGGACAGCAGAACAGGGTGTGAGAGGATAGCAAAATATCAAACATTTGTTATGATCCAGAATGATATTTCATCATTCTAAAAATAACCTTGCTATCAGTGATGAAAGATGAGAAAGATATTTTATCATTCTAAAATCTGATTATAAAAAACAGCCCTCCCACCATAAGTGAAAACAGTCAGGACAGTAGCATCAGTAGAGTAGACAGGAGTAGCAGCTGGCAGTAGCAGTAGTAAAAAGGCCCAACACATACGTATCCTCATCCCTCCATAAAAATCGAAAACTGACAATCTCAAATGTTGTCCTTAAAATTGAAATTTTCAGAGCAAGAAAAACCAAGTAAGGATAAACTTTTTAAAGAAACAAAATAGACAGTAACACTGAGATTATTTTTAACACACACCATACTAATATCTGTAATTCACATCACAAAAAAGAAAAAAAAAAAATTCTTGTTATTAATGTCAAAATGTGTCAAGTATTATTGTTTGTTATTGTATGTTTTTGTTGTAATGGAATGTCCCACACTCCCTATCGCCTATGTGGACTGACTATATCAGTAGATATATATATAGTACGCACAGGATATACCTGTCAGACTTGCGTTGGGAATTACTAGCTTGCTAACCAATTCCTTGTCTTTCAGCAGTGTATTCCCTTTTAAAATAAACCTCTCTTTTATCTATGCCCATGTTGCTGTTCCTTTCACTTGAGTGCCACCTTTGTCTGTTTGTAGCCCCTCTTTAAGGATACAACAGTTTTTATTCATTTTGTTTTCAGTATAAAAAAAGTAAAAGGGATTCTCTATCAACTACACTACGAATAGATATAACAACGGGATAACTACTACGTCAACTCCAAACTTACCAACCCCATTACACATTACTAAATGTTACAAAGAATAGGAAGTTGTGGAGAGCCAAGATCACCCACGTCCAGAGAGGACACAGCACATAAAAGAAGAACCAGTAACATTTCTTGTGAGTAAATTAAGGGGTGTTCTGTTATATAATTTTCTTCCTCAGTGTGTCTAGCATTTCTGGTTTTGTTTTTTCATGGGCTGACAAGACAGCATGTTTTAATTCTTTTGTTTTGCAATATTCATAACAATGGAACTTCACTAGTTTCGGTTTTTTGAGGCATTGAATGTGACCAGCCAGGTTTTTTGCCTCACTGAGCTGTTAGAGCTTGGTCAGAGTAGAGATCAGCTGCCAGGCTCTGATCATTTAGAGTTTTGGAGGTGCACCAATATATTGTATCATCAGCATAGATATTCACCAATCCATATTTGATCTGCATTTAACTCTAAACACACAATTTAACTCAGCATTACTGTCTCTTGTGTCCCCAACACTACATAACAACCTGATAATAAATAATACTCATTTTGTTGTTTCCACATCTTTCTGTTTCTCCTTTTAGCGAGTATTTTTGTATACACAAGGGTCATTCAATAAATAAGGTGAATTTTTCAGTATAAGGACTTCTAATACAGATAGAAGCTTACTTTTTGTTATTTTTCAACGTAGTCTCCCAGCACTGTCACACACAAGCTTCCATATTCCCTCAGTGTAAAAATCTTTGGACTGATGTCTCAGCCAGTCGCTCACAACACTTTTGACTTCATCTTCACTTTTAAACTTTGTGCCTCTCGTGAACGCTTTCAAGGGACCAAACAGGTGAAAGTCTGAAGGGGCAAGGTCTGGGCTGGAAGGGGGATGAGGGAGCAGTTCCCAGCCCAGCTCGTTGATGGTCTGCACCGTTTGGGCTGCTGTGTGAGGCTTTGCATTGTCATGATGCAAGATGTCTCCTTCTGACTGATGACCCCCTGCGTTTGTCCCAACAGATAAGCTCAAAGTCCTTGCAATATCATCCACTGTCACCCTTCTGTCAGACTGAATGAAGTCATTGACTGATTCAATCACCTCAGGAGACCTCACTTCTGTAGGCCTCCCAGGCCTATCTTCATCCTCAACACTGCTCCGTCCTTCTTTAAACAATTTAGCCCATTTGTAGACATTTTTTTGGCTGAAACATGTGGCACCATTCTCCTATTAATTTCAACTGGTTTGCATCCTTCAGCAACCAAAAACTTGATAACTGGCCACTGTTCAATCCTGGAGCATGCTTCTTGGTCGGCCATCTTTGTTAATCGCCAAAACTCTCAAAGTTTTTTTTTAATCTGCAAAAGAAATGAAATCCATGTGAAAAAGAAGTAAAACAAAAAAAAAAATAACAAAAAGTAAGCTTCTATCTGTATTAGAAGTCCTTATACCGAAAAATTCAACTTATTTATTGAATGACCCTCGTATAAATGTTAGGGGGTTTATAATTATTTAGTCAGTTATGACTTCCCTATAGTGGCTTTACTGCCTTGCTTGGGATGAAATGATTAAAAAATATCATTAAAAAATACTGCTCAGTTACTGGTGGCATAGTAATCACGAGTTCAATCCCTGGGCCAAGTATTACAAACTTAGATTCATTGCAAACAGGGTAGGCAATACTAAAAAAGAACAAGACATTCTGAGAGATTACAGCATAGCAAGAACAATCTAACCCCATAGATTAAATAAAGTAAAGTGTTTACTTCAAGCTTCCCTGAAGTTTTCTCAGTACAACAGACACCTGAAAAAGGCCACAGGGCACAACAGTCGAAACATTATGATAATATAGATGAGGACAATCACATTCTAATATTCATCATATTTATTATACAATTAAAATAGACTTGTTGTTATTTTATGTGCCATGTCCATTCAGGACTTTGACAATCATGGTTCTCCACCACTTCATTTCCTTTGTAGCTCTTAGTAAAGCTTATCTTTTTGCTATCTCTGTTCTAGTCCCTTTTCTGTTAACTATTTGCACAAGCTCATTAGGTAGGTTATTCACTGCTTTCCTCTGTCTCTCTTGCCTTCAGTATCTCCTGTGAGTGTCAAATTCTCCTAGCACTCTTTCCTCATATGCCCTAGAAATTTCAATTGTCTCTTTCTGATTTTATGCATAAGTGTCATTTTTGTTTCCATTTTCCTTACAACTTTGTCATTGCTTACATGTGTAACAAAACAGTGGCCTTGGTTGAGTCATACTTGAGTTATGTGCCATGTATGATACATGCTTAGATAATCATGTATCTTTTGATACATAACTGACAAGGCAGATTTTTTTCCTGCAGTAGGTTGCCATTTCTTTCTGCGGTAGACCAGTTGCCATCCAAGGCTAAAACCTGATACCTACTTCAACGTAAATTTTATAAAACATAAGCATAACTTCTACACAGCCAATGAAATCAAAACAGCATATGGGGTGTGGCAAAAATACCTCCCATATTTTAAAAGTTGACAAAGAAAACAAGATAACTGCTATTAAAACATTTATCTCATTGTTGTTTAAACAAATAGTGGCCTCTACTCACCATACACTGTTGTAGATGATTTCTAAAGTATTCCATCACTTGAAAGTTTGAGTGTTTCGAGGTCTTTCAATTCTCTTTCTTTTAAGCACTGAACCTGTTCCCCTGGAATGTTTAACCCATATCCGTTGCGATTTTCTATCCGAGAAAGCATCATTCCAATGTAACCTGAAATGTGCACAAAAGCTCTTTGTGTTGCAATTACAGATTCACCAGTCTTAAAAAAATTTTCAACAGTAAACACATGGTGTGCACTAGTCCAAACATAATGGTGACATATGGTATCTGAAAAACAAATGGTAACACATTAGTTAGAGGAAGTCACCATTGCCCCATACCTAATTTCACTAGCACCACAGAGTAGACAGCAGTGATGCGCAGAACTTTGGTGATTTCTAAGACTAACTCATTGCTTGTATGCCCTAAGATTCAAGTAGGTGGGGATACTGAGCCTAGTACTGAGAAATCTGAGAAAGGAAGATATTTTAAATATGTAAAAACAGATGAAACATGAAATACTCACTTTATTCAAATTAAATATAAACTAAATTTTTACTTCACTCTTTGATCAGATGCTTTCCCAATATGAATGTCTAGGGTTGTCACATCTCATGCCTCTCCTTTTGCATGCTGTTGGGTTATAATTTAAAATGTGGGAGGTATTTCTGCCACACCCTGTAGAATTTAAATCTGAAGCATGAAAGCAAAAATTTTCATTTCACTCTTTGATATGGATGCCCGGGGCCATTGCAGCCTCCGCACCCCCACTTCCCGACTTTTGCATGCTACTCAGTGACAGTTTAAAATGTGGGAGGTATTTCTGCCACACCCTGTAGAATTTAAAGATGAAATCTATCCCCACATTTTCATTCTCAAAATTTACGAGGGAACTAAATAAAAAATATAAAGATTTTAAATGAGATTTTAATAAGATTTCTTAACTTGTTCCTTACTGAATCATTTTGCCAAACTTGATTGATATTTTCCGCTTAGATGAAAACATATCTGATGCACTTGTATAAATAAATACAAACTTTATTTTGCTAAAATTCATTTTGATTATTTCACAAAAAGAATATCATTAATTAAATCAATTAGTTAATTTATAACTTATTATAATGATATAACTAGTCAGTGCACACAAAATTTAGCCAATTTTGCCATCAAACTGATAACATTTAAATAGTAAACAAATACAGAATTTTCATTATATGAAATTTAATTCTTCCAAGTCATGTCAGGATAAGGCCTGCTAATAATTAACATGCAACCCAATAAAAGCTGCTACATGGATCGGTTGTTGTCCTGGGTATGACGATAAACTACATCTCGCAGCAAGGCCTCTGATTAGAGATTGGAGGTTTTGAGGAGGAGGGAATCACCTCTTAACTGCTGTTGTTCCCAGGTTTATCCTGACCTGTGGTGGTAACACTTGTTAGGGTCCCAACTATGGACAAATAGTAACCCCCAAACAAAAATCAACAGTACATTTTTATAATAAAATAAGCAACAATACATTTTTACAGCAAAATAACAATCATGGCAACACTAAAAAAATATAAATTTATTTAAGTAAATTGTCTGTTTTTAATTAAACAGTATTAATTACATTTACCGGCCTGAATGTTTGAGAAATTTTGTAGAAAATATGCATTTGCCGACAGGAATTGAAACTGTATTCCTATAAGGAAACCATCATTTGATCTGACGTACTGTACCATCTTATTAGCCAAAATCCAAAGTACTGTTTTTAAGCACACAATTTTCCATGATTTCTCTCGATCAATTTTATCTGCTTGTGAAACATATCTTAACGTAAACAATCAAAACATATAATGAAATGGATTAAGTCCGACAATTATTTAATATATTTTCTGTTTACGCATTATTTTTAATTTTATAGATACAATTTAATCTGAAAATGCTCTGTTTTTAATTAGACGGTATCAATTACATTTACTGGCCTGAATGTTTGAGAAATTTTGTAGAAAATATGTGTTTTTTAACAGGAATCAGACCTGGAACCCTAATGGGAACCCATCATCTGATATGAGAAAAATCATCAAAGACTCTGTGTTTAAGAACAGTAATTTGGGCTTTACTAACCAGACAGTTCCCTGTAGCTAAATGGTGTAGCACATCAGATCAAATGATGGTTTCTCTTAAGGAATTCAGGTTCCATTCCCCTCAGCAAATGCATATATTTTGTCCTATATTTGGGACTCATCAGCAGTGCGCATCCACTACCGAGAATTGAAACCCTGACAGTCAGGTTGTCAAGCAAACATCATACCAACTGTTCCAATGGGCCTCGGTGACGAAGAGATAGCAAATCAGACTCAATATAGTGCCGCTCGCTCACATATTCCGTGGTGGAACTCAACTGAAGTTCTCTGTAACCATAGGACAGCCGTCCAGTGCTTTCTGCTTAGATATTCTACACTTTGCTCCATTTGCATATTTATTTTCTGTCTTTTTTGTCACAACTAATTTTCTTTATCTTGTGACCCACTGAAGGCCAGGAAAATAGGTCTTGGGACCCATAGTTTGAAAAAACCTGGTCTAGATAATTTGCTACAGTTCTGTAACTAAGAGTGCCAAAAAATCAGTGGTCTATCTGTATATTAAAACTAAACATTTCTGGGATTCATAATGAAGAAAGAAGGTTTGTAGAATCTGATACTCACAGGATATATTGAAGGTAAGATAGGTAGATACAAACATTGAGTAACATACCAAATGAGTTGGTGTAAACAGATGACAGAAGAGGAAGTGGGAAGTATAGTGAAAAGAAAAAACCTATTTAGGGCTCCAAAAGATAAGAAGTTGTGGAGAGCCATGATCGGTACATTTGAACTTCAGCTGTGCAAAAAAAACTTTCTGATTTATCAAATAAACAATTAAATAATGGCCCTTGAAACTGGATTAATTAAATAAGAATCTTTTAAAATTTATATCAGTTATTTTCTCAGGCCTACTGCAGGTTCTGTTGAATATAGAGAGTAATGGGCCTTTAGTTGTTCTTCTCTGAGACTGAACCCATTCTATCCTCCTGCTGGTAGTTGAGAAAGTAGATGAGGATCATGCCTTTTTCTCTGATAGCATTAATGTAAAGTAAATACAACCTTTGACTGTATAAACTTGCTTAATATGTCAAACTTATGATATTCCTTGTCTATTGTTCGGTGCTAGCTTTTGACATGTAAGAGAGCAACAAATTAAATTCACAAAGCACTATATATTTTATAGCAAATCAAATACAGTTTAGGAAACTAAGAATAAAAAAAAATTCTTCTACTTCCTCTAAAGAAAGAGTCAATAAACCTAAAACCTAAATACAAAAAAGACAAAATGTAATCATTTATTATAACTGCATTTTGCTCTAAAAGATCACAACATCTATCAAAGAGATGAAATTTAAATTTTTATTATTGCATTATTCCAAAATTTTAACACATCTGCAGGTAGCTATTAAACAACTGAGCAGATAGCGATTTATTTAAACAAATAGATATTAATTAAAACAAATTAGTAATTAATGTATAAAATTATCTATAACTACATGTACAAGAATGTTGCTTTTGATAAAAGTTAAAAAAATTACCATAATATGTAAAAAATGCGTATATTGTCAAAAATTTCTTTTTCCACAATATAGCTATTTGTGCTATGCTATAATGCTTATTACCTAAACAATAATAATAATGAATATTTTTTTTAAACATTAAAGTATATTTAATCACATCTCCCTCATAGCTGTTGCAATCTGTAAAAAGACATATTTCCATTCGATTTATTTTAGATGGAGTACTTGTTGTCTTTGTATGTGTTTGTTTTTTTGCTTGTTCTTTGTTTTGGGATAACTGCTAAATTTTTTTCATGTCAAAAGTAAAAAGCTGTTCCCATCATGCATGAACTTCGACCTAACTACTTTTTTTTTAATTGTTTCACCCCAAGCAATGCGGTAATACCACTAGAATGCTTAAGTGAATGGTCGACTTATAGATATGCAAGATAGATTCTGGAGAGAAAAACTGTCTTGCACAACACAGTGAACAAACGTTTTTGGCAGCTGACCTAGCAATGGATTCAATATCATCTCTCCACTTCATTTCAGCCAAGAATGTTAGCCCGAGAAGGCATGAGTCACTCTCCTGGAGGTCAGCATCAGCCATGCTGATGGAAGGCACAAGGGATCTCTCAGATGATTAACAGAGAGAAGTTTTGTTTTGGAGGTGTTAAAATTAACAAGCCATTCATTTTTGAGATCAACCGTCAATATGACCTTATTGACCTACTATTGAGGAGCAAATGCTTTTTGTCATCAGCATAGATACTGAGTTGAGAGCAGATGTCATCGGGAAGATCGTTAATGAAAATTAAAAATAAAGTAGGACCAAAAATACAGCTTTGGGAGAGACCGGCATTAATGCAAAAAGATCTGCAAATGTGGCTGTTCAGTATAATTAACCAGCAAAAGGTTGAAAAGGCATAATAAATGAAGAAATCAAATCAATCATGTCCCATGTTTCTTCATGAATGACAAGATCAGAAATTCTTCTATCAGGAATTTAAACTCTTTCTCTTTGTAATTATAAATAAATTTGTGGTTTCTATTTTCTTTAGAAGTTTCTTCTCTGTTCACAGAGGAGAACTGTTTGCTGAAGAATTTGCTTACCAGTTCTCTGATCAGAGAATACTAAACGATATGTTTTTGTCGAGGTGACTATAAGAGAATCTTCTTCTTTTATATTCCAAGTCACTTCAAAGATTTGGTGATCATGGCGCTCCACAATTTCCTGCCTTTTGTTGTAAGTGTTAAAACAGAGTATGGGCATGTGGTCAAGTGGTTAGAATGTTCACTTTCTGAGCAATGAGACACGGGTTCAAATCACACCATGGTCAGTTTGTCAGGAAGGTGACTTCTAGATGTTATCGATCATGAGGAGGTAATCCCAGCATGCGGCACCTTTGGAAAGTACCTGAAAACCATACCACAGGTTGTCCCAAGCCATGTGAGTGAAATTGTGTGCCGTCATTGGCTGTGCTAGCACAAATTTACAAGTCATCGTGACTGAGGATTTGAGCATGCTGGTCAAATTGTTGATCACGCTAGATAACACTGTAACTAAGGTCTGCTCAGCATAGTTGCAGTATAAACCACAGGCGGGCTCTGTGGGTGTTGAACAAGCACAAAATGCGCCTCAGTAAGCGTCTGCAGTAGGGATTAGCTAGTCATATATGAGTGGCCAGCCATTAATGTTAACATTATAACAGAAGACAGAAAAAGCATGGTTGTCAGCAAAAGAGATGAACCAAAGTGTCTGTCTATACTTCTGAGATGAGGTATTATGTACACTATTTACATTATTCGGAGTATTGTCCTCATCTTTGTCGCCATATTTATCACAATGTTTCAGCCATTGTATGCTTTGACTTTCTTCAGGTGATTGGAATGTCAAACTGAATCCTTTATTTCGCTTACTGGGGTAGAGTGCTCTAGTTCCATGTTAGGCATGGAGAATTAACAGGAGATAACTGATAACTGGCATCCATTAAATATGGCACGTGGAACTAGAACAGTCTACCCCAGTGAGCGAAATAAAGGGTTCAAGTCAACATTCCAACCACCTGAAGAAAGTCGGAGCATACAACGGCTGAAACATTGTGATAAATATGGTAACAAAGATAAGGACAATAGTCTGAATAATGTAAATAGTGACCCAAAGTGTGTGCTACATTTTAGGGATGTATAAATTAACTATCCGAGTAGTGTGGTAGCAATCTCTGGAAAATGTGAAAGGGTACATTGGAATAGTGAAAGATGACTTCCTGAATCTAAGCAAAGTATTAAGGAATAGATAGGGATCTTTTATTAGCAACAAAGAAAAGAATGTTGAAGGTAGTAGCAATCCTGTGGAGAGCCATAATTGCTCAAGTCCTAAATGGATAGAATACAGAAAAAGTTCTTTCAGAATAAAATATAAAGAAAGACATTTATCAAATCAAAACGATGTCATATGTTAATAATTTTGAAAAATTATAGAGTAAAATATTAATTAATTTCTGAAGTTCTTTTTTAAAAATTATTCTCTTATCTGAAACATCATTTAGAAATTTTCAAAAATATAAAAAATCGGAAAGAGACGGTTGAAATTTCTAAGACACATAATAAAGAAAGATGGCTTGGAGAATATGACTCTCCCAAGGCATATTGAAAGCAAGAAATGTCAGAGTAAAACAGCAAATAACCCAACTAATGAGTTTGTGTAAATGGATGACAGAACAGAATTGAAAGGGATAGCAAAATGATAAACATTGCTAAGAGCTACAAAAGATAGGAAGCTGTGGTGAGACATGATCCCCCATGTCCTGAAGAGACATGATACATAAAGGAAGAAAGATATTTTATCCTAATTTTGGAAACTTCATTTAATTTCTTTTTTTATTCATTCACAATTTCCTCAAATGTCCAGGTCAGAATGAGAAATTGGAATACTGACTTTGAATTCCAGTCACATTCACAACATCAACTTATGCTCAAAAACTCCATCTCTTCTCCTCCGACCTATAGGTTAAATAGCAGGACAGACTAGATCATATAGTCTCAGTTAACATCCAGTCTATTGGAGAAAGAAATGGCAACCTATCTTGGTTAAAATCTGCCTAGTCAGTCATGAATTAAAAGAGTTATGATTGCTTAAGTGTGTATCACATATTGCACTTAACTGACTGACTTTCTCAAAACCAAAATGTCAGGAGTGCTGAAAAGGTTTTGTTTGAAATACTAATTTTGGGAAGTGCACAAGGCCAATAATTTTCCAGTTTATATGAAAATGTATTAAACAAAAAGAATGTATGCCTGAAACTGAGCTTTTCTCTCTTCCACATTCAACTCTTCCTTGATTTCATTCACCAATTTTGGGAAGTGTGACTCGTGATATGAGGTTGCATTTTTGGGACAGATGTAATCCAATCATTGTTTTTATCTGTTACTCACCTGAAGCTGAAAAAAAGACGTACTTTGTCTCACTCTCGCCTGCAACACAAATATCAGCGTATCGAAGGAGCATTCAAGTTCATTTTTTAAAGATCAGCTTTTGCTGCAGATAAAAGCAAAAAAGAAATGGATTCCCTTTATTTGTTTCTTGATTTAATTTGCACTTCATGCAAAAATGATTTAATTTGCACTTCATGCAAAAATGATGGATCTGAAAGATTTTGAATAAAAATATGATTTTCCCTTCTAATAAAAGCAAAGAAGGGATTTCTTTCTTCCTAACTCGAAAAATATCGATTGAAACATTCCTGAAAGCTTTCAAATGGAAAAAGTGTTCCAAATTATGATGACATAAAATGACATTACCATTTCTAACAGTTTCATTTGCCATGAATCACAAGGAGAAAAACTGAGTGTTCAGAAAGTAAGTACGTATTTCACTGCTATGAATTATGAGTCAACCAACCAAGTCAGAACCATGGTGAAATGGTAGAAAACTGCTACAAGAATTAGTTTGTCATCTCTTCCATTAGTGTTTTCAGAAAGTAAGTACGTATTTCACTGCTATGAATTATGAGTCAACCAACCAAGTCAGAACCATGGTGAAATGGTAGAAAACTGCTACAAGAATTAGTTTGTCATCTCTTCCATTAGGGTTTTCAGAAAGTAAGTACGTATTTCCCTGCTATGAATTATGAGTCAACTAACCAGTTAAGAAAGAAGGTTGAACTGTAGGAAACTGCAACTAAAATTAGTTTATCTTTTACATGTTGCTTTTAATGCATTTCAAAATTTAGTTGGGAATATTTTCAAACAGGGTATTTGTTTGAGAAACAAACATGCTTCATCATCCACTGTAGCCTTTTAACCTGGAATACCAACCTTCCATTTTTGCATTGCATTGTTACAGTTGATAAAATGTTGTTTTTTACATTTTCAACATGATTGCAAAAGGCAGTGGTTATCTCAAAATGAAAAACCAGTGCCAGCACCAAAATTAGAACTCCATCCATAGAAGGCGTTGCTTTGGTTCTGTTGGAATATGAAAGGTGTTGTCTATTGGGACATGGAAGGACCCTCATTGCAGGAGTTTATCAACAGTAACTTGATCAGGTAAAGGAAGCATTACATCGAATGTGTCTTGTTTAGGCAAACAGAGAAGGTGTTATTGCTCCAGCCTGGCAATTTGAGGGAAGAATCTGTAAAATAAATCTAATAAAAATAAGATCATTAGAAAGTTGGGTGGGGGGTCCATATCTTCAGGACTTACCAAATTTATCATCTACATATTTTCAATTATTTTGATCACTAAAATATTTTCATAAATGGAAGAACATTCAGGAACAAAGAACAGATTGCCTTCAGGAAAAAAAAATTGATTTCTTTTTATGCAGAATTTTGTATAGAAATATAAATTTTCATATTTTTAATTAATAAAATATATTTTTTTACTCAATTTACCCCCAAGCTAGGTGATAATGTCACTAAGACACAAGGTATTACTGGGTGTGCCTAAATGAGAAGACCTTATTGAGAAGAAAGGGCAATAAGAGAACAGGTTTCAGAAAGACGGAAGATGGCAATTGACACTGCATTAAAATTTTTGAAGATTGTAGGTAGCAAGAAACTGAGTTCCACAGGTGAGAAGTGCAAGAAAATAAACTATAAGAATAGAAGTTACAGCTATATCTAACTAGTTCAACAGTAATATATGTTTAAATTCAATGCAGTCTAAGCATCAAGAACAGATCATCAGAACAATTGTCATGAAAATAATTGTAGAAAAAAATAAAACAGAGGGAAGCCACATTAAGTCAGTGAGAAATTGACTGAAGTCAAGATGCTAGGTCAGGATCGATTCCATTCTTTGGATTTTGCCAAGAATCTCGAGATATATAGCTCCAGGCTAGATATGGCAATCATATTCAATCCACAGATGAATGGTAGATTTATAAATGTTCCAAGGGATAAACCTCTACTTCTGTTCAAAAAAGACTGGGTAGGAGCATAAACTTGACAATAGGCAAACCTATTTACTCCTCACTCTTCATTTAAGGTGAATAAATGTTTGAGCATGTGCTTCTGAACATAACCCCACTGAAAAAGTTATATGGAACGTTTGAAAAGAAACTTTAAAAAAGAAAATTCAGAAAATTAAAAAATAAATATGCAGATATTAATGATATAAGCACAGATTCAAAATTGTCCAATAACTCTGTAAAAATCAGGGACCAATTTTATACTGTATGATATTATGAACAGGATCCCCCCCACCCCCAGCCGAATTCTAAATCAATAAAAATATCAATATTTTTAAATTATGAGAAATGTTTTGGCTTGAGGAAGGTTCAATCTACAATTTCTAAGAAATATTTTCTCTAATTTGATGAGTCAATTTCAGTGTGCTGGACAAACTAACACAAGGAAATTGCATATGGCTGATATAAAGCTGTGCTCTTAACTTTGACTTATTGAACCCTATACCAGGACCCTAATCACACTGAAAGCAAAGGTCATCATTTATATAGAAGCAATCTTTATAGCAGAGAAGCCATATTGATAAAGTAGTTTATTATTCCTTTGGCAGCCATTTGCATTTCTCAAAAGAGAGAATATTGCTTCATTAAACAGGGAACTCTTACTGATATAATTAATATCTTCCTAACAGAAACAAGATACAACATCTGCTATCTTGGACATAACAGCTATTAATTCAACATTAATTGGAATCTTCCACCACCGAGGAACTCAAAGCACATTTCTCTCAGTACATTTCCAGCTTTCAAAAACCTCCTTCTCCTTCTTATTTTTCTTCTACACAAATGACAAATGACATTTAAATTTTTGAAGATCATAATTGACAGGAAATCAAAATGCTGGAAGAGAGTTCCACAAGTGAGAAGAAATTACTAGCATATGATTTATGGTCATAACTACTAATTTCAATGGTGAAATTATGAGACCTAGTTGCCAATCTAGTATTGCACTTAAATTTGTGATGTCAACAATTCCTATGAAAATATTTATAGAAAAGGCACAGGGAAGCTACATTATGGCAGTGGGAATGCAACTGAAGCTGAGATGCCAAGTCAGGACCAAAAACATTGCAAATCTTTCTTTGGATTCTCTCAAGAATTTTTAATATGTCATAGAATCACCAGACTAGAAGTGGCAGCAATATTCAATGCATGCATAAATGTTAGATGTATAAAGGAACAAGAGAGATTCTGTCATGGAAACTTGTTTAGCATGAAATAGTGAACCAACTTTCCTAGCAGCATTAATATAATCTGGGGGATAGCATCAGCCATGTTGGTGAAATGCAAAAGAAGTTCTCTAAGATGATTAAAAGAAAGCAGGTTTCGTTTTGCATTAAAAATCAACAGGACATTTCTTGCCCCAGGGTGCATGGACTATTATGACTCTCCACAATTTTTTATCCTTTGTAGCGCCTAGTAAGGTTTGTCTTTACACCATCTCCCTCACTCCCTGTTCTGTCATCCATTTACACAAGCTTGTTAAGTAGGTTATTCACTGTTTTCCTCTGTCCTTGCCTTAAATATGTCCTGTGAGTGTCAAATTTTCCAAGACCCTTTTCCTCATTATGTGTCCTAGAAATTTCAACTCTCTTTCTCATTCTTAGTATAAGTGACTTTTTTGTTTCCATTTTCCTTAAAAATTAAGTATACAACCGGTTTTCACTCAGCCTTTCTACAACTGGACAAATGCTACCCCACATTTGATCTCTATTTACATTTGCATTTGTGTGCCGCCAAAACTGGTAAAAGCCTGTTGCAAAGAAACAAAAGATGACAGTAAATTCAATGGTGAGAAACCCGTTTCCAATATATTCTGCTCTTTATTTTCATGATTTGAGAAGGTGCTAACAACTTCTAACATCTACAAATCAGATCAGCTTTTCTCCTCAACCAGCAAAAACTCTTTCTTCTGCCAACTCTCTGCTAATCTCTCCATCACAACATGTAGATGGCAACTCCCTCTCTTAATTTTGGGCATGCACCTGGTAAAGGTGAACCTAGCACTACTTCAAGTCCAACTGTGATTCTTAACATAAGTTTATTATATAAATATTAATAGAATTCTTCAATACCCTGTCTTTTGTCACTTGTTTCCAAAACTTTTCATTTATTGGATGCTTTTGAAGACCCCATTTCACAGACTTTATTGCTGGTTCATAAAACACAAAACACCTAAGATTGTGATAAATATACTTGATGAAGACCAGAGGGCAATGGCTGGAAAGTTGTGATAACAGCAACAAAGTTGTGGACAATAGTCTGCATGCAAACTGTGTAAATAATGATAACTCCTCATTCAAACAATGAGTCTTTTTGATTCCCATTTTCTTTAAGTCTTCCTTCTTAATCACATGTTCAGTCTATGGTATTCTCAGCCTTTATTGTTAGAACCAAATTTCTTTTGCTTGAAGTTTCCTCATCATCTGGAAGGAAATTGTCCAGCATTGACTGCCATATAGGAGGATCAGAAAAATGAATAATAAAACTTGGTTGTGCTTTTTTTCTCCATCTTTATTGTTACTAACTACTACCCATAATTCCTTTGTTTACACCCCTGCATGCTGGCCAAGTTTCATCAATATTTTTCCTCACATCAAGAGCACACACTCTTTGATAATGGCTTATGAAAGCCAAATGTACTCAGAGATTGGATAATTTATGTTTAAATATGTACCTGAAAGCAGGAAAATTAACCAAAATATATTAAAACAAATGAAAAAATCTTTAACAACAAACTATGGTTAGTCTAACCAAACTTACATACATACATACATACATACATACATACATACATATATATATATATATATATATATATATATATATATATATATGGTGCGATTGGATAAATTGGCATCTGAATTAAGCAAAAATTAAATTAACACTGACATCACATTTTAACAGATATATTTACCAAAATTATACAAAAATATCTTGAAATATGAAAGAGGAAATTTATTGGCTTCTTCCAGACAACTTTGGAATCTCTTGCAACTCTTCTGGATGGTCTCCTTGTTTAAGTTGGTGAATGCTGCCATAATCCTTGCCTTCAGTTCATTTTTGGTATTACAAGAAGTTTTGTTGGTTTCACACTCAACTGTGCCCCACACATAATAAACAAGGGGATTGCAGTCTGAGAAGTTAGGTGACCAGATGTAAGGGGTGATGTTCTCGCAGAAATTGTCTAACAGCCATGACTAATTTCTCCTGCTTATATGACATGGTGCAGAGTCCTGTTGCCAGACATGGGATCTTCCAGCAGCCACCCTCTTGAACCAGGGCAGCACTACCTCCACAAGCCATTTGATATAGATCTCTGTGTTGAGTCTGAGGCCCTGTATGTAGATGAATGAAAGCATAACATCACCATCACTAGTGATCACTCCAAAGACCATGATTTTGACTGGATATATAATTCAGTGCTTTTCAAATCCTCTGCACTGTGCTCAGATTGATTCCCAAACACTCTGAAATATTGGTATTGGAGCTTATGGCACAAATCCCAAGCAGTACAAAATGGTGTTTCCAAATTTCTCTTGGAATGAATTGCATCATGGTGTTTTTTTCCTCACAGATGGTGCCCAACTGACCCTACCATAATGTGCAATTGACAAAATCAAAAACAAACAATAGACATGCACGAAATAAAAAATAAAAAATGGCAACAAATTAAACATTGCACAATGTGTGTGTATATATATATATATATATATATATATTGTGTTGGAGACTTTGTACATCAGGTCCAGGCGACCGTCTCTTTGCAAACAAAGGGACTGTTTGCTTGGGCTTGCTGTGCTGTGTCTCTAGCATCTTGTGTGGTATTACTTTAATTATATACACTTTTTCCCTTTTTTTTATTTATTTATCTTTCTCTTCCCTGCCCTTCATTCATGTCATCCATAACAAATATTTTCCTCATAATTTCTATTCCCTGTTAAACAGTTCTTTAATGAGAGGGGACGAAACCGGTTAGCTGGTGTTTTTATTTTAAATCTAACATGGCCGTTAATAAAAAATTGTTTTCTTATGCCTTGATACGCTTCTGTACCGTCGCAAATATATTTATATATATATATATATACACATACATATATATATATATATATATATATATATATATATATATATGCAGTGCAACCTTGGTTCTTGAATATCTCCCATGTTGAACAAATGCCGCTGTTATCAAACAAAATTTCAGTTCTCGAACAACATTGGCGAACTGAGTTAACCCAAACGACTGTCATGTTGTATACATTCGTGTGTTGTGGCATGCTTTTCTTTTCCAATTTTGTTGGACTGTGACATTTTTCTCTATATTGATTCCTATTGGAAAAATAGTTTTGGTTTACAAACATTTCGGGTTACAAATGGCCTTCAGGAATTAATTAAATTTCTGAACTGAGATTCCACTATATATATATATATATATATATATATATATATATATATATATAGACCACACTACAAATTGTTTAACACACAGATTAACTCTACACCTTTCTGACAATAGCTCAATTAGATCTCATTTAAATATTCATGGAGACCTACTGGACACTATTCGGAACATACTTGTCGACAACACTAATATAATAGGTGCAAAAAAAAGGCTAAAAATAATGGAAGACTTACGAATAAAAACAAACAAACCAACACTTAATAATATTAACTTTGAACATGGACATAGTATCTTGACCGTGTTTTGAAACAAAAAAATGAATCATTTTATAAAACATACATATAACAAACTATTTCTAATTCTAACAGTTGAAATATAATCCTTGAAAATGGCTAAATGTATAGCCGAAAGCTCTCAGATAAAAAGAACATTGGGACAGTTTTTATATAATTTATCATCTGAAAAGAAAAACATTATTAGATCGCATGAGAAATTATATAAAAAACTAAATAAAAGCACCTTGTCAGTCGTTTTTAATGAAATGTGCCTGAAAGAAGGATTGCTGCCTAAATACACAAATATATATATATATATATATATATATATATATATATATATATATGGGGGGGGGTAATTCCATATCAACTGAACCAATGGTCTGATGGCCACCATCTCAGATTTTAATTAAATTTTAGCACTTCATAACTTCATATTCTAATAAGATACAAACTTGATATTTGGTAGTCATACAATTATGAAAAAAAACACTCCTGTTGTTATTCTACTTCTATTCACTATAGTTTTATGGTTATAGGCTGTTAAAAATTGGAGAAATTGCTATTTTGCATTTTTTGGAATATGTTTTGCCATTAATAGAAGCTAAATAATTAGCAATAGAATGAAAAATAAAGTTGAATATAATCAGCTGACGAGTTAATGTGTGGAAAACATTAGAACAGTTGTTTACACAAGTTACATGAACACGTAGTTGACAAAAACTTCACCTCAAAATTATCAAATCCCCCCCCCCTTGGAAAGTACTGTAGATAGCTGAATTCAGGATCTATACTTTGTGTAATTATAGATCTGTCTCTTATCTTTTCATCATCAAAATTTTAAAAAAAACCTTATTCAATTAATATGCTCCTTTGCATGCATATGTAATCATTTTGAAGCACTTCTATAACAACTTGTTATTGACTGATATCATAGTTTATAAATTTCAAGGCGATGATTTGGAATGGATTAGTGTGTTTTATTTAAGTTTATTAATTTTTCCAGACAGGAATATTTCTTGAGAGGATTGGTGTGACCTCGAATTGGACAGGTCAGTGTATATGCTTTTGATTTTATTTCTGACAGATATGTCAGCTGAATATGTTTTGGGCTTCTTGGAGTTATGGTTCTAAATGAAATGAGGAAAAAAATCAAAACATCGGATTTGGTCTCTTAACCCTAACTTTAAACACTGGAAAATTGTGTTATTTTGGCATGTGGACAGTTTGATATATGGGTGGAAAATTATGTATAAATTCAGCATGATTTTGAGGATACAGTGGAGACAGGCTAGGATGACAGAGACAGATGAGTCATTGTACAGACATGCAGTTGTACACCGGCATGAGGAAGGGGCCCAATATTCACTTCTGATTGAACCTTGCTAAACGCATAAATCAAGATTCCAAGTCACTGCCTTCTGATGTTTTCATGTTAATAGATGCCAAATATATCTGATTATTAATTATTTTATTGCCTTCATTAAATTGTATATATTTAATCAAAACTGGCATTATTATTTCTTTGGTGAGAGCTTGACTTTGTTTCCAGTCAGCCCAGTCATCAACAAGAAGTTTACCACAGCTTATTGACTAAAAGAAGGAAGACAACTGTCTTCATCAGTAAGAATCACAATACTTGAAGAACCAAGGATGGACGATTGATGATTTATGCTGGCACCAATCCCTAAACCAGTTTGGAAGCTGTATAACTCTTCTTATCCAATAGGCATGTGAGGATTGAGATATCAGAACAAGTAGGGTTCCGAACTGAGTGTTTGCACGTCGACAGAAAGTGAGACTAGACCAACAGGGCTTAGGAAACATGTATGGAAACATGGCGTAATGGTTAGCAAGCGTGTTTCACTGAATCAGTTATGACTTAGCAGTGAGTTCAATCCTCACTGGGTGCTCAGTACTTGCAGTTACAAATTAATGCAAGCATTACTGTTGCCTTTGAAACATCCTGTGAGTGTCAAATTCTCCAAGCCTTCCTTCCTCATCATGAATTCAAGAAATTTCAGTTGTCTCTTTCTGTTTCTATATGTCCATTTTGTTTCCATTTTTTTATAAAACTTTCTCATTGCTCACATGTTCGGTTCAAGATATTCTCAGTATCTTTCTGTAGAACCACATTTCTGTTGCCTCAAGTCTCCTCTTCATCTGTGAGTAAATTGTCCAGCATTCACATTTCAGCACGCTTTTCTTTGTTTTGTAAGGACATTCTCCTATCACTTAATACTTTGCTTAAAAGGCACTGTTTTCCAAATTGCAGAAAGCCAAATCCAATTTGTAGGTGAGGTAGTGTGATATTTTGTCAAATAAAAACATCACCTGTAGATTGTGTGAAGATTCTGCTCATATGGTCACTTTGAATGTACACAGTACACAAGCTCATTTGACACCATCTCATGACTGACTGCATAACCACACTGAAGAGTGTCTGTTCAATCATGTAGCTTAATATTCCCTTTGAGTTGTTATATCTAGGCTGCATACTCAATTCTCGCAAGAGGTTCAAGATAGCTGGATACTTTCTGGACAACTCTAATAGCGATGACAATCAGAAGGAAATACCAGAGAATGACAAGACTAACGGCATATATACGATGACAAAAGATAATTACTAAAATCAGTCTAAGATTATGTTTCTCTTCTTTTTCCTGTGCAATTCTTTAAATTCTTCAAAAATACAAAATAAAAAATTAATTCTGTTTGAATTTCACTCTGACACTGATGAGATTCAAACTGCAGAGACAGTGTGGCAACAGTGAATGTTTTCATTCATAATTTTTACAAAATTCCGTGCATAGAATCGCTTAAGATTGTCACTTGTACAGAGATCAGTGTTGCTCTTAATGATATCAGATTGATGTAGGTTAGAGAAGATATTTTATTCATTAAAAGTGTAAAATGTCTGATGATGTTAGTTTTGCCTCAAGCAACAAAGATTCAAGATGGTTCTTATCTGGGAAACTTGTGCCAAACAAAGATAACAAGTAGAATTAAAATTCTTTGTGAGATGTCAAAGTAGCAAGGCTGGGTTAAGCATGTGCTTATAGTACCAAAATAGCAGCGAGGTATCAAAAGAGAAGGAGACTCTCAGTGAGAAAGAGCACCAAAAGAGAAGGAGGCACCAAAAGGGAAGGTGCACCAAAAGAAAAAAAAGTTCCAAAATAGATGGGGGAGGAGGCATCAAAAGTGAAGGAAACACTTTAAGAAAAAGTATCATCAAAAGAGAAGGATAAAACAAACGTGAAGGAGTACAAAAAGAAAGATACACCTTGAAAGAGAAAGGGATACCAAAAGAAAAAAATTGCTGAAAGAGAAGGTGGCCTCAAAAGAAGGGGGTATCAAAAGATGGGAGCATCAAATGAAGTAGAAGCACCAAAAGAAAGAGACTCACAAAAAGAAAAGGCACCAAAAGAGGACAAGACATTGAAAATGGTACAAAAAGAAAAAGAGGTCCCAAAAGAGAAGGCTCATCGAAAGAGAAGGAGGCATACAAAAAAGGGGGCATCAAAATAGAAGGAGACTCTCAAAGAGAAATGACACCAAAAGGGAAAAGACATCAGATGTGATGAGGTATAAAAAGAAATGGAAACCCTCAAAGAGAAAGTTGTACGAAAGAAAAACGAACCCCAAAAGTGAAGAATACAAGATAAGAGAAAAAGTCACCAAAAGTGAAGGGAAACCCCAAAAAGGCATGAAACGATATGAAACAGATGGAAAAGAAAAAGATGGACAAAAGAGAAGAGTGCTGTTAAATTACAGTAGAAACTAAAGTGAAAGAAAACCAAAAGTGGAGAAGTCATCAAAAGTGAAGGGAACACCCAAAAAGTTATCAAAAGATAAGTTAGATGGGAAAGAAAAAGAGTGGGCAAAGGAGTTGGGTGTGGCTAAAAGAGAAGTAGAACCTAAAGAGAATGAACACCATAATAGAAGAAGTCATCAAAAGTGAAGGGAACACCCAAACTGTTATCAAAAGACGAAGTAGATGGAAATAAAAAAATGGACAAAAGAGAAGTATGTGGCTAAGAGAAAAGTAGAAACTAAAGTTAATGAATACCAAAAGAGAAGAAGTCATCAAAAGTGAAGGGAACACACAAAAAGGTATCAGAAGACAAGGTAGATGGAAAAGAAAAAGGGTGGGCAAAAGAGAAGAGTGTGGCTCAATGAGAAGTAGAACCTAAAGAGAATAAATACCATTTTGCTGTCTACTGAAGAGTACCTACCTCAACCGAGCGGGTTCTATTTATACTCGTGCGGACATCACATCTGCTCCCTCCTTTGTATTCAGATTGTTTCCCTCTTCTTCCGAACTGCTGCCTGCATACCTTCGGGGTTTTCTTATATGGCGTTTTGTTCGTCTTAGGGCCATAGGGATATCTGCTTCTTCCTTCTCCTCGTCCTCGCTTTCTCTCTCATGTTCTATATTTTTATGCCCCCCCCCAGGTCGTCGTTGAAAGGGAAGTCGTCATCCCTTGGTTGTTGGCAAGTCCTGTCTTCGGGGATTCTTTTCGTTTGTGATGTATGTTGTAAAATAAGTTTGTCACCTCGCGTTATAATTGCAGATTCGCCTCTGCGTTGTTTTACTCTCCATGATGTTGGGTGGTAAACAGGCGTTAGCTTGTTGCGTTTACTTTGTTTAAGTAGTATGACATCTCCGGGTTCTGTGTTAGTTTGTTTAGCTTTATTTTTCTGATCTGTGTGATCTTTCAATCTGTCTTTTCCTTTTTTGTCTTTTTGCCGCGCTGTTCTCCAAGCTTGGTTTTCAGGCCTCTTTTGTAATCCTGGTATGTTGATGTTTACTTCCCTACCCATGAGTAGCTTAGCTGGAGTTTCTTCCGTCATTGCATGTGGACTATTTCGGTAATACATTAGGAATTTTCCTAGCTGTTTTCTCCAGTCCTTTCCTTCTGTGTTCATCGCCCGAATGGCTTTCAACATGGTTGCGAAGAACCGCTCGATCTCTCCATTAGCTTGGGGATGATAAGGGTTACCTTTCGGTGCTGGATACCCCATTCTTTGCAGAAGCGCTTAAACTCTGAGAATATGAACTGGGGTCCATTATCTGAAACGATAATCGCTGGAATGCCATGTGTATAGAAACACCTTTGGATTGTCGATATGATTGTATCAGCCCTGGTGGATTTGGTAACAAATGCCTCAGGCCATCTTGATCCCGCATCGATTATTCCGATTACATAATCCCCGCTAGGTAAAGCCCACAGATGTCTACGTGGAGTATTTCCCAGGGGCCTTTCATTTCAGCCATATGTACCGGACGGTGGTTTCCCCTAGGGTCTAATGTTGTGCACGGGATACATCGGCTTATGGCAGCCTCTATGTCTTTGTCTATATTGAGCCACTATACCTTAGTTCTAAGCAGGGCTTTTGTTTTCATTATCCCCATATGTCTCTCATGCGCCAATTTCAGGATTCATTTCTGTAGGTTTTGGGGTATGATGATTCTGGCTCCGCGTATAACTACGCCTCGTTTTGTTGTCAGTTCATTCCTCACGTGTTTAAAGGGTTCCGTTAACTTATTGGTCCAGTCGTTTTGTTGTATTGCTTTTTTCACTGCTGTGACGGTTGAATCCCGCTGAGATTCCTCCATTATTTCCGATAAGGTGATTGATTTTGGAATGCTGTTAGCTACAACCGTGTTGATAAATCCATTGGCAATCTCTTCTTCGGGTGATACTATTTTTTGATACTCCATAGGTTGCCGAGAGAGTATGTTCGCCGGGTTATCTTTACCGTTAATGTGTTTTATTGTATAATCATATTGTTGCACACGTAAAATCCATCGCAAAATTCGCGCGGGCATCACATCTGCTCCCTCTTTTGTATTCAGATTGTTTCCCTCTTCTTCTGAACTGCTGCAAAATTCGCGCGGAGGGGTTACCTTTAGGATTGAAGATAGTTGTTAATGCTTGATGGTCGGTCATTATAAGAAAGTTCTTTCCATAAAGGTAAAAGTGGAATTTTTCGCAAGCCCATACAATTGCTTTTCTTTTTCTAATTGACAGACCGGCGTTCGCCTTCGGTTAAAGTTCTGGATGCATAGCTGATGGGGATGAGTATCCCTTGTTTGTTTTGGCAAAGTATTGCTCCTAGTCCCACGGGACTGGCATCTACTATAACAGATGTTTGCAGTTTTGGATCAAAGTGCATGAGCGATTTGCTCTGAATGACTGCATTCTTCAGCATGAGAAAACAAGATTCTTCTTCCTCCGTCCACCGCCATTCCATGTTTGCTCGCGTTAACTTTTTTAATGGTTCGCTGAGTGTTGCCAGTCGTGGAATAAAATTTGCGAGGTAATTGATTAGACCTAAGAAACTACGTATATCCTGGACGTTTTCATGTTTTTTTTTAAATTTGTGATTGCTTTTATTTTCGAGTCAGTCGGTCTGATCCCTGTATTGGACACTATAAAACCATAGAATTCGATTTCTTCACTATGGAATATACTGTTGCGGACCCTATAGCATTGCAGAGCTGGCCTACGAAAATAAGGCCTTGTGCCAGACACCGCACACGACTACCGAATCCACAAACAAAGTAAAAAAAAAGAAAATATATAAGACGTGTTCTTCTTACTGTACAAACGTACAGTAAAAATAAGTAGACAGTCAAAACAACGAAAGGTAAAGGAACAAACATAAAATTTTATTAGTGTTTAACAAGTAAATTGTCTTCAGTGGAGACCTTCAGTAAGTTACTGGAATTTGAAATCAATGGAAAGGCCGTGTCAAGTAGTCACAAAGGTAGGTAAGGTTCCGCGCCAAAATTTAAATCCAAAATGGCTAAGGCGGGAAAAGTTCCTCAGGAAGAAAGTTCAGAAAGTCAGTTTATAATGAATAATAAACATACACAGCAAAGAAAAATACTCACTGCGAAATTTTATAATTGTGAGTGTAATGTAATTTTTTTTAAGGTAACTGGTTCTGAAAGGACAGAGTTCGAAGCATATGAAAATTCTTGTTCTTCATGTCGAAGGTTTCGAAAGTTCCCTGTTCATGGAAGTAGGCTGCTCGAAAAAGATGTTCGCATCAGGACAAAAAATTCGTCATCGTAAAAGGTAATGTGACGACAGTGTCGTACGTGTTAAGGTACAGCGACGAGCCATGAGGTCTAAGCAATGTTTGCCCGTAAAATATCCCTGTCTGTATATATGGTCGACAGACGAGAGATAAGTGAGCCTGCTGCCCGGTTCAATGAACCGACAGCGACTGATTTTGAAAAGCCAATTTGTCCGTGACGTCAGAGCAAAACGCGGGAAAACATATCAGCAGGAGCAGCTTCCTCACTTTCGGCTAAGAACAACGGTTTACTGCTATTACTAGCCGAAAGTGAAAGGAAGGGGTGAAGACTCGCGCGTGCGTCAAATTGAAGGTGGAAATAGCGTGCTATCCCACAATACTTTTGTGCTCTGCAGTTGTGAGGTTGTTTTCTTTCAATGTGCCTAATACCATATCTAGGGTTCTGTTATGTTCTCTTGTGTCTTTGCCCCAGATTAGAATGTCATCTGCCCCATTGCAGCAGTTAGGGATTTTCTGAAGGATTTGTTGAATCAATCGTTGCCCTTCTTCGGTTGCAGATGTAATGCCCATAACCAGTACCTTATATTGGTAGATTCCGGAGTTGCATGAAAAGGTAGTCATGTCTCTAGATTCAGGATCCAGTTCTATTTGGTGGTAATAAGAGTTTAGGTCGATTTTTGAGAAAACGTTTGCATTGCCAATTTCACTCAGTAACTGTTCAACTGATGGTATTTGATAGCGGGTGCATTTCACTGCTTTATTTTCCACGCGTAAATCGGCACATATTCTAATTTCTCCGTTTGGTTTCGGTACTGCTACTAACGGCGAGACCCACGGAGTGGGTCCATCCACTCTTTCAATGATATCATTTTCTAGCATTTCATTGATTTTTTCCTCTACTGCTTGTTGGATATGAAATGGTGTCCGTCTTGGCGGTTGTGCAATAGGTATAACGTTGTCGTCTATTCTAATTTTAAGTTGGAAATTTTTCATTCTTCCTAATCTTTCCAACGAGGGTAGGTATCGATCTAGAATTTCTTTTGTTGATTTCGGGATATTTTTTGTTGTAATCGATTTCACCTGTGGGGTGGTGATAAAACCTAATTCAATGCTGGCCCGCTTACTTAATGTTACCACCTTGATATGCCTTTGTAACGAATATTTTGTGGGCTTTTCTTCTGGGACCATTCGTCAGCGTTGCGAAAAATTCTCCTCTTAGTGGTATTGGAATATTCCCATAGGCTTTTGGTTTACAATTTGTTCCTTTTAATGTTAAGTTTGGCCGTACTTAAAGCATTTCTTTGAACGTTTTGCCGTCGATAAGGTTGATGTCTGCTCCAGAATCTGGTACTTCGTCAATATGGACAATTTCTCTCTATCTGCTGAATTAATAGGTTTCACCTGAAAAACGAATGCCTGGCTGTCTGAATTATTCGGATTCGTCGAAACTGGTTGGACGTAATTGTGGTCGTCCGACATCTTCGTTTTCCCTTTACCACTATTCCTTTTTTTAAGCATGTTTTTTCAAAGTGATTTATTACTCCACAGTAGTTACATTTTTCCCAAATGTTGGGCATTTTGTTTGACCGTGTGTGTGGTCGGAGCCATCACACCCGTAGCATTTTGTAACTGTTTTTAATGGGTTGTTGTCTCTGGATAGTTTCCTATACTCACTGTTATCTCGTTGTTGTTGTTGCTTTTAATTGGTTGTAATTTTCCTCCGACCACACACACGGTCAAACAAAATGCCCAGCATTTGGGAAAAAATGTAACTACTGTGGGGTAATAAATCACTTCGAAAAAACATGCTTTAAAAAAAGGAATAGTGATAAAACCATAAGAGAAGAAGTTATCAAAAGTAAAGGGAACACCCAAAAATTATCAAAAGACAAGGTAGAATGAAAAGAAAAAGGGTGGACAAAAGGGAAGAGTGTGGATAAAAGAGAAGTAGAACCTAAATTGACTGAATACCAAAAGAGGAGAAGTGACCAAAAATGAAGGGAACACCCAAAAAGTTATCAAAAGACAAGGTCGATGGAAATAAAAAAACAAATGGACAGAAGAGAAGTGTGTGGCTAAGAGAAAAGTAGAAACTAAAGTGAATGTATACCAAAAGAGGAGAAGTCATCAAAAGTGAAGGGAACACACAAAAAGTTATGAAAAAACAAGGTAGATGGAAATGAAAAAGAGTGGAACAAAGAGATGAGTGTGGCTAAAAGAGAAGTAGAAATTAAATTGAATGAATACCAAAAGAGGAGAATCATCAAATGTGAAGGGATAAACGCAAGAAAATATCATGAAAAGATAGGGTAGATGGTAAAGAAAAAAGTAGACAAAAGAGAAGAGTCAGGCTAAAAGATAAGTAGAACCTAAAGAGAATGAACACCAAATGAGAAGTCACAAAAGTGAAGGGAACAGCACAAAAAAAATTATGAAAAGATAAGGTAGATGGAAATGAAAAAGAGTGGAACAAAGAGATGAGTGTGGCTAAAAGAGAAGTAGAACCTAAATTGAATGAATACCAAAAGAGGAGAATCATCAAATGTGAAGGGATAAACGCAAGAAAATATCATGAAAAGATAGGGTAGATGGTAAAGAAAAAAGTAGACAAAAGAGAAGAGTCAGGCTAAAAGATAAGTAGAACCTAAAGAGAATGAACACCAAATGAGAAGTCACAAAAGTGAAGGGAACAGCACAAAAAAAATTATGAAAAGATAAGGTAGATGGAAATGAAAAAGAGTGGAACAAAGAGATGAGTGTGGCTAAAAGAGAAGTAGAACCTAAATTGAATGAATACCAAAAGAGGAGAAGTCATCAAAAGTGAAGGGAACAACCAAAAAGTTATGAAAAGATAAGGGTAGACGGATGAATATAGAATGTATGAAACCCTGAGTTGTGCAATAAATGTAAGATATTATGCATATTTCTTAACATATATAAACACACATATATATATATATATATATATATATATATATATATATATATATATATATATGAGTTGAAATATATATCAAATATGGTCAGAATCTGACAGAATGATAGGATAAAGAACAAATTGGAAACATTTATCAATCTAACATGTTTCACTTTTATTAAAGCTTCATCTGAGAATTTTGTTTCTTATTTGTTCTTTATCTGTTTATATATCTATATATTTTATGTTATTCATGTAGTTTTAGAAGCCATTCTGATATATTTTCTTCACTTTGACTGGTGAAGCCAAATGACTAGTTGTAGCCAAAATAACTTTTTCCGTTCACCAAACTCTTTCCTTCCTGTTTTCGCATCAACTACCTTCACTATCCATTGCACACCAGATCAGAAAAATGATAAACTTTGTGTTTGTTTTTTTTCTCCATTTTTATTGTTTCTGACTACTACACATAATTCCTTTATTCACACCCCTGCACACAATTTCCATCAATATTTTTTCCTCACATCAAGAACAGAAAAAGCAGAAAAACTCTTTGATAATGACTCATGAAAACTGAAAGTACTCAGAGATTGGACAATTTATTTTTAAATTAAGGCAAGTGACTCATTGCACCTTCTGGGATTTACATTCTCGGCTGACATGAAGAGGAAAGAATCCATTACTATGTCAGCTGCTAAGAAAATTGGTTTACTGTTTTGTGTTAGACAATTTTTCTCTCCATAATCTATCTTACATATCCATCTGTTTAAAATATTGCTGCCACATTTGGTCCAGTGCTCCTGCTATTCATTTAGATTCTTGATAAAATCCAAAGGAGAATCGGTCACTTTCCCACTGCCCTAAAGTTGCTTCCTTCCCTGTACCTTTTTTAGTATTTATACTTACATGTTAAATATTTGGATGACCTCTTTGCTATGGTGCCAAATACTTTATGAATTTAAGTGCAGTACAAGATTGGCAATAAGACCTCATAACATCAGAAATTGAGTGAAGAGAGGCGAAATAGGGGACTTACACTTATTTAATACACCATTACAGAGCTGCTAGTAGTCACGAAAATCAAACTTATTAGATAGTATACCATGCTTCCTTCTTCCAGCAAACAAAAGCTTAGCCTCACTGAGGACACATTTATCATTGCTGTTGTAATCAGAACTATCATGCTGGAACATCTGGAAGAAGTGATTCCTGTGGGCTATAGTGGCAGAACAGTCTGGTATGAACCAAGGAGAAGATTGTAGTTTCATCTGTTAATTTCTGAGAAGATACAAAAGCATTGATGCCAATTTTTAACCAAGAAGAAACGTCAGTGACACGATTTCTCAGAAGATAGTTTAAAAATTTCCCTTTCAGAGGGGGCATCATGGACGATATCATGCAATCAATACTGATCAGTACACTGGTAACACAAAGAAGGCTTTTGAATAGCAGTTTCAAGCCTTGAAAGAAATATCAACAGATATTACAGTTTGATCCAAATTGCCAAGAGGTTATGTTACAGTGTTTGAGAATAATTGGCATCAGGGTTTGTTAAGAGTCTTTAATAAAGAAATTGTGCACTTTGACAGGGTTTGAACCTAGATATCGCTTATATAGTGAAAACCACTATTTCTCATGGCAAGTTTTTGGACTGCTCAGCCATGAAGGACTTCATATCAAAGTAAAGCTCAGTTACCTTTCCGAATAAAACTGCATCTCTCGTTATGATCTTTTAAAACCTATATCCACTAGCTATAACCTACAAGTATATTGTACTAAGAAATAATGTCAGATTATAAATAAAAATCCATTATTTCCTTACAAAGTACATTGCTACTTTTTTTTTAAGATATGAAAATAAAATTGTAGCAAAAAAAAATCTCCCTGTAAAAGAGGTTTAAAGATAATGGGATCACTTTTATAAATTAGTTTAAGCCAACCCTCAATATCACTTACTTTGAAACAACCCGATATATTTTTGTGTAATATATCTGTTAAAATGAGATGTCAGTGCTATTTTCATTTTTGCGTAATATAGATGACAATTTATCCATCATAACCTGTAGTAGTACAAGCGAACAAATGAAGCAACAAGTACCACTGTTGAGGTGAAAAGAAAAGAAGGCAAGAATTGTTAAGATAAAATTCTTTATACTGCCAATATGGAGGATCAACGTGGCACATGTCTCTTTTTTGGTTAGGGAACTGACACGGAGGATGGGGAGAGTCAGTAAGGCATGGGGTTCATGTGAGTGTCAGGTCGGTTGATTGAAGTCATTGGTTGTGATGTTGACAACTTGCCCACTCACCTGCCAACTACGAGTTTTGTGAGCGGTGTTCTTAAAAAGAGGCATGGTGGATCATGACTCAGCATTTTTTCATGCCATTGCTTTAGGGGCAACATTCATGACTGTCTCCTTTTATATTGTATTTTATTTGTTTTGTGAGCTGGATATGACACTTGGAACCCGTGCACAAAAAGCAACATTTTTATTTTTATATTCACTTTCTTAATTTCCACATCTGGCTGACAGGTTTTAAGGTAAAGTGAATCAGAATGAGATCTAGTTTGAAGCAGAGTATATCACCTGTGTTGTCAAGGAAATGATATAAATCCAGGAGTTCAAAGTGCACCTGCTCAATGAGACTCGATCATTACTTTTAAAAGGTCCTGAAAACCTCACAAGTTATGTCTATACTCAGAGTACAATCACTGAAGTTAAGCAATGTTGAACCTGGTCGGTTTGTAGATGGGTGATCAGTTGGGAATACCAGGTGCTGTAAACTTGGATGTGCAGGTGGTGTAATTGATAATGCCTTCAAATAGGAAATCATAGAACTGAGTTCCAAATCTAGTTGAGTTTGTTATATTCACTTAAGCACAAATACCCTTGGGAAAGATATGAATTCACTGCTTCTCCCCACAGCTATGGGTTAATTGGTAGGACTTGTATAACTAAATCATTATTATCACAAAAAAATCTTACTATCTAAATATATTTTCTAGCTTTAAATAACCTGCAAAGTGTTGATAAAACATAGAAATGGCAAGAATCAACTGTAAAATATATTTCCACAAGACAACTGACTGACTTTATATTTGATGGATAAATTGTGCATGAGAACAGATGATATAGAAGTGTCATAACAGTAAGAATTGGCTTTGTGTTACTATTAATGTCACATAGGAAACAGTTTGTTTTTAGCTGTGTTATGATATCGTGTATCTAGCTTAACATGTTAAGCCTGAGTTAATATGAGGGTTAACTCAGATATAACCATCTATAGATGAAAGGACCTGTTCTTAGCATTTCATTGATCTCTTTGTATGAGTTATATTGAGTTGAAATCCTGTTTTCTTATTTTCTTATGTTGTTTTCTAGTAACAGCTTGGGACAGCAAAAACTGATTGGTTGAAAAATAAGGTTTTGCTATATTGAATTCTGATTGGCTAGACTGACATTACTTTTTTTTTTCTCCATGCTTTTTTTTTTTGTAAAAGGAATGAGTATTTACACTTGTTTATTATCAATTTTTCACCTTTTTTTTTCTTTCATCTTTATTTTAGTGTCTTTCCATAGCAATTCCCAGATGAGCATTCCCTGATTGGTCAATCAAATTTTTCAAACTGAAAATTTAAAGTTTTGGAATTTTCAAAATAATAATAAATTACAAATGTTCTCTTGGGTCCTGTTGATAAACACAGACAATATGCAGCCTGCATCTCTTGTCATTCTAGACTTATACAATGATTGAAACACAGACTAAAAAAACAAATTGATGAATAATATGATAATAGCCAGCTGCATGTTTTCTGAGTATACACGTTTACTAAGCTGGTGAGCTAATCCCTGTTGCAGATGCCTACTCAGACACATTTCTAATTCTGTGACTTCTGTTCGTCCATCTATCTCCACACCCTTTAATATAGCTATTTCTTGACCAACCAAAATCAAATTTGGGGGAAAAGTGCAGCTAGGTAAGTGGGTACAAAGCACAGTTGGTTTTACTAGGATGCATAATTAGTACAATAAATTTTTATTATTTTTTTTTTAAATGAAAAGTTTTATTATTTAACATACAAAATACTCCCTCTATTTTACAAACAATTTAATAATCAAAATGACAAATACTTATTTAATAAAAATGCAATATCTTCTCTTTAAGTTTCTATATGTATAAGAATCCAGTTCGCCCTGTATTTGCAAGAACTATAAATAAATCACAAGGTCAAACACTTCAAAAAATTGAAATTTCTCTCCAGAAAGAACTATTAAGTCGGCCAGAAAGTTCTGGTTCACTTAGGAAGCGGAAAGAAAACAACAAAATTTTATGGATCAACACCAACATTTATTCTTCAAAATAAAGTCCATTATTCTCGATGATCTTCTGCCAGCAATCAGCCAGTATCATGACTGCCACTAAAGCCTTGCTGTCAAAGGTTGATAGTCAGAACATGGTTGATTGTCCAGGGTAAGATCCCCAGAGTTGAAATGTCTGTATTACCTCGAGACCTTCAACTAATTGTGCCTTCTCTTCCAGTATTGCAAATTTCCTTCACAGCACCTTTTGTAGGAAATTTAAATGCATTGTCAATTGCTATTTACTGTCCTCCTGATGACTCTTTTCTTTTCCCACTCATTAGTAATGTTTAATTTCCTAATTCGTCCACACCCAGTAACTCCTTGTGTCTTAGTGGCTTTACTGCCTTGCTTGAGGTGAAATTGATTAAGAAAATATTTAAAAAATCATAGGTTCATCAATTGGTCTGTAGCTTGAGGAGTAAATAGCATTTATTTTACACATTAGATATATTTTTTCAACATAAACTCCTTCCTTGTCACTGTCCTTGATCCTGTATGAATAACAACATTTAATATTTCAAAAAGTCAGCTAATAACTGTATTTATTTATTGATTCACTCTTGTATATATTAAGCTGGCCAGAAAGTCCTGTCTCACTTAAGAAGCAGAAAGAAACCAACAAAATTTTATGGATCAACACCAACATTTATTCTTCAAAATAAAGTCTATCATTCTGGACGATCTTTTGCCAACAATCAGCTAGCATCTGAATCTGTCCCAGATACCAGTCTGATGGCTTTGAATCAAAAAACTATAAACAAGCTTCTTTCACTTCATCAAAAATGTTGGATCACTGGTTGTGGAGCAAGTGTGCTACTGAGCGGAATAGGTCATAGTCACTTGGAGTAGCATTGAGACTGAATGGTGGATGTGGAAGAATCTCAACACCGTCCATCTGTTTGAACTTAACCTTAATCAACATGGAGACTGTGGCATTGCATTGTCTTGCTGCTGGCAATAAAGGTTAGTATTGAGGGCATGACCATATGGAACAAGCTTGAAATGCATACTCCTTGGAAATTCCACCAGACAGAGATCAAGATTTGCTGTTTTCTTTCCACTCCTGAAGTGAATCAGGACTTTCTGGCCAACCTAGTATTTAAGCATGGCCAGTGGTATATTGCATGCTCAAGAGTAAGAAATCCTAAGAATTTATTCTTCACTGTTAAAAAGGAAAAAAAGAAATTTTGCTCAAAAATATTCTTTACTATGAAATCCTATAAAATTAAATTAAGGAATTTATTAAATCATAAAGTGGAGATTTTGTCAAAGTACTTTCTAAACAAATCAGCTCATCCAAATTTCATCGATTGGTTTGCAAAAATTTAACAAAATGTAGAGTGTATAATTTTTGACAAAAATACTAAATACTGTGAGAATTTTGGCACATTTCAGCATATTGCAAAAAAATTCTAGTATGAATATTAGAAGAAAGGAAAAGGATGAAATGTGTTAGGAAAGAAAAGTTTTCCTTTCATCTTTCATATATATATTTATATATACAGGGTGCAATGGGTAAATTGTTGGCATTTTATATTTTTAATTTTGCTCCTGCATGTTGTTTGGTTTTGATTTTGTTGACTGCACAGTATAGCAGGGTCAGTTGAGCACCATCTGTGAGAAAAAGAGCGCGATGATGCAATTCACTCCGCCAGAAATTTGGAAACAGCATGCTGTACTGCTTGGCAATATGAACATTTCAAAGTGTTTGGGTGTCAATCTGAGAAGAGTGCAGTGGATTTGGAAAGAGTCTGATGAGTTTAATGGTGATTATGAAGGTACAGCAGCTTGGAAAACTCACACTGATCATTCTGATAAGAACTCCTGAATTTGTTGGTAAGACTTAACATGGAGTGCTTTGAGAAGGTAGTGCTATCCTGAGTCACGATGGGGTTGGTGACTGAAAGACCCGTTGTGCCTGTCAACATGACTCTGCACCATGCCATAGTAGCAGGAGAACGCAGTCATGGCTGTCAGACAATTTCTGCGACCACATCACCCCCTAAATCTGGCCACCTAACTCCCCAAACTGCAACCCCTTTGATTATTTTGTGTGGGGTACAGTTGTGCAAGAGATCAACAAAACTCCTTGTCATGCCAAAGATGAACTGAAGAGAATGATTATAGCAGCATTCTCTTAGACAAGGAAACCATCCAGACGAGTTACAGGAGATTCTGAAGTTGTCTGGAGGCTGTAGTTGAAGCCAATGGTGATTTTATTGAATAAATTTACTCTTTAGTATTTCAAGATATTTTTGTGTAATTTTGGTAAATATCTCCTCTAAGATGAGATGTCAGTGTTATTTTCATTTTTGCATAATTTAGATGACAATTTATCCATCGCACCCTCTATGTATGTATATATATATATATATATATATATAATATATATATATTTATATGCAATTATGTGTGCCTGCTGGAAATATCTCAGTTTTGTAGTAATGGCTGTAATGTAATAGTTGACTACTCATTTTGGAGTTTGCTTGTCTATTCAAATAGTGAGCTGAGCCGTATTGCAAATGCCTGCTCAGACACATTTTTGTTTGTTCAGAAACCAGAGACCCAACTTATGGTTTATACCAGAACTATGCTGTGCATAGTTTCTGGAAGAGAGCTTAAAATCAAACATGAACAGTGGAATGCTCAAACCATTCATACATGCACCCTCAAAGTAGGATTTATCAACATTCAGAAACACAGAGAAAGCTGGAGGTGATACAACAAAAATGTAAAAGAAGAAACAATTAAAAAAAGAACAAGAAATTTATCGCCAAAACTGATATAAAATGCAGTATCTGCAGAAAAAGGGTTTAACCCCCAAGGACATTCATGGTGATACTCCAGCCTTTATCAACTGTGCAAAAGTGGGCAGCTGAATTTAGGAGGGAAAGGGGAGTTTTGAAGATGACCCAAGGTCTGAATGTCCTGCAACTTCCACCACTGAGGAAAACATTGATCATGTTCACCACATGGTGATGGATGGCGGGAGATTGACTATAAATCAAATAGCCAAAGCTATTAGCAGATCCTGCGAGAGAGTTGAGAATATTCTGTGCAATGACTTGGCATGATTTCTGCTCGGTGGGTGCCATGTCTTCTGACACCTGATCAAAAGCTAATCAGGCTAATCACGTCAGGGGAAAATCTGACATTGTTTGGGGTAGATCCATCTGGTTTCCTTGAACATTTCCTCATCCAGGATAAGTGGTGGGTTCATCTTTTTGAGCCAGAGGAAATCCATGCTGTGGAAACTTCACTTGCTCCAAAAGAATGCCAAGGACATTTCATCTTCAGGGAAGGTGATGGCCTCAGGTTTTGGGGATGCAAAAGGCATTGTGTTTATTGAATATCTTCAAAAGTGTCACACCATCAATGGAGAGTACTATGCCAATTTGCTGAGGCAGTTATGAAAGCCTATCAAGACCAAACATCCAGGAAAACTGACAAAGGAGGTCTTGCTTCATCAAGACAATGCTCCAGCACACAAGTCCTTGGTTTCAATGGCTGTGGCTTTGAACTGGTTGACCACCTTCCTTACTGACTACTATCTGTTCTCCAACATGAAAAACACAAATACTTTTTTGATGAACAGGATGAAAGCTTCTTCACCAATGGAGTCCAAACATTGCAACAGTGATGGAAGAGGTTTGTGGACTGTAAAGAGGACTATGTTAAAAAATAAACCTCAATTGGTCAGCCTATAAACTTTTTATCTGACCCTTGTACTGGTGATTTTGATGCTACTCTATGACAAAGATAACTAATTTTGGCAAATTGAATTTCCCATATACTTAGTCTCTTTGTTAGTTATTCAGTTTTGGCATAGCATTCAAGGTGAGCTGGATTCATGCCTTTCTCAAGAACATTCAAGTAAAAGTGATACAAATATTCTCATTGAGATTGATTGACTGATTTACCTTTTCTGCCTTACAAACTTTTGCAGGTCATTTAAAGGACATGGAGAATATATACTGAATGAAGGTGTATATATAGCAATGCCTTTATCATACATGCATATGGTGATTTTCTAAATCTAGATTAAATATGGCATAAGGCCAAAATTATGGGACAACTCCTTTTGTATTCTTTCTTTTCAGTTTGCTCAGGCAATAATATATGTGGTCAAATGTAAAATAAATATATATGGTCGAATATAAAATAATAAATGTGGTCAAATATAAAAAAAATAATATATGTGGCCAAATATAAAATAATATATGTGGCCAAATATAAAATAATATATGTGGTCAAATGTGAAAAATATATATGTGGTCAAGTATAAAAATAATATATGTGGTCAAATGTAAAATATGGTCGAATATAAAATAATGTATGTGGCCAAATATAAAATAATATATGTGGCCAAATGTGAAAAATATATGTGGTCAAATGTAAAAAATATATATGTGGTCAAGTATAAAAATAATATATGTGGTCAAATGTAAAAAAAGAAATCTTTAAAAATTTCATGCTTCCTAAAAATGATACTAATATGTTTGCTCCCTGAACCTGAAGTGAATGAAAGAACATTCTATATGGGAGCAGTTTATATGGGAGCAGTCTTTGTATTTTAGTAATAGTGTTTTAATAAAATACAATCACTTTCTCATTTACATATCCCCATACACATGTACAGGCACACACACATACACATGAACATATATATATATATATATACATACATGAATAGCGAGATATAGAGATAGAAATAGATAGAGAAATAGCTTGACACACACATACATATACATTGGTCCACCCAAAATATTGTTTTGTTTTTCTTTAAGCAAAAATAAAACATTTTTTTTTATTTTTGACATTTATGGAAAAACATATTTATCATTTTGTTCCCCAATCTTCTGCCATCTTTCAGGCAATTTCTTAATTCTATTGTGAGATTACCTCACCTTGTCTGCCAGGCAACTTCACCTTTCATCCACTAGGTGGCACTGTATAATGCATCTTAAAAGGAAAGAGTATAAATTATCTTTAATTCTCTCTTCAACCACAGGATGTCATAGTGAAGAGACATTTTAGTACTCATTTGAACCAGGTATAGTATACAACACACCACACTATCCCCTACTGATAAAAAAAAACTCATGCAACCAAAATAGCAACTCCTTGACAACCTATCACATATATATGAAGAAAGACAAAGAGAGACATTTCTTTAAGGATACATTTCGGCCAATGATGGTCTTTATCAAGGTAAAAGTCAGGATTTTATTTTACAGCATGTATTTACAAACAGAAATAAAGATATTATTAAGTTTTTAAAAATCTTTAAATTTAAGAATGCTCTAATATATTCTTAAGGCTAACTCTGTAAGTAAAGGTAAACAATGGAGAATGCTAACTGATGAAATTTAATGCCTAATAAATGAAAGGGAGTAAATGTATCAGAGTCAACCATTACTGATACAGGGCAGAGTAGTTTCTCTATGTTGGTTAAATGAGAGCAGTTTTATTTTGGAGGCATTAAAATTTACAAGATATTTCCTGCCCCAATCAACCACTGATTGGAGATCCTTTTCAAGACCAAGGGCCAGGTTAACTTTGTCAGCATTGCCGGATTTACTATTGAGACAGGAGTAAATGGTACTGTCATCTGCATAGATTCCGACTTGAGAACTGATGACGTCAGGAAGATCATTGATGGAGATCAGAAACAATGTAGGACCCAGCATAGAGCCTTTGGGAAAACCAGTGTTTGTATGAAAGGAACTGGAAGAGAGCCCATTCAGAGCAACCTTCATTTCCTGATTTGATAGGAATGATTGGATTAAATCATATGATCATCCTGTAATACCATAGCCCTGAAGCTTATGTAGAAGGCCAGCATGCCAAACCCCCTTAAATGCCTTAGAAATATCTAGAGCCACATGTTTGTGTTGAATTTTATTTTCTTGTGTGTTTATTTATATAATTATTTTTCATGTAATTATTATTTTATTTTAATTTTATGAATTACATATATATATATATATATATATATATATATACACATTCAGTAGGTGTAGATACGGTCACCTTTCATCCAGTTCACACCCTCTCTGATCTTTTGAACAGGAGTAGAGGTTTATCCTTTGTTTTTTGTTTAGGATTGGGTTTTGATTCTTTATAAAGTCTACTTCAACTCTATATCCTCTATACTACTAACATTTGTCCTTACTTAGGCTAAAACAATTCTACACAGTAACCCTCAACCTCAGTGGCTCTTGGGCCTTGTATTGGGTGAACATTAGTAAAAAAAAAATTATATATATGTCATTGGTGGAGGGTGACTTGGAAACCAAGGCATGCTGTCTCTGATGCAGGCCAATCACCAAGGCAGAGAGTGAGGCACTGAAGCCTTATGCCCTCCCCTTGAAAATGATTCATTCCTCACACTGTGAATGTGATATGAACTAATTTTAATATCACAAAATGTACTTCTGATCTGTTATGCAACGGAATCAAAGCTGCTTTCCAGCAATTGATCACTGTATGAATTTGTTGCTGGCCAAAGGTTTTCAGAGTAATTACAGAATTCAGATGGTCCTGAGATTCTTTGTGTCCTGTCAATGATGTAATCAAATTGTTCAAATTGCAATAGCCATTAGCTGTATATATATATTCTTATGTTGACAAAATAACAGACATGGGAAACAGAATAATTTCTTTAGAATGAGACATCCTGTCATCCACTTATAATGTTTTTCATTGTTATTTTGACTTCACAATACTTGGAATCAAAATAACGATGACATTCATTGCAGCCATTTTAGTTGTGATTTTCAGTTCAAGCTTTGATTCCTTCCTCACTTTAAAATTTCTTGTTGCAAAATTTTGGAAAAGTAGAGAGAAAACTGAGCTATTTACTTTTCTGCCATCCAGGGAATGAATGAAAATGTGAAAAATGTTACTCGGTTAGTATAGTACGTATCTCCAACAAAATAGAAGTAAATATCTAATGTTTAAAATGTTTTTTGTAAAATGAAAATTCTGTATTGAAGTTTTATGTTAGTTTTAATTTTTAAGCTAATAGATTAAGTTTAATATTTCCAATAAGCAAAATACTTTGCTGTATTTCAAACAAAATTTCAATTGATCAGAAAGATTTGTTATTTTGATTAGTAGTAAAATCAATGAAATCATCCATATTGACAAAGCTGTCACCACAACATAATACTCTTAATTAAAAAATCTTTCAAAAATAAAATACACTTTTCTGAAATATTATTTGGTAAAAATTAACTGATTTAAAGTTTAATTAATTAATTAATCTGAAGTGAAACAAATATTACTTTCAGTTTATAATCGTCCTGTAATACTGTAGCTTAAGTAGAAGGCCAGCATACTAAACCCTGTCAAATGTTTTAGAGATATCTAGAGCCACAGATCAAGCTTCACTGTTAGTATCAAGAGCTTGGTATACATATTCAGTTATGGCCGTAAGCACATCAGCAGTAGACTGGGCAAAGTGGAAACCATAAATCTTTTAAATTTTGTTAAAATCCAACCTTTGGATACTCGCAAGAATTTACAAATCAATGTGTTTTTACCACTAAAATTTTCCACATTAATTTATGCTGTCATATTGATGCTAGAAAAACAAAATTTTAACCAAATTTTCAAAGGTTCTACAATGGATTAAAAAAATATAATTTTTATATAAAAAATATTGTCTTTTCCTTTTAATAAGAACACTTTGATGATAAAATGTTGTTTTTATTAAGTTTAGAGCATTGGTTCATCATGTATGCACAGTTTTTAGTAAATCTTTAGAGGTACCTAGATAATTTTTTAAAATGAATCAAAATTTTGTTCTAACAAAAATTTAAATGCTAATTTGCTTTTTTTACGTAACAATTTTTTAAATAATTTTAAATATTTAAAATTAAATTTTAAAGAACTGGAATGGATAAATGAACGAAAACGTTACTGTTTTTAATCACGCAAAAATAAACTTTGCCAATTGCACTTTTTCACTCCAAGTGTGAACTGGTCAAGAAGAAATTCTGGTAGTGGTCACATGACTGAATGCAGACCTGCATTCAGTCATGTGACATTATTAAGGACTAATCCTACAAAACCAGAATCAGCAATAAAAAAGCTTACAAATTGACTAAATACCTATTTCTCATCTAAATATTTCTGATTCTATGAGAAAAGCTGTAAGTCCTTTGAATAGGCAAGTCTTTGATCTTAGCCACAAAGGGCAATAAAAGAATTAGCAATATCTGAGGAAGGTGGGTCAAAACGTCCCAGCCAAGTTGTGAGAATTTTTATCACCAAATAAACATGTTGTCTAACATTATCCTGATGCAATAGTAAAGTTTTTCCCTTAATTAATTCTGGATACTTTCCATCAATTATTGTCTTTGATTGGTCTAATTAGGAGCAGTAATTGTTTGAATCCATTATTTCATTCTCTGGAAGGATCTCATCATAGAGAACTCCTTTCCAATCTCACCATATTCATAGTATCTCGGATTCTGGATGAAGAATGGCATTAGGTACAATTAGTCATGGTTCATTTTGTCCCCCTCCCAAATCTCTTTCCCTCATTCCCTTATTAAGAAGGATGTTCCACTTGGATAACTCCTTCCCAAGAACTGCTGCTATATGGAATAATAGACTCCCGGATGGATGCTCTCCCAATCACTACAATCTTAATCTCTTCAAGTCTAGGGTCAACTATTATCTATTCTACATATCCTCATAATATACACCTCTTACTGCTTCCTTGCTCACCTTTACAATACGCTCATTCACTAACCCTCTACCTTGAGTGACACTTGAGCCTTATATTGAATAAACAATAGTATAAATATATACATAAAAAACAACCCTGCAAGTTACCTTCTGAAGATTTACCACTGTTCATCTGGTTAACTCAGTAACCTGGTAATATATATTTGTGATTTAATACTGGACACACACACACACACACACACACACACACACACACACAGAGAGACACACATCAACATTCTAGCAGCATATGTTTATAGTACTGTTGTTGTTAACACTTTAGACACCGTGTAGAGTACAGCCTTTCGAAGCTAGGTGTTGTTACTATGATTTCAGTAATATGTAGGTTTTTCGTATGGTGTTCTTAGCCCTACACCCAACCAGGTTTGAATTTAGCTTCATGTTCCCGTTAGACTGGCTACCAACCAAGACTAGAAATCCTATTCTACCTTACTTTTTAACCCATAGCTTGGAGGAGAAGAGATGAACTTTCTGAAAGCTCTTTGTATGAGAGTGAAATGAAAAACCCTTAGCTGGAATTTGAATTCAGCACACTGATCTCACTCTTTGCACTTATAACTGCTATGCTATATGCATATCTCATTTATAATGCTATGATACTATAAATCTTAGAGATCTTATTCGCATTCAATAGAAGAAAATTTGGTCCAAGAGGTGGCTGTTAAATTCTGAGCCAATTTTAAAAAATCAAGTAACATCTTTATTATATGAGCAATTATCCTTAGCCCTTGGTTATTTCAAAATCATTAAAGCAAAAAATTATTATTCCAGTAATGATCATCTGCAGAGATAAAAACAATCATTGTATAATGACAATCTTCAGCTTCTTCTTCTTCTTCTTCAGCTTCTTCTTCTTCAGCTTCTTCTTCTTCTTCTTCTTCTTCTTCTTCTTCTTCTTCTTCAGTTTCTTCTTCTTCTTCTTCAGTTTCTTCTTCTTCTTCTTCAGCTTCTTCTTCTTCTTCTTCAGCTTCTTCTTCTTCTTCTTCTGCTTTTCTTCATCATCATAGTTTTCCTCCTTCACTCCTACTTCCTCCATTTCTGCTTCTTTTTTCCTCCTCTTCTGTTTCATTTTTCTCCTCCTCCTCCTCCTCTCCATCTTCTTCTTCTTTCTCCACCTGCTCTTTTTCTTGCTCCTCCTCTACTTTCTTTTTTTTCCTTCTCCACCTCTTCTTCTTTTGCCTCCTCCTCCTCATCATCTTTGAGTTTATCTCCTTCTTCCTCTTCCTCCTCCTCTGCCTTTTCTTTCTCCACCTCCTTTTTCTTCTTCCTCCTCCGCCACCTCTTCTTTTTATCCTCTTCTTCTTTTGCCTCCCTCTCTTCTTCTTCTTCTTCTTCTTCTTCTTCTTCTTCTTCTTTCTCCACCTGCTCTTTTTCTTGCTCCTCCTCTACTTTCTTTTTTTTCCTTCTCCTCCTCTTCTTCTTTTGCCTCCTCCTCATCATCATCTTTGAGTTTCTCTCCTTCTTCTTCCTCCTCTGCCTTTTCTTTCTCTACCTCCTCTTCCTTCTTCCTCCTCCTCCACCTCTTCTTTTTATCCTCTTCTTCTTTTGCCTCCCTCTCCTCTTCTTCTTCCTCTTCTTCTTCTTCTTCTTCTTTTCCCTGCTCACCATATTCCACTTCTTCTTCCTCCTCCTACTCTACTTCCTCTCATCCTTCATCTTCTTACCCTTCTTTTTTCTACTCTCCCACGTCTTCTTTCTCATCCTTTTCTTCCACCACCACCACCTGTGCTCCTCTCCCTCCTCCTCTTTTATTATAACAGCAACAACATTGAGGAAAGACAATGATTCCTGTAATCATTCAAGCAGAAAAAAGCAAACATAAATAAATATATAAAAGTGCATCCATAAATTTAGTAAACATCTGTCACACACAATTTTCATTGTTTCATTTTGTCAACACCAAAAAAAACGACATAAGTATGTCAAATTTTGGCCATACGAATGATTTTGCTTACTTAGCTATTTCATTAGGAATTGTTTATTGTGGTTCATCTGGAAAAGTTTTTATCTGTTGATAAATTTGCAATCCTCATCAGGCTTTTCTCACTCCTGCGTCCTGTTACACAGTTGGCAACAATGGCATTGTCTTTTTTTTTATTATTGAAAATGTCATAAGGGTTAGTTCATTAGCAAGGGGTAATGGTTAACAAGGCTAGTTTGATTGGCCATTAATACTGAATAGTGAGTTCAATCCTCACTGGGCATCTAATAAAAAACTCAACATTAAATAACCTAACAATGGTTGACATGTCAACAAAGATAGCCTAAAATCATTTCTAGTACATTTTCATTACAAAATCATTGGCAGTGAATTTTATAAAATCATTTGCAATGTATTTTCATAGTGCATGAAATCATTGCAATGTATTTTTATGGTGAAATCATTGGCAATTAATTTTATAGCAAAATTCATTTTCAAAGTAAAATATTTTCCAATGCATTTTCATAGTAAAATCACTTTCCAATGCATCTTCATACTCAAATCATTTCAAATCCATTTTCATAGTAAAATTATTTCTAATGCATTTTCATACTAAAATCATTTCCAATGCAATTTCATAGTAAAATCCCTTTCCAATGTATTTTCATAATAAAATCGCTTTCCGATGCATCTTCATAATAAAATCCCTTTCCAATGCATCTTCATAATAAAACCCCTTTCCAATGCATTTTCATAGTAAAATCATTTCTAATGCATTTTCATACTAAAATCATTTCCAATTCATTGTCATAGTAAAATCATTTCTAATGCATTTTCATACCAAAATCATTTCTAATGCATTTTCATACTAAAATCATTTCCAATTCATTTTCATAGTAAAATCATTTCTAATGCATTTTCATACCAAAATTATTTCTAATGCATTTTCATACTAAAATCATTTCCAATGCAATTTCATAGTAAAATCCCTTTCCAATGCAATTTCATAGTAAAATCCCTTTCCAATCCATATTTATAGTAAAATCCCTTTCCAATCCATTTTCATAGTAAAATCCCTTTCCAATCCATTTTCATACTCAAATCATTTCCAATGCATTTTCATACTAAAATAATTTCCAAGTCTTTGTATGTGGTAATCATTATGAGGCTAGTCTGGGTGACATTTAATACTGTTTGATCCTTACTGAGTGGCCCATATCTGTGGCCTTGTGTCAAAACCAATCTAAACAGTAAGAAATAATTAAAGATATTTTCATACTGACTATAGTTTGGCCAAAAAGTTGCAAAAGGGCTTCTGTTTTAGAGGCCTTCTCACACTCAGGGTTAGCAGCAAGTATTATTCATAGCTGTGGTAGGTGTGGATTCCAATTTTTTGGAGTTGTCCTTCTGCTAGACTTGTTGATCTGTTAAATTTCAAGAGCCAATTATACCCTGCTATTTAACCTATAGCTGGTGGAAGAAGTGATGGAGTCATGTCTTTCCCAAGGGCATTAATGTTTAGCATTGGGCTTGAGCTTTCCGCCTTTGACAACATTCAAACTCTTTTGTGCACTCTTGTGGCTGATGAATTATTTTCAACTCTATGACCCCTTTCCCACAGAGGAAATGTCACATGCCTATCACTATTCTATAACACATTAGTTCCACCAGTCTAGATCGCCTCAGCTAGGACCTGCCATGCCATGTACACATGGTTGAATCATCTGCATTCCCTTCATATTCCATTAGTAAGGAGGAAGTTTCACTCAGATATCTTCTTCTCCAGTACTGTTACTTTGTGGTACAGATGCCTTAGAGGATGCTTTTCCAATCACTGCAATCTTAACCACTATCTATCCTACGTATTCTTATAATATGCACTTCTAACTTTCTCTTTTTACACCCTTACAACGACCTAATTCAGTAGCCCTTGGTCATTGCATTAGGTGGATACTAATATAAGGTGTTTCATTAAGATGGATCAAAGTCAACAGTAAATAAATCAGTGTTATTGGTGAAAATTCATTTCTCTATTGGATCATATTATTTAAGTAATGGCAATTATGTGTGAAAAATAATATTGCCCAAATGTCTGCCAAGGCATCAGTGGCACATCCCCATTTGATGATCAAAATTTTTGATGACGTCTCTGCATAGTTGCTCCTTGATCTCACCAATATGCCATATTATCTCATCCTTCAACTGCTGAATTGTTGTTGTCTTGTTGGCTTAGACCTTACTTTTGAGATGACCCCAAACGAGGAAATCTAAAGGCGTCAAGTTGCACAATCGTGGTGGCCAATTGACTTCACTGTTTTGAGAGATGATGCGACCTGGGAAATTCCAATTGCATTTTTGTTTGAACATCCATTTTTGTAATAGGCTTCATAAAACTTTAACATGTGTGATTGTTAATTTTTCCATGGTTGAAATTGCCAAAGATTTAAGTTGTTAAATCTGAAAGAAAAAGAAAAAATCATTAGACACTTAAACTTAATTCACATTTAAAATCGGTCCAAGTTATTGGAACACCTTTTATAAATAAAAACACAATATCAACTCGAATTTGAACTCACTTTACAAATTTACCAAATTATTTACCTACAATTTGCAGTATTGTTATGCAGATATGTTTCCATTTCCTTGATCAGGCCTTAATTTCTTTAGCTAATTATAAGTATTTACTAAGTTTAACTTAGTCTGGCACAAGGTCAGAAAGATGGAGCCCTCAGCAAAGATTGATCTCATGACAACAATGATTTATGTGAGATAAGATTGATAGCTATTATTCTATGATAAAAAAAGTATTGATATTTACTAAGTTTAAGTCTGGCACAAGATCACAAATATGGAGCCCTAATGAAAATTGAATTCACAATGGTAATCATGGTATATGAGCTAAATTTGTTAGTTTTACTCCATGATAAATCAATGTGCGTATGTACTAAGCTTTGCTAAGTTTGGCACAAGATCACAAATATGAAGCCATCCTTGAAGATTGAACTGTATTCTTTCCAAAATTCGCTTGAAGATGAAACAGAACTAATGCTTTTAATTTAATCATATAATTAAATTTAAAATTTTTAGCTTTGGTTTTTGAAACATGGTAATTCCTGTGTAGCAAAGAAACCATATTTTAAATAGGTTAATTTATAATATCATTTTCTCTCTCTCTCTCTCTCTAGAGAGAGAGAGAGAGAGACAGACAGACAGACAGACAGAGTCCACACCAAAAATGTATACCCACTTCTGTAAAGGAAAGGTTTGTCTTTCATGGTTTTATCAAATTGTGATAACACTGCTTACTTATTACAAATTATGATATTTTATCAACAGATGGCATTGCATTACATTGGCAGTCCTTAGACAAGAAATTAAAAATGCATATGCAGCAATCCCACTGGACACTTTGCACAAGCAGTAGATGGCCATACTAATAAATGTACAGCAGCTAAAGGCCACCATTTTGAGCATCTCTTGTGATTGTAGAGTTCAAAGTTAGCTTGCATTAATCTCTGAATTAATGTCTGAATTACAATATCTATACAAGTTTTTTCATTTCCTGAAGTATGTATATCATTATTTTGGTTGACTAAATGTAAATATATATATATATATATATATATATATATATATATATATATATATGTAGATGTGTGTGTATACACATATATATATGTGTGTGAGTGTGTATATATGCGTTTGCATATATGTTGTGTGTGTATGTATATATATCAGTGTGTATATATATGTGTGTGCATATATATATGTGTGTGTGTCCAGAAAAGAAAACACTTGTTTAAACACAAGAAAAATTAAATAAATGTTTAATTGCAGTACCTTGTCTGTCATTTTTAATGAAACATATATATATATATATATATATATATATATTTTTATCATCCACAGACAGACTGTTTCGCTGTTTCACAGCTCATCAGTGTGGCTAGACGTCCGGTTGCCTCTAGCTAGGATCGAAACCCGACTGAATTTGCGTCAGTCAGGACTTCTCCCACTAAGCCGTCGACACACGGCAGGGATGAAGGTGAATTTTAGTGTGTTTATTTTTAGATTTAGATAAACACACAGTGACTGACAGTGACTCAGTTCTGCCGAAGAGTCATGCAATTATGAAATGGATTAAGTTTGATAATTATCTTAATTTATTTTCTGTTTATACATTATTTTTATAGATACAAATATTTAAGTAAATGCTCTGTTTATAATAAACAGTATTAACTACATTTACTGGCCTGAATGTCTGAGAAATTTCATAGAAAATATGTGTCCTCCAATAGGAATCAAACCTGTATCCTACACAGAACCATCATATAACCTGATGGGCTACACCATTTATCTACAGAGGAAGCAACTGGTTAGCAAAGTCAAATTACTGTTTTTAAACTACAAATTTCCTATGATTTCTCTTGAATGCTCATATCTGTTCAAAGTGTATCTTAACATGAACAAATGACATCATATATTATGAAATGGTCCAATAAGTCCAATAATTATTTTAATATATTTTCTGTTAATATGTTATTTTTTTAGATACAAATATTTAAGCAAATGCTGTTTAATATTATTATAAACTGAGCATTTATTTAAATATTTGTATCTATAAAAATAACATATAAACAGATTAAAATATATATATTATAATTATTTTTTTAAAATATATATTCATCACAGCGTCCTGGGTATGACGATAAACTACATCCGTGTCCTGGGTATGGCGATAAACTACGTCCAAGCAAAAGGCCGTCGATCCGATCGGCTGGTCATGTCATGCCCCATCACATCTAACCCATCCCAAAACAACTACAACTTACAATTAACTTTCCCTCCCAAACCCTACACTAAATATACTAACACCTTACCCCTAAAATGTGATGGGAAACGATGATGTTGCCAGCTATACGTTTTTGAAACGATGATGTTGCCAGCTATATGCTTTTGAAACAATGATGTTGCCAGGGATACATTTTTTGAAACAATGATGTTGCCAGGGATACATTTTTTGAAACAATGATGTTGCCAGGGATACATTTTTTGAAACAATGATGTTGCCAGGGATACATTTTTTGAAACAATGATGTTGCCAGGGATACATTTTTTTGAAACAATGATGTTGCTAGGGATACATTTTTTTTTAAACAATGATGTTGCCAGGGATACATTTTTTTGAAACAATGATGTTGCCAGGGATACTTTTTTTTGAAACAATGATGTTGCCAGGGATACATATTTTTGAAACACTGATGTTGCCAGGGATACATTTTTTTTGAAACAATGATGTTGCCAGGGATACATTTTTTTGAAATAATGATGTTGCCAGGGATATGTTTTTAAAACAATGATGTTGCCAGGGACACTTTTTTTTGAAACAATGATGTTGCCAGGGATACATTTTTTTGAAACAATTATGTTGCCAGCTATACGTTTTTAAAACAATGATGTTGCCAGGGACACTTTTTTTGAAACAATGATGTTGCCAGCTATACGTTTTTGAAACAATGATGTTGCGGTTGCCAGCTATATGTTTTTGAAACAATGATGTTGCCAACTATACGTTTTTGATATATCTAGTAAATACTGGATCTGGCATTAAATATACCCATAGTGGTTGATATGCCATAAAACCCCAAACAAACAAACAAATATATTCATCACAACACAGAAATTACCATGTTTCGAAACCAAAACCTAAATCGTAAATTAAACTTAAAATTTAAAGTTCTGTTTCATTATCAAGCAATGCACAATAACCTTAAAAAAAATGATTTACTCTATATGCCAAATAGTATTATATATTTTAAGTTGGTGGGGGAATGAGGATTCAAAATTTTTTATTAAGGTGTTAGCTTTTTTTGACGAATGAAGATACAAGTATGTCTTTATGCGGCAAAGTGAAAATCAGTTCAAGTTAGGCGGTGGTTTGAAATTGCTGTCTGTTGATACTGACTTTCTCTTATGCAAACATGTCATCACAATCTGTTTTTCATTCATCACATCTACAATACGATTGGCATTTTTATTTATTTTTTATTTATTTTTCTTATTTTTAAAACTACATCAAGATTTTCTTAAAGAGGTTTTCAAATATGATTAAGTCATATTATTTAGATTTGTATTTCTATTTATAAAGATCTAAGATACTATATTTATTATATTTACTAATAAACTATATATGGTATTGAAAATTAAAATATGAGAATTTAATTACACATTTATAAACTATTTTATTTATGATCAAATAATAGATATATAATTATGCAAATTATTTTTAAGGAAAACATGAAACAATATCTACAAAAAACTGCTGTTTCATTTCTTTGATCTAATAAATTTTTATCTTTCAGAAATTTAAAAATATATAACTTTTCATCGTATCAAGCACTGTTTTTAAAAATAAATGTGAAAGAATTCTGGATTATAAATCTGTTCTTTCTTTTTATTTTGAAATATATTAAAACATATATATATATATATATGCCATTTGCAGACAGTACTGTTTCACAGCTCTTCAGCATGACTAGATATCCAAATGCCTCAAGCCTAGATTGAAACCCAACCAATTTAGTGTCAGCCAGAGTCTGTACCACTGAGCTATCTCCACTTGACAAAATGAGTCAATAACTAAGACAATATTATTTTCTAATAATTTATTTTAGACCAGATAAAATAGTAATTTCTATCCTGAATTCATCATAGACCAAGAAGAAGTACCAAATTTAGCCAGAGTCTCTACCACTGAGCTATCTCCACTTGACAAAATGAGTCAATAACTAAGACAATATTATTTTCTAATAATTTATTTTAGACCAGATAAAATAGTAATTTCTATCCTGAATTCATCATAGACCAAGAAGAAGTACCAAATTTAGCCAGAGTCTCTACCACTGAGCTATCTCCACTTGACAAAATGAGTCAATAACTAAGACAATATTATTTTCTAATAATTTATTTTAGACCAGATAAAATAGTAATTTCTATCCTGAATTCATCATAGACCAAGAAGAAGTACCAAATTTAGCCAGAGTCTCTACTACTGAGCTATCTCCACTTGACAAAATGAGTCAATAACTAAGACAATATTATTTTCTAATAATTTATTTTAGACCAGATAAAATAGTAATTTCTATCCTGAATTCATCATAGACCAAGAAGAAGTACCAAATTTAGCCAGAGTCTCTACTACTGAGCTATCTCCACTTGACAAAATGAGTCAATAACTAAGACAATATTATTTTCTAATAATTTATTTTAGACCAGATAAAATAGTAATTTCTATCCTGAATTCATCATAGACCAAGAAGAAGTACCAAATTTAGCCAGAGTCTCTACCACTGAGCTATCTCCACTTGACAAAATGAGTCAATAACTAAGACAATATTATTTTCTAATAATTTATTTTAGACCAGATAAAATAATAATTTCTATCCTGAATTCATCATAGACCAAGAAGAAGTACCAAATTTAGCCAGAGTCTCTACCACTGAGCTATCTCCACTTGACAAAATGAGTCAATAACTAAGACAATATTATTTTCTAATAATTTATTTTAGACCAGATAAAATAATAATTTCTATCCTGAATTCATCATAGACCAAGAAGAAGTAGAAAATTTATAGTAACTATTTAGAATGTAATAATTAGAAGAGAAGTTAGAGTGCATAATACCACTGAAACCTAACCAGGATGGAGACCTAATTTTAAATTAGTTACAGACCTCAGAATCAAATGTAACTCGGGAGCTGATACTCCCAGCACACCCCAAACTTATAACTCACATAACTGACCATTGACTTTTAGGATGCAAGGTAGTTTCTGGAGATATTTTCTAGGAAAAAGAATACGGTAGTGGTCAGCAAAAGATGAATGGCACAAACTATGAATTGGAGTTGACAAAATTAAACAAGTACAGAAGTTTTTGGGAAATGTTTGAAATGTGGCTGAAATGCAAACATGCATTGGAATAGCAAAAAATGACTTCCAAAATCTAAGCAAAATATGAAGAAACAGGAAAATTTCATTAGAAATAAAGAAAACATAATATCACCACCTAAAGTAATATCAGTCCTCCTATATAGCAGTGAATGCTGGACAATTTCCCCAGTGGAAGAAAAGACTGGAGGTAAAAGAAATGTGTTCTACAGAAGGATACTGAGAATATTATGGACAGAGTGCATAAACACTGAGGAAGACTTAAAGAAAATGGAAACAAAAAGGACACATACTCAAAATCACAAAGTGACAGTTGAAATTTTCTTGGATGCATAATGAGAAGGTAGGGCTTGGAAAATTTGACACTCACAAGACATACTGAAGACCAAAGAGACAGAGGAAAACAGCAGGCCACATAACTGACAAACTGATTGGATTTCAGAGCAGAGAGTAGAAGGGATGGTAAAAAGACAAACTCTACTAAGAGTTACAAAGGATGGGAAGAGGCATGGCACATGGAAGTAGAAAAGAAGTGAATTGAGAATGAGTGAATTCTTTTTTTTTTTTAGAAAAAACTTAGTCACACTGTGGTTCAAAATTTCTGCTTCCTCTCATCAAAACTGATCGTCAGTATTAATCAGTTGGAACCAAAGTTGCAGGCAGATTTAGCATGATTAATTTTTGGAAATCTCTTCATGTATAAATATTTTGTGCCAAAACCTAGAATTAATTGACTGGTTAAAAAGATTTTTAAATAGAACATGTTTCCTCCGGAGGCATTTGTACAAATTCATTTAATTCCCCCAGCTATTTTTTCCCCATTTTTCAACATTTAAAGTAGAATATCATCTATTTGGGTGGAATTTGACACCTCCAACTGCCATATTGTTTTGGCACATGTTTAATTGCTTTTTATCATCTGATAGATGTTGGTTCTTTGATTATGACCAGTAACTATTTTATTTTTAATATTCTCTAAATTGAAGAAAAGTTTTAATGTTTTTGACTATATTATTTATAGTATATATTCTTGATCAAAGAGGAGTTGATCTGTGGTGACCTGAATATATACTGGGTTCAGGCTAAAAAAGATAACCAAGTAAGCTTTGTACTCAGTGTCACATTAGTGCCAATATAGCTATTTATTTCAGAGGTTTGGCATCACAGGGTAACAGAAAGACAGAATTTATTTAGAGCTGCAAGAGGCAGGAAACTGTGGAGAGCCATGATGTCTACATCCTGAAGGGACACAGTACATAAAGAGAGAGAACTGAAAATGATTAATGTCTTGTCTATTAATGACTGCACAAAATTTTTAAAAACATTTTTTTTACTACATCCCTTCAGAATGTGGGTAATCACGGCTTTCCCCAACTTCCTATTCTTTGGATCTGTAAAAATTTAAATATCCCTCATAATTGGTCTCCTGCTATCCATTTACATAATAGATCCATTGCTAGGTCGGCTGCCAAGAAAGTTGGTTCACAGTTTTTCTCTCTGGAATCTCTCTATAATGTCTATAAGTCTACCTTTCATCCGTGCTTAGAAGTTTACTGCCACATATGGTCCCATTCCCCTGCTGTTTACTTTGAGCTCCTTGATAAGATCCAAAGAAGCAGGAGCAATAATATTGGTCCTGATCTGGCAGTCATTTGCCCACCACTGTAAGGTTGCCTTTCTGTGCCTTTTTTATAAAGTCTTTCATGTTATTTGTTCGGATGAGCTCTCCACTATAGTAGCTAGCCTTTATGAATTTGGGCACAGTAGTAGTCTGACATCAAGATCTCATCAATTTACAGTTGAGCTAGCTAGATGTAGCTGTAAGTTCTATCCTAACAGTTTCTTTTCTCGCACTTCTCACTTGTGGAACTCCCTTCCAGCTCCATGCTTTCCAGCTAATTTTAATCTGCAAAAACTTAAATGCAATGTCAATCAGTATCTACTGTCTACCTGGTTACTCTTTTCTCTCCCTGCTCATGTTTCTGTTCTTAATTCTTCCACACCCTGTGACCCCTTATGTTTTAGTGGCTTTACTGCTTTGCTTGGGGTGATACTGATTAAACAAATAAAAATATAGGTTTATTGCTGTTTCTCTCTGCTCTGTTTGATTACAATATTTCTTCTGAGTAATTATTCCCCAGACTTTCTTTCCTCGGTATGCAGCCCTGAAATTTTAACTTCCTTTTTCTGATTCTAAGTTTAAGTGTTCCTATTTTCCTTAAAACTTCCTTATTGAGCACATGCTTCATTCATGGTATTTTCAACATCCCTCTCGTGGTCTCATGTCTCTTGTTCATCTGTGAGAAAACTGCCAGCTTAAAACAACTTTTCAACAAAATTATTACTGCAAGCAATGGAGAAATAGGTTAATACAAATTTTAAAAGTAATTGGTGATAATTTATTTACTTATATGGTTACAATAGAATTTGTAAATCTGGCTGCCTTCTATGTCCCCAAAATCTCACAGGTTTGCACCAGAATAAACATCAACTTTTAAAAGCATTACTTCAATTATTATAACCATACTTACCTTTCTAAATGATGTATTCATTCCAGAAATCAATTTCAGCAATAATCAATAATCAATAACACAATCTAAAATTCTCAGAAACCACATGATGCCATGTTATTCATCTGACGCTTATTGAGATTAAAAAATAATACCATGTTTGCATGACATCAAGTTTATTCCAAAAGTAAAAATAAAGAATGAGTCTCATTAAAAATTTGAGATGGAATATCATCATAGGATTTTAACAATATGGATTTTTATTCTTGATAATGACTGAAATCAGTTGAATGATTGAAATATTAAATGTACAAGCATACAGTGAGTTCCCACAATAAAAGTCCTGAGAACTTGAAATCTGGCAAGTTGCTTCATAGTAAAATCAGTTCATCCTATTTACAAGGAATTCCTATAGTAAAATCAATCCATCTTATTTAAAAGGAAAAGGAACAGTAAAATTAGTCTCTTATTTACAAGGAATTCTTATAGTAAAATTAATCCATCCTATTTACCAGGAATTCCTATAGTAAAATCAGTTCATCCTATTTACAAGGAATGCTTATATTAAAATCAGTTCGTTCTATTTATAAGGAATTCATATAGTAAAATCAGTTCATCCTATTTACAAGGAATTCTTATAGTAAAATTAATCCATCCTATTTACAAGGAATTCATATAGTAAAATCAGTTCATCCTATTTACAAGGAATTCTTATAGTAAAATTAATCCATCCTATTTACAAGGAATTCATATAGTAAAATCAGTTCATCCTATTTACAAGGAATTCTTATAGTAAAATTAATCCATCCTATTTACAAGGAATTCATATAGTAAAATCAGTTCATCCTATTTACAAGGAATTCTTATAGTAAAATTAATCCATCCTATTTACAAGGAATTCATATAGTAAAATCAGTTCATCCTATTTACAAGGAATTCTTATAGTAAAATTAATCCATCCTATTTACAAGGAATTCATATAGTAAAATCAGTTCATCCTATTTACAAGGAATTCTTATAGTAAAATTAATCCATCCTATTTACAAGGAATTCATATAGTAAAATCAGTTCATCCTATTTACAAGGAATTCTTATAGTAAAATTAATCCATCCTATTTACAAGGAATTCATATAGTAAAATCAGTTCATCCTATTTACAAGGAATTCTTATAGTAAAATTAATCCATCCTATTTACAAGGAATTCATATAGTAAAATCAGTTCATCCTATTTACAAGGAATTCTTATAGTAAAATTAATCCATCCTATTTACAAGGAATTCATATAGTAAAATCAGTTCATCCTATTTACAAGGAATTCTTATAGTAAAATTAATCCATCCTATTTACAAGGAATTCATATAGTAAAATCAGTTCATCCTATTTACAAGGAATTGTTATAGTAAAATTAATCCATCCTATTTACAAGGAATTCATATAGTAAAATCAGTTCATCCTATTTACAAGGAATAGGAACAGTACAATTAATCCATCCTATTTACAAGGAATTCCTATAGAAAAATCAGTTCATCCTATTTACAAGGAATTCCTATAGAAAAATGATTTACAATGCATTGCTGTAGTGAAATCATTTTCTTTTATCATTTTACCGCAAGAAAGGCAGTTATGAAACTATTAGGTTGGTGCAAAAATAATGTTGTTTTCTCACATGAAGTTGAATGTCAAAAAACGACATTATTTTTGCACCAACCTAATAGAATACAGGGAGTTACAGGGTGTGAAATTGAAAGAGAATGTGAAGACTGAGGATAGAGAGGATTGAGGAAAGGACAAAAAATGAACAGGGTTCAAAAAGACAGAAGATGGTGAATGACATTGCATTTCAGTTTTTGAAGATTGCAGTTATCAGGAAAACAAGAAATTCGAAAGGGATTTTCACAGTTGGGAAGTGCAAGAAAAGAAAAAAATGGAGTGCAAGTAGTATTTGTATTTAGCTATTTCAACAGTAAAATGATGGAACCTAATTACCAGTCTAATAGCACACTTAAATTCATGTAGTTGGGGTACCATGGAAAAAAGCTTGTCAGAGCAGTTGCCATGAAAATATTTGTAGAAAACACAAAGGGAATCCATGTTGCATCCGTGAGAAAGTGACTGAAGTTGAGATGCCAAGTCAGGATTGATTACATTGCAGATCCTTCTCTGGATATTGTCAAGAATCTTTGAATGTACAGCAGGAACACCAGACCAGATATGGCAACATTATTCAATGCATTATTCAATTCAATGGGTGAATGGTAGATTTAATATAGTGCAAGATGGATACTGATGAGAAAAAGTTTTTTCCAAGCATGAAACAGTGAACCAACTTTCTTTGCAGTAGATGAAGTAATTGATTTGATATATTCAGCCCATTTTGTGTCAGTGAAAAATGTGAGGCCAAGAAGGCAAAAATGGTTCTCTGTTGTGATTAAATGAAAGCAGTTTCGTTTTGTTATTCCAGTTAACCACTGGTTGGGGGTCTTTTCAAGAGTAGTTGACAGGTTTACTTTGTCATATCTGTTGTATTTGCTACTAAGACAGTAATAAATGGTAGTGTCATCTGCATAAGTACCAAGTTGTGAAATGATGGCATTGGGAGATCATTGATAAAAATACAGCCCCTGGCAGACCTGCACGTTCATATGAAAAGATCTGGAAGTGCGCCCATTCAACACAACCTTCATTTACAATACATTCATACAATAAAATCATTTATAATGCATTCCTCTAGTAAAATCATTTACAATGCATTCCTCTAGTAAAATCATTTACAAATAATTGCTATTTTAAAATCATTTGCAATGCATTCCTCTAGTAAAATAATTTACAATGCATTCCTCTAGTAAAATCATTTACAAATAATTGCTATTTTAAAATCATTTGCAACGTATTCCTCTAATAAAATTATTCACTAGGAATTCCTATATTAAAATCATTTCACTCACACTCACACTTACGGCTCCATGTTTTCCAGCCAACTTTAAACTGCAAAAATTTAAATGCAATGTCAATTGCTATATACTGGCCTCCTGATTAATATTTCCTCTTCTTGCTCATTATTAATATTTCTGTTGCTAATTCTTCCATACCCTGTAGCCCCTTGTGTCTTAGTGGTTTTACTGCCTTGCATGGGGTGATACTTAATAAAAAAATATTCCTATAATAAAATAATTTACAATGCATTCCTATAATAAAATCACTTACCATGGATTCCTATAGTAAAATCATTTACAATGCATTCCTATAATAAGATCATTTATAATCCATTCCTATAGTAAAATCATTTACAATCCATTCCTATAATAAAATCACTTACCATGATTTCCTATAGTAAAATCATTTACAATGCATTCCTATAATAAAATCATTTACAATCCATTCCTATAATAAAATCATTTACCATGGATTCCTATAGTAAAATCATTTACAATGCATTCCTATAATAAAATCATTTACAATCCAATCCTATAATAAAATCACTTACCATGATTTCCTATAGTAAAATCATTTACAATGCATTCCTATAATAAAATCATTTACAATCCATTCCTATAATAAAATCACTTACCATGGATTCCTATAGTAAAATCATTTACAATGCATTCCTATAGTAAAATCATTTACAATCCATTCCTATAATAAAATCACTTACCATGGATTCCTATAGTAAAATTATTTACAATGCAAATTATTCTATTTTTCCCTCACCAAAAGCAATATTAACAAATGAAAGAGTCCTAAACATTTTCCAAGATGGCTGTTTGCAGTCCTCCTAAATGTTTAATATTAGTTATTTAATATTATACACAGCTAAAAAAATGCATGCAACATGTGATTGCATTCAGTGTTGTAGGCCTTATTTCTACCCAGGTCAAGCTGCCTGCTTGATTTCATCAAACTATGTGGCACCGTCACCGCTTAATCCATATCAATTTTCTTTCCTTATTTTTAAATATCTGTATTCATGAAATTTTTTTCTATTTTCTGTCAGCCATGTTGTTCATTATATAAAAAGCCTTTGTAAGTTGAATTCACTTATTCAGATATTTTCCACTACCATAACAAGAGATTTTATAATTATTGGGATAATAAAATTACTTGTGGGGAAAAAAGACTTTTCTTGTCTTACACACCTGAAGAAATTTGTCAAATGTATCAGCTAAAATATCTCAATATTAAGTCATATATATCAGTCTGGATTTCTAGGATGAGCAGTTATCCTTATTGTTATTATTTTTTGTTATTATCACAAAATTTTAATAAATATGGTCTCCAACCTACATCAGGTGTCAGCTGGAGAGGAGACAAAAAAAAAGAACTTCAAGTTAAAGGGTCCAAGTTCTAACTTCAGGATTTTCTCTTGAGACACAGTCAAGAGGGTTGGTTCTTGAAATTTGGTGCCATAGTAATTGTGAGTTCAATCCTTGATTTGGGTAGTAGAAAATTAAACTCGGTGGAAACATGCTAGCAATAACTCCCTCAAAGACATAGAGGGGTCATTCCATTGTATTATATGTTCAAGTGAATCCATTTTTTTTTTCATTTTTCAACATGCTTATTGGAATTTTATTCAGGTCTTCACTGTATATAATAATCTTCATTGGAATCTTCTTCAGATTACATTGATTATTAGAATTTTCTGATCTTCAATGTCTATTAGAATCGTTTTCAGATCTTCAATGTCTGTTAGAGTCTTCTTCATATATTCATTGTTCATTAGTATCTTCATTTTTTATTAGAATCCACTTCTGATCTTCAATGTCTATCAGAATCTTCATTATTCATTGGTACCTTCTTCAGATCTTCATTGTTTATTAGAATCTTCTGATTTTCAATGTCAATTATAATCTTTTTCAGATCTTCACTGTTCATCAGTATCTTCTTCAGATCTTCATTGTTTATTAGCATCTTCTTTTGATCTTCAATGTTTATTAGAATCTTCTTCAGATTTTAATTGTCCATTGGAATCTTCTTCAGATTGTCATTGTTATCTTCATCAGATCTTCCTTGTTTATTAGAATCTTCTTCAGATCTTTATTGTCCATTGGAATATTCTTTGGATCATCATTGTTCATTGGCATCTTCAGATATTTAATGTTTATGATCTTCTTCAGATCTTTCATCTTTATTAGAATCTTCTTCCAATTTTCAATGTCTATTAGAATCTTTTTCTGATCTTTAGTATCTATTAGAATCTTCTTAACATCTTCATTGCTGATTAGTATTTTATTCAGATGTTAATTGTTCATTAGAATTTTCTTCTGATCTTCACTGTCGATTAGAATCTTCTTCAGATATTCAATGTTTTATTAGAATCTTCTTCAGATGTTCAATATTTATTGGAATCTTCATCATATCATCATTGTTCATTGGAATCTTCTTCAGATATTCAGTATCTATTATAGTCTTACTAAGATCTTCAATTTTCATTGGAATCTTCTTCTCATCTTAAATGTTTATCAGAATCTTCTTCAGATCTTCAATATTCATTGTAATATTCTTCAGATCTTCAATTCTCATTGGAATCATCTTCAGATCTTTAATGTTTATCAGATCCTTCTTCAGGTCATCAATTTTCATTGGAATCATCTTCAGATCTTCAGTGTTTATCAACATCTTCAGATCTTTAATGTTTATCAGATCCTTCTTCAGATCTTCGATTCTCATTGGAATCATCTTCAGATCTTCGATTCTCATTGGAATCATCTTCAGATCTTCATTGTTCCCCGGAATCATCTTCAGATCTTCAATGTTTATCAACATCTTCAGATCTTTAATGTTTATTAGAACCTTCTTCAGATCTTCAATTCTCATTGGAATCATCTTCAGATCTTCATTGTTCACCTGAATCATCTTCAGATCTTCAATGTTTATCAACATCTTCAGATCTTTAATGTTTATCAGATCCTTCTTCAGATCTTCGATTCTCATTGGAATCATCTTCAGATCTTCGATTCTCATTGGAATCATCTTCAGATCTTCATTGTTCCCCGGAATCATCTTCAGATCTTCAATGTTTATCAACATCTTCAGATCTTTAATGTTTATTAGAACCTTCTTCAGATCTTCGATTCTCATTGGAATCATCTTCAGATCTTCGATTCTCATTGGAATCATCTTCAGATCTTCATTGTTCACCTGAATCATCTTCAGATCTTCAATGTTTATCAACATCTTCAGATCTTTAATGTTTATCAGATCCTTCTTCAGATCTTCGATTCTCATTGGAATCATCTTCAGATCTTCGATTCTCATTGGAATCATCTTCAGATCTTCATTGTTCCCCGGAATCATCTTCAGATCTTCAATGTTTATCAACATCTTCAGATCTTTAATGTTTATTAGAACCTTCTTCAGATCTTCGATTCTCATTGGAATCATCTTCAGATCTTCGATTCTCATTGGAATCATCTTCAGATCTTCATTGTTCACCTGAATCATCTTCAGATCTTCAATGTTTATCAACATCTTCAGATCTTTAATGTTTATTAGAACCTTCTTCAGATCTTCAATTCTCATTGGAATCATCTTCAGATCTTCATTGTTCACCTGAATCATCTTCAGATCTTCAATGTTTATCAACATCTTCAGATCTTTAATGTTTATCAGATCCTTCTTCAGATCTTCGATTCTCATTGGAATCATCTTCAGATCTTCGATTCTCATTGGAATCATCTTCAGATCTTCATTGTTCCCCGGAATCATCTTCAGATCTTCAATGTTTATCAACATCTTCAGATCTTTAATGTTTATTAGAACCTTCTTCAGATCTTCGATTCTCATTGGAATCATCTTCAGATCTTCGATTCTCATTGGAATCATCTTCAGATCTTCATTGTTCACCTGAATCATCTTCAGATCTTCAATGTTTATCAACATCTTCAGATCTTTAATGTTTATTAGAACTTTCTTCAGATCTTCGATTCTCATTGGAATCATCTTCAGATCTTCATTGTTCACCTGAATCATCTTTAGATCTTCAATGTTTATCAACATCTTCAGATCTTTAATGTTTATCAGATCCTTCTTCAGATCTTCGATTCTCATTAGAATCATCTTCAGATCTTCGATTCTCATTGGAATCATCTTCAGATCTTCATTGTTCCCCGGAATCATCTTCAGATCTTCAATGTTTATCAACATCTTCAGATCTTTAATGTTTATTAGAACCTTCTTCAGATCTTCGATTCTCAATGGAATCATCTTCAGATCTTCGATTCTCATTGGAATCATCTTCAGATCTTCATTGTTCACCTGAATCATCTTCAGATCTTCAATGTTTATCAACATCTTCAGATCTTTAATGTTTATCAGATCCTTCTTCAGATCTTCGATTCTCATTGGAATCATCTTCAGATCTTCGATTCTCATTGGAATCATCTTCAGATTTTCATTGTTCCCCGGAATCATCTTCAGATCTTCAAGGTTTATCAACATCTTCAGATCTTTAATGTTTATTAGAACCTTCTTCAGATCTTCGATTCTGATTGGAATCATCTTCAGATCTTCATTGTTCACCTGAATCATCTTCAGATCTTCAATGTTTATCAACATCTTCAGATCTTTAATGTTTATCAGATCCTTCTTCAGATCTTCGATTCTCATTGGAATCATCTTCAGATCTTCATTGTTCCCCGGAATCATCTTCAGATCTTCAATGTTTATCAACATCTTCAGATCTTCAATGTTTATCAACATCTTCAGATCTTCAATGTTTATCAACATCTTCAGATCTTTAATGTTTATCAGATCCTTCTTCAGATCTTCGATTCTCATTGGAATCATCTTCAGATCTTCATTGTTCACCTGAATCATCTTCAGATCTTCAATGTTTATCAACATCTTCAGATCTTTAATGTTTATCAGATCCTTCTTCAGATCTTCGATTCTCATTGGAATCATCTTCAGATCTTCATTGTTCCCCGGAATCATCTTCAGATCTTCAATGTTTATCAACATCTTCAGATCTTTAATGTTTATTAGAACCTTCTTCAGATCTTCGATTCTCATTGGAATCATCTTCAGATCTTCGATTCTCATTGGAATCATCTTCAGATCTTCATTGTTCCCCGGAATCATCTTCAGATCTTCAATGTTTATCAACATCTTCAGATCTTTAATGTTTATTAGAACCTTCTTCAGATCTTCGATTCTGATTGGAATCATCTTCAGATCTTCATTGTTCCCCGGAATCATCTTCAGATCTTCAATGTTTATCAACATCTTCAGATCTTCAATGTTTATCAACATCTTCAGATCTTTAATGTTTATCAGATCCTTCTTCAGATCTTCGATTCTCATTGGAATCATCTTCAGATCTTCATTGTTCACCTGAATCATCTTCAGATCTTCAATGTTTATCAACATCTTCAGATCTTTAATGTTTATTAGAACCTTCTTCAGATCTTCGATTCTCATTGGAATCATCTTCAGATCTTCATTGTTCCCCGGAATCATCTTCAGATCTTCAATGTTTATCAACATCTTCAGATCTTTAATGTTTATTAGAACCTTCTTTTGATCTTCAATGTTTATTGTAATATCACTTGGCCACTTTCGGCTTCAAAATGACCCAAATTTTCTACAATAGGATTTAAACCTAGATTGTTAATGTGCCAGTCTTGGATACAGTATTTCTCATTTACTTGTGTATCAGAGGGCTATCCTACAGGAACAAAGTGCAGCCTTTAATTTCCATGAAGGTGAGGGAGTGTTTTTTTTGGACTAATTTAATGTACATTGATTATCATGTCCTTTTGTAAGAAGTTAAGTCTACCTTCCTAATATAGTTCAGTTATGTTGCACTCGAGAACATTTTTCTGCCATTATAAGTTCAACTGAATTCAGTTTGTTCATAACAGATTTTAGATAACTCTCTTTTCTGCAAACATCATGAAAATCACTCATGTTTAAAATGATAATAACTCTTTGATGATAACTTGTATTGTTGGAAGGTCTTTGTTGCTTTACAGAATCATATTTTCTGTTCTTTGTTAATAACCAACTCGGCAGATAATCAGAAAGCTTTTAAATGCAATTTCTTTGTTTCTTTATCATGGTTTCTGTCCAAATAACAATGAAAATAGTAAGACAAATTGCTTATTAGATAAGTAACATTTTCATGCAATGTATGACCCTACCAATAAATTTTGTTGGCTTATCATCTACACAAATAAAGATCTTTCTACTTGAGTTAATATACAAAGAAGTTCAAAAGTACCTCTTCTTAAAAATTCTTCAAACATTTTTCTGGGCAGATGGGAGTTGTCATTAAGGTGATATGAAAAGCTTCATGTGAATAATGTTTGAGAAATCTTAGATGTGTCATAAAAGTTTACTCTGCTCTTTAGTGTAGCATCAGACAATTGAAGCATGTCATTTACAATCCTTGAAAAAATTCCATAAATGAAGAAAATAGTTTCTACATGAACAGGAAAGGAACATCAGTTGATTTTTTAAAAGTATTTCTTCTTTGTTTCCATAAAAATGACATATTTTTAAACAAGCAAATCACTGGCAATGAGAAAAGGAATTTATTGCAAGAACTGAACAGATACAAAATCTGTAATGCTATCTTGGAAATCCTTTGCCATCTCAATTGAAGTGGAACCATTTGTTCTTACAAGCTAGCTGGTTCTGCATTGAAGACACAAGAAGAGACTTCAGTACTTTAAGAATGATGGAATACTTTCAAAATGGAGTCAACAAAGAAGAAAGAAAAGAAGCTACTTCAGACTGGGGAAAACACCATCAATCAGGGGATACACGATCCACTATAGATCACAGTCATTGATGACCAGAATTTCCCTGATGCCAGCTGGCAGCTATGCATGCATTCTTTTCATATAGCAAATGTACACCATCATATGAAACACATAAGATATCATGTTCATTCTACTTAAGGTAATCAGTCCTCTGGTATGATGATAAACTACATCCAGCAGCAAGGCCTCTGATCAGGAGATTGGAGGTTTTGAAAATGTGGAACCATCTCTTAATTGCTGTTATTCCAGGTCCAACCTCACCCAGGATGGTAGAACTTGTTACGTACCAAGATATGGGTAAATATTGAACCCCAAACAAAACACTATGAATGTATAAAAATATATTTTTATTGTCAAAATGCCAGCAATACATATTAATATAAAAATTACCAACAATACATATTTGTAGCAAAATTACCAACAATACAAACATACATTGTAATGACTTTATAATATTATCAAATAACCAACATGAAAGAATTCTTTCATGAAATTAAGCCATATAATAACTGACAATTTTTTAATTCAAACAATATTCCAAAATATAACTTCAGCAAAACTACAACGTAAAACACACATCACTGCTGCTAGTAATCATGTCCACAAAAATACGTATATGCACAAAAGCTGAGTATCATCTACCATGTATTCAATTGTGAAAACAGAATAACATTTCTATTATTAGGTGGGTGCATAATTATTGAGAGCAAAAGAAATAGAAGGAAAACTGCTCCAGAATTAATAACCCAACAATTCCTCTCAACAGCAACCAGTGTCACTCTCATCTGTGGAAAAATCAACCTAGATCAACGAGGCTTAGTGGGTGCATAGTCATCAAGAAAACCTCCGCTACAGAAGGTGAATAAGCAGAAAAGATTGTTATGGGTAAAAAAGTCTACGAACTGGACATTGAAAGAATGTCAAAATGTATTGTGGACAGACAAGTCAAAAAGTCAAAATTTAAATTTTTTGGTTGTAAGAGGAGAGCGTATGTGAGAAGAAATTCAGGAGAAAAACTGAATATTGAATGTGTGGTTACAACAGTTAATCATGGTGGTGGGTCTGTTATGGTGTGGGGGTGTTTTGGAGGAGAGGGAGGAGCTGGTGATTTGTTTCAGTTCAAGGGAATCATGACAAAAGAACCAGGTCATTCAATTTTGCAAAAAACATGCGATACCATCTGGTTTATGCATAATCAGAAAAAATCACCTTTCAAAAAGACAATGATGCTAAAAAATTTTCTAAATTATGTCAAAATTACCTCAAGTCAAAAAAAAAAGTAACAAAATTTTGGAAATTTTCAATTGAATTAGTATGGGAAGAATTGGATAGAAAAGTTTGAAGAGAAAGCCCAAAGAGTGAAAGTTAGCATTTTCAGTGTTTCAGATAGTCTACCATCTATTTTTTTCAAAAACTACTGGAAAGATTGCCAAAAATTAGTAAAGCAGTAATTAAGGCAGATGGTGGTTTTATTGACAAAAACAAAATATGATATTGTTGTATGATAATTTTTTATAGTCAAGTGCTTATTTTTTGCCAAATTAAAAGCAAATACATTGTAGTTGCTGAAATTTGATCTTTTACTTGACAAAATACAAATATATCTCATTTTAAGGTGCTTTTTAAATAAATGCCTGGTGGCACCAAAAATATTTCATGTACCGTACATGTACAATTCCAATTCTCATATTACCTGATGAATATGCATAAACTCAGTAGATATTTAGAGCCTCACATGAAGTGGCAGTCTGTTGGCTACCAGAAGCTGTCAAGAAAAATAGCATCTTTATTCAGCAGAGATTGGTACAAAAACCCCAGGGATGATTCACAACTTTCCCGTTTTAATGAAATGCTGAACCAAACAGGTCACAAGAACAATCCAGAAAATTCCACTTAGATTGTGATGTGATGGATTTCTGATTTGCTTATTTGAGGCAAAATGAACACAAAGCATCATTTGCTTCATATGCTAGTGGCTATTTGCAAAGTGAAAAGAATTCATGCATCCTTACAATAGTGTCATATGACGAATATATATAAGTTCAATGGGTATTTGAGGACTCACTTGATGTGGCAGTCAGTCATTTACCAGCAGCTGTCAAGAAAGGATATTGATTTTATTTGTCAATGGTTTTAATCTACAGCACACTATACATTCTACAATTTACAGTCTTTGACCCAGTCAGATAGTTCCAGTTTTTCCTCTGTGGTGACTGTTTTGCAAACAAACCCTTATTCTCTGAGTACCAAAGTCTCTGGCCTGCTCATGAGAATAATCCAGGAAATTCCACTTAGGGTGGGATATGATTAATTTTTACTTGCTTACCTGAAGTGATTTGATTTTTATCTGTCTGTTTTACGGCATATCAACTCCTTATGAGTCATTTAATGCTGAAATTTCATTTTCTTGGGAGCTTGGAAGTATTAAGTTGGTGCATAATTATCAGGCGTTTTTGTAGGTGAGTTATTTGTTAATAAAAATTGCTGTTTTGTTTATTTCTTTAATATAAATATTATTTTATTTTCAGGTTATAAAAACGCATGTCGATAATCATACACTCTGGAATAATCATTTAAAAATGTTATTGTGGAATTGTTATGTTTCTTTTTTCATGATTGTTGTGGCCTTGTTAAGGCCAGAAATAAAGACACAAAGAGAGGAACTGAGTTAAACAAATATATTAACAGAAACAGTAATACAAACATATAAAAATGAGAGTGTTGTAGCAAGAATGTTTGGTCCGACTGTCACAGCTGACTGCTGGAAATTTCCTTCTCCAAAAGGCAGTACCTGCTCCTATTTATATCTGGGAGAGCCTGTGGGTAAATTACCATAACAATAATAGATATTGTTTAAAAAAACGCCTGGTAATTATGCACCCACCTAATAATAGAAATGTTATTCTGTTTTCACAATTGAATACATGGTAGATGATACTCAGCTTTTGTGCACATACGTATTTTTGTGGACGTGATTACTATAAGTTGTTGATTGTTTGATAATATTATAAAGTCACTACAATGTTCATATTGTTGGAAATTTTAAATAATTTTACTACAGGAATGCATTGCAAATGATTTTACTACAGGAATGCACTGAAAATAATTTTACTACAGGAATGCATTGCAATGATTTTACTATAGGAATGCATTGCAAATGATTTTACTATAGGAATGCATTGCAAATGATTTTACTATAGGAATGCATTGCAAAAGATTTTACTATAGGAATACATTGCAAATGATTTTACTATAGGAATGCATTGTAAATTATTTTAATATAGGAATACATTGTAAATGATTTTACTGTAGGAATACATTGTAAATGTTTTCACTATAGGAATGTGTTGTACCTGATTTTATTATAGGAATTCATTGTAAATGATTGTGCTATAGGAATGCATTATAAATGATTTTACTATGGGAATACATTGCAAAAGATTTTACTATAAGAATGCATTGAAAATAATTTTACTATAGGAATGCATTGCAAAGGATTTTACTATGGGAATGCATTGCAAAAGATTTTACTATTGAAATGCATTGCAAAAGATTTTACTATTGAAATGCATTGCAAAAGATTTTACTATCGAAATGCATTGAAAATAATTTTAATATGGGAATGCATTGCAAATGATTTTATTATAGGAATGCATTGTAAATGATTTTACTATAGGAATGCATTGTACATGATTTTATTATAGGAATTCATTGTAAATGATTGTGCTATAGGAATGCATCATAAATGATTTTACTATATGAATGCATTGCAAAAGATTTTACTATAAGAATACATTGGAAATAATTTACTACAGAAATGCATTGGAATTGATTTTACTAAAGGGATGCATTGCAAATGATTTGACTATATAAAAACACATTTTAAGTTATTTCAATGCTGTTTATAACGTCTATGTAACCTTTGATATCAAAGGTAGTATTTAATAAACAAATATATGAAAAATTAAATTGCATTAAATATGTGATTATGTAGGACTAACAAACAGTATATAAAATGAAATTCCCATTCTTTTTTACTTTCATTCCAAATGTTTTACTATCTTGAGTAATTTTAACATTCATGGGTTTCCATAGTATCCATCATTTTCAAATTAGATTTGGAAATTTTCCTCTCATTTTAGATCAGAGTTCTAATTTGCCATTTTTCAGTCCCATGTGATTTTCTTAATCCAGTAACTTATCTTTCTTCCTCTCCTTGCCAAATACAAATACAGTCTTACCTGTAATCCATCATTGATAAGAAAGCAAATATGATTCTCCTGTTATTGTGAGTCTTTTTTTTCTTTACTGCATAATAATTTATTAGACGAATGATGAATTGAACATTCGTTTGACAGTAAAGTGTGAAAACTGCTTCATTAAATAATAATACATGACAAATGAAATAGAAGAAAGATCTTTGGTTGCTATGTGGATGTGACTTGTTAGAATCAATTTGTCTTCCAAAAACAAAGTCACATCTAAGTTCATACAAGTCTAAATTTCAGTTTCATTCATTGTTCTTTTAGTTACTTGCAATTACTGAATACACTATTGCTGATTTCTGTTTTGGTATTTATCAAGATACTAATACTTTAATTAGTTTGTTTAGTCTTCAGACAGAGTATCAGAACTATTCTGAATGACTATGATTTTAAAGTCAGGAAATCTTTGGACAACAAAGAGCAAGTCAATCGCTCATTTAAGAAAGCAACAGAAAAGCCATGCACATTTTATTGGTTTGAAACATTGAAATACAAAGTACAAGTCTATCTCACATTTGGGATAGACACTGAAAAACATGTTGCTCATTTTCAAAAAATGCTGAGAAAACATGTTGCTCATTTTGAAAAAATACTGAAAAAACATGTAGCTGAAAAAGAACATGTTGCTTATTTTGAAAAATATGATGGTGATAAAACATGTTGCTGAAAAACATGTTGCTCATTTTGAAAAAAGCTGAAAAGATATGTTGCTGAAAAAACATGTCAGTCATTTTCCAAAAAAAATGGGAAAACATGTTGCTGAAAAGAAAACGTGTTGCTCATTTTGAAAAAAATGCTGAAAAAACATGTTCCTGAAAAAACATGTTGCTGAAAAAATATATTCATTTTGAAAAAAGTTGAAAAACATGTTAATCATGTAATCCAGTCATTCCTTACAAACTGTGTAATGAAATCATGTTCATTGGACACACTTCTAGTTCCTTTCACATTAATGTTGGGGTCTCTCAGGGCTCTATCCTTGAACTTACGTTGCTTCTTGTCTTCATCAATTACCTTCCTGATGTCATTAGTTCCGAACTAGGTATTTATGCTGATGACACAACTATTTACTCCTGTTATAGTAGCAAGTTCAACAAATCTAACAAAGTAAAACTGACAGCTGCTCCTGGAAATGATCTCCAATCAATTGTCAACATGGGAAAGAAATTGTTTGTAAATTTTAATGCCTCCAAAACAAAACAGCTTTCATTTAATTACCATAGAGAACCTTTTCTTCCTTCCATCAATATGGCTGATGCTAAACTCCAGGAAAGAAACTCTTCATGCCTTCTCGGGCTCACATTTTCTACTGACATGAAGTGTAAAGATTATAATGAATCAATTGATAGTTCTTCTGCTAGAAAAGTTGGTTCCTTATGTCGTACCAGACAATTTTTCTCGTCTGATTCCATCTTGGTTGCTACACACACAATATTTGGTCATTGTTTCCTCTGTCTTCGTTCAGGTCTCTATCTTCATATTTGGTATCCTTCAGGGAATGTTGAATGGAATTCTTCATTACATCCACGGTGCTAGAATATTACATCATGTTACATCACCTCCAAATAGCGAACACAGGAAACAAAACAATGCATTTCTCACTTTACAGCCACATAGCCAACTTTTCCATTGGTACCATTCAAAATTAAACCTATGAATATACTCCTTGTTGTTTATTCCTTGCTGAGATATTTGATTATCAGGTGTTGAACAGACTTTTTCTTAACAGTAAAGTTCTCATGGAGAGATATCTGTGAAAACTAAAGCAGTTGAAGATCACTTACAGTCACAGAAATTATTCCTTGGAGATTCAAGGAGGTCAATGTTAAAACATAACAATATTTTCTATAAAATAAAACAAACAAAAAAAACAACAATGAATTAAATAAAATAGCTGTAAGAATGAGATTAATCTACACTATATTACATTAAATAATTTGGTAGACATTTTTTATAGTCATCTATGGTTTATCATATTCAAGAATATGGTATGTTTTTATAGTCATCTATGGTTTATCACAAACAAGAATATGATATGGTTTGTAGTCATCTACGGTTCATCATATTCAAGAATATGATACATTTTTATAGTCATCTACAGTTTATCACATTCAAGAATATGGTACAGATTTTTATAGTCACCTCCAGTTTATCACATTCAAGAATATGGTAGGATATTTATAGCCATCTGTGATGTATCACATTCAAGAATATGAATCGGTTTCATAGTCATCTACGGTTTATCATATTCAAGAATTTGAGACGGTTTTTATAGCCATCTACGGTTTATCACATTCAAGAATATGATACGGTTTTTATACTCATCTTCAGTTTACCACATTCTGAATGTGGTACACATTTTTATAGTCATCTACAGTCTATAACATTCAAGAATATGCTACGTTTTTTATCGCCATCTACGGTGTATCACATTCAAGAATATGATACAGTTTTTATAGCAATCTACAGTTTATCACATTCAAGAATATGGTATATATTTTTATAATCTTTTACAGTTAATCACATTCAAGAATATGGTACACATTTTATAGTCATCACATCAAAGAATAATGTACATATTTTTATAGTCATCTACAGTTTATCACATTCAGAAATATGGTATGGTTGTTATAATCAACTACGTATGATCACATTCAAGAATATGATATGGTTTTTATAGTCATCTACATTTTATCACATTCAAGCATATGGTATATATTTTTTATAGTCATCTACAGTTAATCACATTCAAGAATATGGTATGCTTTTCATAGTCTATCAACATTTTATCGCCTTCAAGAATATGGATCACTTTCTTTATAGTCATATACAGTTTATCATATTTAAGAATATGGTATAGTTATTATATTCATCATATTATTATATTTATCACATTCAAGAATATGATACGGTTTTATAGTTATCTACAGTTTATCACATTCAAGAATATGGGACAGATTTTTATAGTCATCTACATTTTATCACATTCAAGAATATGGTATATATTTTTATAGTCTTTTACAGTTAATCACATTCAAGAATATGGTACCCATTTTATAGTCATCACATCAAAGAATAATGTACATATTTTTTATAGTTATCTACAGTTTATAACATTCAAGAATATGGTACACATTTTTATAGTCACCTACAGTTTATCACATTCAAAAAAGTAGTATGGTTATTATAGTCATCTACAGTTTATCACATTCCAGAATATGACACAGTTTTTATAGACATCTACAGTTTATCACATTCAAGAATATGGTACAGATTTTTATAGTCATCTGCAGTTTATCCTATTCAAGAATATCATATGGTTTTTATAGCCAACTACGGTTTATCACATTCAAGAATATAATACACTTTTTATAGTCATCTATATTTTATCACATTCAAGAATATGGTCCATCTTTTTATAGACATTTACCGTTAATCACATTCAAGAATATAGTACACATTTTTATAGTCATCTACAGTATATCACATTCAAGAATATGATACAGCTTTTGTAGTCATCTACAGTTTATCACATTCAAGAATATGTTATGGTTTTTATAGCCATTTACAGTGAATCACATTCAATAATATGATACAGTTTTTATAGCAATCTAGAGTTTATCATATTTAAGAATATGGTTTGTTTTTAATAGTCATCTATATTTTAACACATTCCAGAATATGGTACATATTTTTATAGTCTTTTACAGTTAATCACATTCAAGAATGTGGTACACATTTTACAGTCATCTACAGTTTATCACATTCAATATGGTATGTTTTTATAGTCATCTACGGTGTATCACATTCAAGTATATGATACAGTTTTTGTAGTCATTTATGGTTTATTACATTCAAGAATATGATACTGTTTTCATAGTCATATACAGTTTATTACATTCAAGAGTATGATACACATTTTTATCGTCATCTACAGTTTATCACATTGAAGAATATGGTATAAATTTTATAGTCATCTACAGTTCATCCCATTTAAGAATAATGTACATATTTTTTATAGTTATCTACAGTTTATCAAATTCAGGAATATGGTATGGTTGTTATTGTCAACTATGGATTATCACATTCGAGAATATGATATGGTTTTTATAGTCATCTACATTTTATAACATTCAAGAATAGGGTACATATTTGTTATAGTCATCTACAGTTCATCATACTCTTGAATGTAATAAACTGTAGATGACTATAAATACTATAACATATTTTTGAATGTGATATACTGTAGATGACTATAAAAAATATGTACCATATTCTTGAATGTAATAAACTGTATATGACTATGAAAACAGTATCATATTCTTGAATGTAATAAACCATAAATGACTACAAAAACTGTATCATATACTTGAATGTGATACACTGTAGATGGCTATAAAACCATTTTATAACATTCAAGAATAGGGTATAGTTTTTATAGTCATCTACGGTTTATCACATTCAAGAATATCACACACATTTTATAGTCATCTACAGTTTAACACATTCAAGAATATGGCATGGATAATATAGTCATCTACGTTTTATTACATTCAAGAATATGGTAAACATTTTAATATTCATCTTCAGTTTACCACATTCAAGAATGTGGTATACATTTTTACAATCATCTACAGTTCATCACATTCAAGAATATGGTATGGTTATTATAGTCATCTACAGTTTATCACATTCAAGAATATGATACACTTTTTATAGACATCTACATTTTATCACATTCAAGAATATGGGACAGATTTTTATAGTCATCTTCAGTTTATCACATTCAAGTATATGGTACATATTTTTATAGCCATCTTCAGTTTATCACATTAAAGAATATGTTACACATTTTTTATAGTCATCTACTGTTTATTGCATTCAAGAATATAAGTACACATTTTATAGTCATCTACACTTTATCATATTCAAGTATATTGTATGGTTTTTATAGTCATCTACGTTTTATCCCATTCAAGAATATGGTACACATTTTTTATAGTCAGCTACAATATGGCAACAGTACTCAATGCTTGGATGAATGGTAGATTTGTAGATATATAGGATGGACCCTGATGAGAAAAACCTTCTGGCCCAACACAGTGAGTCATCTTTCCTTTCAGATACAGCTACTGATTCAGTGTAGTTGTTCGACTTCAAGTCATTCACATGTGTGAGGCCAAGGAAGCACAGAGAGACACTCTGTTGGAGTTCATCCCCAACCATGGTGTAATAGCAGGCAGGGAATTATCTCTGTGGTGGCTAAATGGGAGCATTTTCATTTTGGAGTCATTAAAATTTACAAGCCATTTCCTACCCCAATTAACCACTGATTAAAGGTCCTTTTCAAGAGCAGTGGCCAATTTGACTTTGAGATATATATATATATGTATATATATATATATATATATATATGAAGAGTAATACATTTCAGATGCAACAAGGAAGGTCTTCAGTGATGCACTGTCTTCATAGCCGATTTCGGGTTTTGCATCATATCGGCTCCAACAGCAACCCCGACCTAATTCCACAAGATTCAGGCCGCCTCCTTGATAGCGTTTTGCTACGCACTTCGACATTGCAAAAAAGATAAATAAAATATGGCTAGGATTCCGACCGTTCTTATTGACATACGTCAGTCAACATCAGCCAATGAAATAAGGACTTTCCCCCCTTCCCTCCTATATATAGTCTTGCATTTTGCTACATCCGGTTTTTTTGCGCCATTTCCTGGAATTCGTATCGAGGTAAGCTGGACTCGTTCTTGCAAGGTTCAATCCAATGTTTTACATTTCATTAATTACTAATACAAAAACTTAACTACCACTTACGTTACCCCCCGCCAAAAAAAAAAAAAAAAAAAAAAAAAAAAAACCCTCAATAATTCTTACTATTCTATAACAATCTTTAAGTCTAACCCTATATGAAACCGTTCATTACAAAGTTATCTTGTTATTTTAAATTTCTTACTAGTTTTGTAACCTATCAATTAAAACAGAACAATGGCCTAATCTAAGCAAGGAAAAATAATAATAATATTACTTTAAAACCTAAAAAGCTAAAGTAATATAGACGAATTTACGAAACAGTTCATTGCAAACTTGTCTCGTCGTTCTATCTATTGAGATTTCTTACTAGTTTGTAATCTATGAATTAAAATAATACGATGACCTAATCTAAGCAAGGAATAATAATTAAATATACTTAATTTATTAAAAAAAAAAATCTAAGAAAACCTAAACTACTCAAATAAGTAACATATTCGCTTTTAATTATAAATATTATTCGACATGAATCTAGTAAATTAATACTAGTATTACCACTAACTTTTAAACTATGAACACTATGATCTAATTTTACATACATAAGAATTGAAATTGATAAAAAAAAACAACTCCTATGACCCTCCCCCAACGTGCGCTAACACTTCTCAACACCCTCCATGCTGGATTAACTACCTTAAATTAAATTCCTCAATGTTACCTTATAGATTGACCCTCCTCCATTTCCCCAAGCATGTTTGGAACATTTAATTCTTCCATGGCTCTGATCTCTTAAGCCAAATCCACTTTGAAGCATTTAAAACTGCATTGGTAATGTCCTTCAACGCTCTCGCCCTCTCTGTACCCACTATGCCTATTTTTGCAAGAGCTCTACACAGTGACTGACCTGCAAAGCCCCTGCAACCAACTTCTATCGGATCATAGTGTATTCTCCATGACTTGCGACGACATTGTTCGACAAGTTCTTCGTATTTGGACCTCTTCCTCTCATTGGCCAGTGTGATAAACTCCTCCCACGACACCGACAGTTCCCAAATTATACACTGCTTCGTGTTGTCGGAGTGTAATATCAGATCTGGCCTGAGTGATGTTTCGGCTATGTGTTTGGGGAATTTCAGCTGGGTCTTTAGGTCCACTATCAACTGCCAATCATTTGCGGTAGTTAACAGGCTCGTTCTCTCTCTCTTCTGTTTCTGAACCTTTACTCCAGTTTTGATGAAGTTAATTCGGTTTAGCGTCTTCCCGGGTTGATGTTTATTAGCCCTTATTGCTTTGGTCACCTCCTCTGCAATCACTTTAAGGGCTTGGTCGTGGCGCCACCGGTACCGACCATCACCCAAAGCTTTTGGGCAACTACTCAAGACATGTTGAAGTGACCCTTTCCTTGCACACAGTTGGCAATTGGGGGTATCGCTCTTCCCCCATATGTGCAGGTTCGTTGGGCTCGGAAGAACATCGTAGACCGATTTGATCAGAAATCTAATCTGGCTGAAATCTGATCGCCAGCAATCTGACCAGGTAATTTTTTTCCGATCAATGTTCTCCCATTTTGTCCAGGCTCCCTGCTGACTTAGGCCGACCATTCTGCAGTACCGTGCTTCTTCTACGCTTGCACGGACTTCATCTTGGATGAGTTGTCGCCTTTCCTTACCTTTTGCAACTTTGTTTAGTTTGCTGGGAAAAAATCCCAACCCTGCTTTGCCTTTAGCTATTGACCCCAGTATAGCTTTATGCCTAAGTCTCTCTTCCGCCACTTGCAACTCTCCCTTAGCGCTCCATTTCCTGCCCGATCTAGTCTGAATTCCAGCTGCTGCCACTTTTGGATCTTTGGATTCTGCATATAGCAGCTGTTCTCTTGTTTTTGTGACTTTAAATTCTTCTATAATGCTACTAAAGGGGAGGTGCAATGCGTTGCTGTTACCATAGAGGGCCGCACTACTTAAGCATCTCGGCAAACCGAGCCACCTTCTCAACCGATTGCTTATAGTTCTCTCTAACATTTCCACGGTGGTAATGGGGACATTATAAACTAGCAGCGGCCACAATATCCTGGGCAATACTGCATGCTGGAAAAGCCATGCCTTGAAACGCCCTGGCAATCCTGATTTGTCTATTTTTGTAAGCCACTCCTCAAGATCCTTTTTAGTCTGCTGGATTGCGGCCGTATCCTTCAGACCAGAGTTGAAGGTTTTTCCCAAGCTCTTCACAGGTTTTTCGCTCAGGGTCGGAATTGTTGCTCCTGCAACTGAAAAGTGGACTTTCTCCATGACTTTGCCTCTTTTTAATACTAGAGACCTAGATTTATCTGGTTTAAATTTCATTCTGGCCCAGGACATATTTTCTTCGATGCCCTTTAATAGCCATCTGCCTCCCGTGACAGATGTCGTTGTCACGGTTAAATCATCCATATAGGCCCTTATCGGTGGTTGGCGAACTCCTGATTTAGACATGGGGCCTCGACATTCAACCTCTGCTGCCTTTACCAGCATGTTCATGGTCAAAGAAAATAAGACAGCAGACATTGTACAACCTGTTATTATACCCTTTTCCAGTTTCACCCATTCCGAGACCGTGGTACCTGCGCCAACTCTCAACTGGAAATTCTCGTAGTAGTTCACGATGAGATCGCAAACCGATGGAGGTACGTAATGTCTCTTTAGAGCTTCCTCCACCAGTTTGTGTGGCATGGACCCGTAGGCATTGGCAAGATCTAACCACAACACAATCAGGTCCCCTTTGCTTTCTTTAGCTTCTCTTAGGAGTTGTGTCAATACTCCTGTATGCTCAAGGCAACCCGGCATTCCGGCGACCCCGCCTTTCTGGACAGATGTGTCAATGTAGCCATTTCTTAGAATGAATTTCGATAGGCGTCTTGACAGTAACCCGAAAAAGATCTTACTCTCGGTGTTCAGCAAGGAGATAACACGAAATTGGTCCAGCGACTTTGATTTGTCCTCCTTCGGGATCCAAACCCCCTCAGCGAATCTCCACTGCTCTACTATCCTGCCTCTTCTCCAGATTACTTTTAGTATTTTCCACAACCTTTTGAGAATACCTTTACACCGCTTATACACGATGTAGGGCACTCCGCTCGGTCCTGGTGCTGAGGCAGATCTGGTTGCTTTCACAACTTCTTGCATTTCTTTCCAGGTGGGCAAGCCAATGTCGAATTGGAACACTGGTGGCTCCTGAGTGATCAATCTGGTATTTATACCTAGTTCTTCCTCTTTCGAAGGATCACTCATGGAATTTTGGAGATAGCTGTTAATTTCTCCCTGAGATGCCTCTAATTTTCCATTGCGTTTATCTCCTAACAATGCTCTTGCGAAGCCAAAAGGGTTGGACAAAAAACTTGCTCGCTTCTTTGCTCTTTCTTTTCTTCTTCTCCTATGCCACTCAGCGCGCCGTATGGTTTTTAACTTCTCTCTGAGAATCCCTCGCAGCTCTTCGAGGGGTTGACGCTCCTCTGTGTTCGCCCTTTTAAAGATCTTCTTAAGGGATCTTATTTCTTTCCTTAATTCCTTAATTCTTTTCTCCCTACGGTTGGCAGTGTAGGTCGTCTTTGGCTGGCGTAGCTCGAGGAAACCAAATCTCTCCGAAGCCATGCTAGTGATTATTGTGGTCATGAACTTCAGGCGACTATCCACGTCTCCCTTTGTAGCCGACTGGAGTATGTCACAAATATCCGTGTCGAAATTCTGCCATGCCCCCTTGTTG
>OZ038478.1:33515570-33528162 GCA_964036315.1 Acanthosepion esculentum | reverse complement strand
AAAAAATAAATAAATAAATTAATTTTCCCATAATGCAAATCATAAAGAAACCGGAAAGGGTTTCTAGTCACATATGCTATTTTATGACCGAACTTGCGGAAAAGAATGATTTTCTTTATCCTCTTGGCTTCAAGATTTGAACCACATGGTAACAGCGTCCCCACTGAGGAATGTTAGTTTCCCCGGCCCACTGACAACTGGATTTTCCCTACTTACCAACGGCATTTTCGGACATTTTTTTCAGCAGGCCTACTTATGAAGTAGAGGTTCGCCATCCCAACTCATCGCGAAGCTGACTTGAGATCGACCATCTTTACCTGTTTGTATTCTTACTTATAAAATATTTCTAAATCAAAAAGGAAAACAAACATACTCAAGAGATATTTTAACTTCCTTCCAATGCAGTCAATATAAAAGGAATAAAACGCCCGTAGCAGAAACACGAGTTTTTGTATGTTTTTTCTATCTTCTCTGTGTATATATTAAACACGCAAAATCCACAACCTTGTTAACATGACAAATTTCATCTATCTTTTCCTGATTCTGTGTAGAAGTGTTCTTTCTGTTACCATTTTCTCTATAGAATTTTTTTTGCAACAGCGTGTTCAAATCATCGCAGTATTTAGTATTGTTGAATTTACGTTTCGTTTAATTTCGCAAACCAATCGATGAAATTTGAATAAGCTAATTTATTTAGAAAATACTTTGACAAAAACCCTACTTCACGGTTTAGTAATTTCTTTAATTTAATTTAATTTCATAGGACTTCATGGTAAACAATATTTTTTCAGAAAATGTCTTTCTTTTTCTTTTTAACAGCGAAGAATAATTTTTAGGATTTCTTACTCTTGAGCATGCAACATACAACTGGCGATGCGTAAATATTTCTTTTTGGAGCCAAATTACAACTTTTTGAAGCTTTGTAATTTGTCTATAGCTCTCGCAAACGAAATTAAGCAAAATTTCTTGTACTAAGCTAAGCACCCTAGCAAAACCAATTGTATTTGATATCCCCTCACCTGTTTACACTTCTCCCCCAAAATTTGGTTCTGATCAGTCAATGTATTTAGAGGGGGTGACAGAGGATGGGCGGAAGTATGTAGAAGACTTCCTCGTTGCGTACAATCTCCCTCCACGGAATTTTCAGTACCCTTCTGTAGAACACCATTTCTGTTGCCTCCAATATGCTCTTCATCTTTGGTGAGATTGTCCAGCATTCACTTCCATATAAGAGAATGGATAACGCATAGGAATCCAGCACTTTTTTCTCTGTTTCTACGTTACGGCGATGAGGAAATGACTAAAACCGAGATATCACGTCAGGACCAATAACATTGCAGATTCTTCTTTGGAATCTCTAAATATATAGAACAAGCCACAGACCAGACGTATTAGCAATATTCGATGCGTGGTGGAATGGTATGGTTGTAAATGTGTAAAATAATCACAAATAATTCCAGTGACTGTTTGCCGTTCGAACACAGAAGCACTACGCATTATGAATTGATCCTTACGTTTAATGATTCAATTGAAGTTGGTGTAATCTAAGTTCTTTGATATGGGGAAGTTGTCTCTTCTGGTAAGGATGATGTGACTGTTTTTGCTCTGCGAATTTCACTCGAAACACCACCTCTATGTTTCCGAAATATAGCGACGAGACCGTTTATTTCGTCTCTCAAATTCTCTTAATGGGAATAGATTCAATTATTTAGAAGTCTTTAAAAACAAATTAGACCAGTTCAACAACCAGAAAGATGTCAAGTCATGGCTGGATGGAATCATAAAATTGCCTCAAAGATGGCAAAATGTAGGAGTGGAACAAAATGACACATATGTGGTTGAACAAGTCTATGTAGAAATATCTGAATATTTGCATTGGAAGTTGCCTGAAAATCTCTACGAACTTTTGCTCCGACCTGATATATATTATTTCGGATCGCCTGACGATCACAGTAGCTTGAAACTCGAGTAGCGGTCCAAACGTTGTCTCTTTCTGAGCCGCGACCCTGGGAAGCATAATTGCACTGTCTTGGTAATTCAGACATAGAGCACTTTTGTTAGTGTCTCGGGAGGTGTCTCTCTCTTTCGATTTTCTTGGTTTATGTTTCTTTTCCTCCCTTTTCTCCAATTGTTTTTCTTTTATTCGATGTTGTTCATCTCTGTATTAGTACTTTTTGGTCACCTGACAGATTGGGCGTTGGCTTTATCAATACTTTGTTGTTGTTTTTTTGTGATATATATATATATATATATATATATAGGCTCCTGTAAAAAATAATTTCGGTTGAGCTCTCTGAGGAAAGAAGCGTGGGTTTGTAAACAGTGGCTATTAAAGCTGATATAGCGTGACTCTTCAGCAAAAGCGAATTGAGTCCTGTCGGTCACTGTGTGTTTATCTAAAAATAAATACGATAAAATTCACCTTTATCCCTGCCGTGCGCTAAAGGCAACCGGACGTCTAGCCACACTGAAGAGCTGAGAAACATATATATATATATATATATATATATATATATATATATATATATATATATATCGATGTTCTCAACAAAATCCAAAGACGGATATGCAATGAGATTGGTCCTGACCTTTTCATGGGATCTGCTCTGACGAGCTATTTTCACTGGTGCTCCAACTGCATGAATTTAAGCCTGGTACTAGGTTGGCATCTCTGTCCCACCCTTTTACTGTCGATACAGTTAAATGTAACCGTCTCTTCTACTCCAACAGCTTCTTATCTCGTACATCCCAATAGTAGAACCTTTTTCCTCTTACTTGCTTCCCTGATGAATATAATCTTCAAAAATTTAAATGTAATGTCAATCGACATCTTCTGTTGCCTTGATTCCCGTTCTTCTTTTTATCCTTTCCTCAACCCCCACCTATATCCACTCTTTTCCCTTACTTACACTTTCTTTGGCCCCTTTCGTACTAGTAGCACTCCCACCTTGGTTGGTGTGAATTGCTTGTATATATTACTTTTGCACAGCACTATATATATATATATATAGTGCTGTGCAAAAGTAAGTTAACCCTTGAGATAATATTTAAAATAATTGTCTCTTTTTTCTAATTTTTTTCAACAAAACTTAATTAAACTATATATTTATTAAGAAAAACCCTTCTTAAATGAATTACGACTACTTTCGATTTTTTTTATCAAACTTGAATAAAAATATTAATTAAAAATATGGCCAAAAGTAAGTTAACCCTTACATTTACACTCTGCATTTTAGTTTTATGTGGTTGCCACTGCAAATAATTTTTTGTGCACATGTAAAAATCAACATGATGTGTTCATTTTTTTTTTTTTTTGGTAAGCTGTGCATGCTGCAATCAACCAGTATAACTCATTGCGTAGGCAAACGTGTGCAATTAAAGACTAAATTTTATATATATATTTTATATATATATATATATATATATATATATATATATATGTGCAAAGATCAAAAGAATTTCCTGAAGCTTTAAAAAATTGCATTGTTGAAACCTATAATGATGGAGAAGGCTACACCACAAAACGTATAATATCTAAAAATCCACTAAACTAATCGAGCTTCTTTTTTCCAGGTGTTCAGATAAAACTTTTAGCCATCTTGACACAATTTGTCGTAAGAATCACTGAAAAATCCCGAGTCATTCAACTAGAAAAAGAACAGGTTAAAATAATTTTGTGGCAAACCCCACTGTCTTCCCAAATGAACAATGGTGAGAGGAAAAGTTCGTTCAGGCCTTCAGTAATGGTGCGAATATTCATACACTGGCTTCCATCTTCAAAGTCCATTCAAGAACCAAAAAGAGAACAGTGAATAAGTTTAAAAAAGATGGAACAGTAGTGAGGAAAACTGAATCAGGATGTCACAAAAGGAAGAGGGATCATAATTTCAACTTAGAGCTGAAGAGACCAATTAGAAAAGATCCAACTCAATCCATAACACATTTGGCACGTGAGAGAAGAGTTTCAGCTATGACAGTCCAAAAGTGCAGTGAAAAAAGACTTGAAAATGAAATGGTACGTGAAACGTGTGAGTCACCTGTTTACTCCAGGACAGAAACTTAGAAGGTTAGAGACGGCGAAGATCATCTTGAATAAGTCAGAAACTAATCTTGGAATAATATATATAAATATATATATCTGAACTTTATTTTAATCCTTCATGAGCTTCCGATCCTTAGCTACGATTAATTAATGATGAACATGTCATTTTCGTTTATGATCGATTTCATCACAATTCTTCTGTTAAGCTTGGAGAGTAATTATACATTCTTATTGTTCAAAGAACAGTCCAAAAGTGTTATAAAAACCTCGGAGAATTCCAGTAAGATATCTTTAATCATTTCTAAGAAACAACTTTTCAAAGCCTAATCTAACAATTGAACAATTTTTCTTTTACACGATTTGGACTATTTTGCTGTTACACCCGCTATATTTATATATATATATATATATATATATATATATATGTGTGTGTGTGTGTGTGTGTGTGTGTGTGAGAGAGTGAGAGAGAGAGAGAGAGAACTTGTTTCGTTGAATATGATAGACAAGAAAAATTTAATTAATTTTGTATTTAGTTTTTCCAGCATTCTTACATTTTTCCGTTTGTTAAGAGTAAGGTAGAGGAAAAATTGTCCGTATTTTCCATTGTCCCAAGCGTGTTCGGACACTTTTTTTAGTCATTTTCAAGTGACGTTCTTTCTGGGTGTTGTTCATTTCTCTTCATGTTTTGATTCATGTGTTGTTGTGAATACTAGTAGGTCCGTTTATTCCGAGATTCGCGTTGAGCGTGCCTGAAATTCAAGTGAGTGTGAATTTTTTTTTTTTTTCAACATCTGATTACCACTGATGAATAAAGTGATATTGATAGTGGATGCAAGTTGTTTTATAGACATAACCTATCTCACAGAGAGATGTCCGAATATACGGACAATTTTTGCACTCCCTTACTTCCACCAAACGGAAAAATGTAAAAAAGTTGGAAAAATTAAATAAAAAAATTATCAAGTTCTCCTTTTCTGTCATATTCAAAGAAATATGTTTAAAAGAAAGGAATTTAAGAATCTGTGAAAGACAAGCCTTATCTACCTATGTATATATCTATCCAGTTGTCTATCTCATTCTGTTCATATCTATCAAACATTGTTAATTCTCTCTCTTTCTCTCTCTCTCTCTATATATATATTTATATGTAGAGAGAGGGAGAGAGAGAGAGAGAGAGAAGTGTCATGCATAAAACTCAGTGTCTTTTTTTTTTTTTAAGCGTATCACCCCAAGCAAGGCTGGTGGCCACTATTACGCATGGGGTTACAGAAGGGTTGGAGGAAGAGCAGATAGGAGTGGTAAAGGAAGGGATGTGGAGAAAAAGAAGGACGGAGGGTCGATCAAGGCAAGGGGGTTACAGAAGGTTTAGAGCGAGAGCAGATAGGAATGAAAGATGAAAGGAAGTGGAGAAGGGAAGTGGATAGATCAAGGCAACTGGCGATGACGATTGGTCTTGCTAGAGTTGTGAGATACTATGTATATTTATTAATATATATATATATATATATATATATATATATATATATATATATATATATATATATATATGCATATTAGTAGGATGTAGAATATTATAAGTAAAAGAAAGGAATCTTAGAATACTTGAAAGACAATTAAACCTTATCTATTTAACTATCTATCAAAGCCTTTTAATTCTCTCTATCTATCTATCTATCTATCTCTCATTTTCTCTCTCGATATATATATATATATATATACATATATATATGAGGACGTAAAATATTCTCCAAATAAAAGTGGAAAACCTTTTTAATGACAACTCGTTTCACCTCCTTGATATATATATATATATATATATATATATATATATATATATAGTCGCCTGACGATTGCACTAGCATGAAACAGACTGTCGCCTCTAAGTGCTGACTTCCATGTCCACTTTTATATTTACACACACTCTATCTCTGATATTGAGCACTTTATCCCATAAATATAGCACACTTTAAGACTATATTTCTTCATATATATATATATATATATATATATATATATATATATATATATATAATCCAAAAACTGTCCCGCTTGCTCTTTTGTTCCTGTGGAGTTGGAATCACCAGTTATCTCTTAAAGCTTTTCCGTGCACCGTCCGAACACGGAAACACGGCAAAGAGGAGAGGTGAAATTCACTTTAACCCCAGTCCGAAGGCCAGGTAAAAACGATCTGATCAAATATTTCTTTGCCTACTCACAGTGGCCCTATGTTAAACAAGATCGCTTTAACGCAGTGTAGAATGGCCTTACGTATGTACCATCTTTTATTGGTGTTGTCACGCATTTACCCAATTGCTTGAAGGTTGACAAAAGAAAATCGACAAGGTGCGGTTCCTATCTGTAGATCTGTGCGTAGCCTAGCGGATATATGCTCGGAAAGTGTGATTGGAATGTCGAGTTCACATTTGTGAAGAAGTGCCAGAGGGTTCTTAGTATTTTTTATCGGAAACTTCGGAAATAAACTAACAGAATTAAAGATATAAACAAATAATATATGTTTATTTATTTGATTTCAATTGGAGTGAGTCCTTTGTAATTCGAATTGGTGTAAGTCCGTTCGGTTCAGTAGTTGATAGTTTAAAAGTCGGCCTCTGGTAGCAGTCGAGAGTATGTTTACTTTGGAAACTTGTTGTGGACGTCAATCTGCAGTTTCCTCGGCTCCCGGAAGGGCGGGAAAATGTCTTAAGCAGACGACCGCTAAACTTCCTCACGTGACACGCTGGGCTGGTTTCTCTGGCAGTCCCTTCTCTACTTCTGCCTCTCGGCTGTTTGTTTATATCCTTTTCTGCCAGAGCTCCAGACTTCTGCCACGAAGCTTTGTTTCGGCTAACATCAAAAGTCACTTTGTGTTTTTAATTTTGATTGGCTAAAATTCTTTTATTTTCCGGCGTTCTTTTTTTTTTCAATTTTTTCTTTTTATATATCGCGGAAGTTATGCGTGGAGCCATTCTTATTTTGGTAGATTTCGAGTCACAATGGCTAGACCTTGGCCGAGAAACTTTCACCATTTTGCAGCCGTGTTCAGTCTTCTCTTTTTATCTGAGGATTTCCTTCACATTATTTGAGAGAGAAGTATATAGCGAGAAGAGTAGAAAGAAAGCACGAAATAAACAGATATGAGTTTTAAAGGAAAGCAGATGCTTTATTTTAATTCTTTTTTATATATATATATATATTATTTTCATATTTTAATTTCGGCTTACTCCACATTCCAGCTAAGATCGTAATATTCACTTTTGCGCAAATCCTCTTGGCAATGTCTTGACTCCATCCCTTCTCCCACCAGCTAGGAGTTAATAGTAGAGTAGATAGGGCTCTCTAGCCGTCGTTGGCAACCAGTCTATGAGAAGGACAGTTCAAAACGGTTTTGACGTGCGGCAAGTTTTTATATGAGGTAGAGAATTTGCTTGCTACTGAAACCACAGCAGCAACGGTTAATGTAGTGAAGCTGTGACCTTACAACCCATAGGAGTGTATCCAGGGTAAATAAACATAGTGACTATCTATAATTTTGAGAAAATTATCATTTATTCGGACAACTGAACATATTCTTGATATCTTTCTTGTTACAAGCAAAATATTTAAAAAAATCTTTTTCTTTTCTTAGGGAATTTAGACGCAAGAGAATAGATCTGCTCCAAGAAAGCAAGAGAATAGATCTGCTCCAAGAAAGCAAGAGAATAGATCTGCTCAAACAGTGTACCAACAAGAGCAGCACTAAAAATGAGCTCAACAGTTTGAACATCTCATCGATTATATATATATATATATATATATATATATATATATATATATTATAATTTTTTAAGTTTATATAGGGTTTATTTCGTCTACCGATATATATATATATATATATATATATATATATATATATATATATATATATATATATTATAATTTTTTAAGTTTATATAGGGTTTATTTCGTCTACCGGGGTAGATTGTTCTAGGTCCACGTGCCATGTCTCTTCTGAAGAATGACGAAGCGTACAACGGCTGAAACTTCGTGAAAAATGATAACAAAGATGAGGACAATAGTTCGAACAATGTAAATAGTGTAAATAGTCACAATACCTCATCTCAGAAATAGAGACAGATATTAAAGGACAGGAAATTGTGGAAAAAATGGTCGTCCACATCCTGACGGGACACGCTACATATATGAAAAAGAAGAGTCGGTAATATACAAAATGAAAGGAAAACTGCTTATTTTCTTTCTTTTTTTCTTTTTCTTTTTTTTTTTTTTTTTTTTTTTTCGCTGTAAAGTTCGCTCGGTACACGGCCCGGAGTCACTTGGGGTACAGGATTACGGTAAGGACTAGGAAATTTCTGTTCGGTAATGGATATTTTAGAGCGTTTTTTTTTCTTGTTTTTTTTGTTGTGGGGGGTTATAGCAGACGATACCTGAACAATGCCTTTACCACAACATATTGTTAAATTTCTTTCAAACCTCTTGTCACACGTAATAAAAACTTGAGAAAATAATTCTTTACGCACTATATTCCTACGCGTCGTTTATGCATCATGTGGCGCTGTCTGAATTTTTTTGACTTGCTGACACTGCATAATGTAATGGCGAGCTCGTGTATTAACGATAACAAAAAAAGTTTTCTTTTTTTTAAAACAAGCGTTAAGTTTATCAAAGAATGGAACGTTGTAATTCTGGAAAAAATAAAAAAAGAACAATGGAAGAGGTTTTTTTCCCCGAAATACAATGGAATAGAATCTTCCAATACGCGCCAAATCAGAAAAGCGTGCTAGTGAAAACTTGAACCGACTTTAATAATTGCTGTTTCCTGTTTGAGCTTTGTAGGCTGGAATGTGAAAAAAAAATGTACAACTGGAAATATCGTCATACACGCACATATGATCATTTAACTATTTTCTATCCATTCCATTTAGTTTATTGAAGCGATAAAATAAGTTGTTAATTGCACGTAACTCTTCGTATAGTCATCCTTACTATCTCGTTTTGAAAAAAACTCCAAAGCTTTCACTTTCCTAACAACAAACGTGTCATCGAAAATGCTATCGTAGCCCATGCCTCGAAGACCAAACCAAACTAGTTAAGTTCCATCACCGCCGATCAGACTCCGAGCCAATCACGATGAACGGATGTCCCTTTGAGTAGGCTCCGTGCCTTGAGAGAATATTTGGGCCTCAATCTCACACCCAACCTCAAGTAAAACTCTTATATACGACCCATCGCTAAAGATGCAGGTAATGCCGCTTCGGTAAGTACCTGACTCCTCATGCTATCCTCTATCTTTATAAGAGTGAGATCAGGCAAAAAAGGAGTACTATTGAGATATTTGGGTGGGAGCTGCCCAGTCCTCACTTTCCAGTCCTGATAGAGTTCAAAAGCGTCCCCGAGTCCTTGTTGGAGCAGAATTATTTTCCCACCCTCTAGCCTCTCCCTCACAAGCGGGATGTGGCTAGTCCCTCACTGCTCTATCACTACTTCCATGGAAAGTGCTCGGACGACCTACATTCCTTGGTTCTGCCAGGTCTGACCTTCACGGCTAGGACCCACCTTACTACTTACATTGTAGCAAACCACCCTCACTCCCTCCGTATTCTATCACTGAGAAATAGGTTCCACTCAAATAGCTGTCCGTGAACAAACTCCCAAGATAGTGTTTCCCCGTTCACTACAATCTTAACCTGTTCCGGCGTGAATGCCAACCAGTACAGCTTGTCGTTTCCAAATTTCTAGCGGAGTAAACTGCGTCATGTGCTCTTTTCCCACAGGTGGTGCCCAACTGACCCCACTATACTGTGCAGTCGACATAATCAAAAACAAACAATATGCATGCGCGGAATTAAATATATAAAATGGCGATAATTTACTCATCGCAGCCTATTGTAGATCGGATGCACCATATAATAGATTCGCTAGGAGGGGGCATTAGACGTTTGCACCAACCTTGTGATTAGCAATACTAGTAAAATTTTATCAGCAAAATTCTATGATAATTTTATAGTTTAATGTAAAAATAAAATTGGGGCATCTATTTCAAATACGAGTATCCACTATAATAATTTTTGATTTGATTTTGTTTAGCGGCACATCAATCTCTATGGATTATTTAATGCCAAAATCTAAATATTTTTAATGCAACTGTATCCCTTCAACTACAGATAAAATGTATTGTTGGTCATTTTGCTATAAATATGTATTGCTAGCCATTGTGCTCACGGCCATAAATGAAATAGTTTACCAAGCACTTCACAATAACGGAGAAGCTCGTGCCGTGGCCCTAGATATCTCTAAAACGTTTGATAGAGTCTGGCCGACCTCCTGCGTTAGCTTCAGGGATACGGAATTTCAGGTCGATTATTTGACTTAATACGATCATTCCTGTCAAACCGTGTAATAAAGCTCATCCTTATCGGATTCTCCTCCAGTTCCTTTCCCACGAACGCAGGTGTTCCTTATCTTCATTAACGATCTCCCCAATGTCATCAGTTCCCAAGAAGGCATCTATGCAGACGACACTACTATTTACTCCTGCCTAAATAGCAAATCTGGTATCGCTGACAAAACTAACCTGGCCGTTAGTCTCGAAAAGGACCTCCAATCGGTTGTAGACTGGAGTGGGAATTGGCTGGTTAACTTTAATGTCTCAAAAACAAAACTGCTCTCTATTACTCACCAGAGGGAACCATCCATGCCTCCCATTAGAATGTCTGGTGCTCAACTCCACGAGAGCACCTCTTTGCGACTGCTCGGTCTCACATTGTCCGCTGACCTGAGATGGAACAATTACATAGAATAAATAGCTTCATCCACCGGAATTAAAGTTGGCCCCCTGTGTCGCGCCAGAAAGTTTTTCTCGCTCATGTTCATCATTCAACTCTAAAAGTCAACCATTCGCCCTTGCATGGAATACTGCTGCCATATATGGTCTGGTGCCCCCGGTGTTCGTCTTAAGGTTCCCGACAAAATCCAGAGACGGATATGCAATGTGATTGGCCTTATCTGGCATCTCGTCTACAGTCGCTCGCTCACAGACAGACATTGCATCCCTCTGTCTTTTCCACAAATACTTTCACTGTAACTGCTCCGACGAGCTACTTGCTACGAGCTAGTTCCCAGACAGCATGAATTTAAACATGTTACTAGGATGGCATCTCGGTCCCACCCCTTCACTGTCGAAAAAGTTAAATGTATCTGTCTCTTCTACTCCAATAGCTTCATGTCTCGCACCCCCCGTCTGTGGATTTCCCTTCCTATTACTTGTTTCCTTGATAGCTATAATCTCCAACTATTCAAATGTAATGTCAATCGACATCTCCAGATGCCTTGATTCCCAGTTCCCTTCTTCATCCTTACCCCTACCACGCCTCTTTACACTCTCGCTCTCACTCTCGCTCCCACTCTCTGTAACCCCTTGCGTGTTAGTGGCATCTCGCCTTGCTTGGGGTGAATTACTTTAAAAAAATTACAATAAATATGTATTGTTGGTAATTTTACCATAAACATGTATCTTACCGTCATTATTACCATTCACCATATATATATATATATATATATATATATATATATATATATATATATATATATATATACACCTTGTACATATTACATCCTACTCATTTTCTTTAATTTGACACCACTGTTCGACTCTGAAGTGCACCTATGACCCTTCCCGAAATTGATTATTTTTTTTATATCAAATGTGATTGCAAAACAGCCATTGTAAAATGGCTACTGCGAGTGTGTCCCTAAGCGTCTTCCCGAAACAGATTATTCATTGATAACACGTGCAAATACGAAACGGTGACTTTGAAACGGCAGCTATGAAGTCTCTAATCTAACTACATAAAATCAAGGTTGTTTGAGTATTTAAAGGTATAATTCGTTGGGTGTTTCTGCTTTGTTTGAATTCCAGATCAGTGTTGAATTCTTCTCATTGCTGAAATAGGCCGTTCAAAGGAAGGAAGGAAACAGAGACACTGGAGATAGATCTCGGAACTTTATTGCAGGGTAGCAACAGTATGTTGAAGGGGAGTAACTTCCCGAGCAAAATACACGTGTTTGCTCGTTGAAAGTTCAGGGGAAAAGAGAGTGATTCTTTGCGTTTGTTTTTGGCACCAGGAAGCCCTTTTTTTTCGCGTATGCGCAATTTGTTCATGATGTCAGAGAGCATCCTGTGAGATTCTTTTTTTTTGTATTTCTTTTATCTTATTTATTATTTTATTTTATTAATTATACAGTCACCACAGCTGAAAGCATATTCTTGGTATATCAATTTTGGGAGATTCCTAAACTTTAAAAAATGGCTTTACCTAGGGTTTTACAATGTAATGCAAAAGTGGACCCTTACACTGTGTCCGTCACGTCAGCTAATCCTTATCTCTTTGTTTAACCACATCAAATAGATTTCTCTCTGAAAATGTCCTCACCAGAAACCAAAGTTTTAATCTTTCTTTTTTTTACGGTCGCTGTAAATATCAAGATTTGAAAAGAAATATCATGCTGCGTTTTTCATTTGTCGTATAAGCAGTTGCCACCAGGAGGCCATATAAT
>OZ038478.1:33495570-33508070 GCA_964036315.1 Acanthosepion esculentum | reverse complement strand
CACTAAAATACGGGTTTATAGAACAGCCATTTTGACCACACTGTTGTATGGCACAGAATCATGGACCCCATATAGGTCCGATATCAATCAGCTGCATGTCTTCCACAAAAGTTGTCTCCGCGCGATCTGTGGCTATACGTTTGACGATAGGATGTTCAACAGAATTTTGGGGGATGCTAAATTTATAAAGGTTTTAGGCTTGTTCATAATTCTCTTTAATTTAATCATTATCTTCAACATACATATATATATATATATATATATATATATATATATATATATATATATATATATTATAATAATATTTTTAGTTTTAAAAAATATGATTCCTTCGCTACATAAGAGTTCTCATGTTTCAAAAGCGAGAGCCGAGACCCCTAACATAATTTTTTAAGTTATGTAGAATTAAGGTGTCTGGACCCGCTTCCTTGTCAAGCGAGAATTTGGGAGCCTCTACTTCTGTATGGAGCACTGTCCTTTTGAAAATAAAGCTAAATACTAAGGAACACCGGATTATCTACCTAACGTGTTCTTTCCTATTTTAATGCACACCTGCATACATATATATATATATATATATATATATATATATATATATATATATATATATATTGAATTGGACATAGTCCGACAATTTATTAAAGACATTTTATATATATATATATATATGCGGAGGTCTGCTAATACCATGGAACAAGAGATGCTGGGAGTTTCATAATTTAGAAATAATTTTGTTTGGTGGGGGGATTATTCACCGTAACGAAACTGACCACAATTTTGACATAACAAATGCTACTTTAATTAAAAGAGAAAATAACTCACTAATACGAAAATGTCTAGAAAGTATTTTAATCGCTAGTTCAGGCACAGTAAATTTACCTCCAGGTTCTTACAATGTTTCACCATTCTTGGCAGCTTACAATGAGGAATATTTAATAGCAAAGATGATCGAGACAAAAGAATCTAGATGAAACTTATTAGATTGCATTGCAAAAAATTATTTTTAAACATTCTTACATATATATATATATATATATATATATATATATATATATATATATATATATATATATATATATATATATAAGTGTGTTTTGAAAGTAATTTATCAAAAAGGATATAGAAACAAATTTAAGCTATATTTATTTAGATATTTATCAAAAATTTAATCCATTTTCCACGGTATTGTTTTTGTCGGTAGGCAATGTATATCTCTTTACAGGTTGTTTTTATACTCTTTTTTATGTTTATTGTTTACTTACTTTCTATAGAATGGTTTTACAGTGATTTTGTATTGTTTTTTATTATTTGTTTTACTTTATATGACGCTAGATTAATTGCTTTATCTATCACGCGGCTGGAGAAATTGTTGTTCATGTTTGTTCAATATTTTTAAGTTTGTTATAGAATATTGTGCTTGCAAAAAAATTTAATTTGCTCTAGATTCTTTGATGATGGATTAAGAAGAGCCAAAAGTGATCAGATTTTAGACAATTTATGCAAGAATGCTAGCTGGAACAGATAGATAGATTCAATAGTAAAACAAGATAAAGCTCCAGGAAAAGCATATTTATCGAATTGTGTAATTTTAGCTGTGAGTATTTTTGATACAAGTCTGATTGTCTTGTTCTTTAGTGAATTGGACAAAGTATTTCTGTATTGAAATGACTCAATCGTTTAGTTTGTGAGAAAAAATATCAGTTTGAAGGGCAATTAAAAACAGGTCTATGGCAGCAGTTAAAAATGGACAACTACAACTACAAGAAGAAGAAGAAAAGGAAAGAATGAATGAAGGAAGGAAGGGAAGGAAAGAATGAAGGAAGGAAGGAAAGAATGAAGGAAGGAAGGAAAGGAAAGAATGAATGGATGAAGGAAAGGAAAGGAAAGAATGAATGAAGGAAGGAAGGAAAGGAAAGAATGAAGGAAAGAATGAAGGAAAGAATAAAGGAAAGAATGAAAGAATGAAAGAATAAAGGAAAGGAAAGAATGACCATCTGCATAAGAGAAACTAAAATGTTTGTCTGAATTTCTGAGATGAGGCGTTATTATTTATACTATTTAAATGTGGGCTATTGTCCTCATCTTTGGGGTGTTATCGTTACCAACTCCATTGCTGCATCATACCGGATCTTACGGTGATAGCACTTTGAATCGCTGGGGATTACCAAAGTTAAGCAATGTCGAGTCTGCTCAGTACCTAGATTGGTGACCACTTGAGTATACCAGTTGCTGTAAACTTGGATGGGCAGATTCTGCAATGGATAACCGGTTAGAATTGGAAATCAGAGAGACGGGTTCCAATTCCAGTCATGTTCATTATATTCACTTATACGTTGGAAAATGTATGAATCTATTCCTTCCCACGACACCTATGGGTTAATTAGTATCAGTAAATTATTTTATCACAAAAATTCTTACGATCTAAAAACTAATTATCTGCTTTAAATGACCAACAGAAGTTTGATAAACCGTAAATAAACGAATTACTCAGTAAAATGCATCACATCTGGTCTGTACCGGTTCGATATTTATGTCTGAATTTCTGGGATGAGTAGATATCATTATTTACACTTTCACATGCATACTGTCATTCTCATCTTTGTTGTTGTTACCCAGACTGCCTCCATTGGGTTCATTCCGATTCAATAATTTATGTTTGTCCAAGACAATGGTTCCCAAACCTTTTTTTCTCTGGGCTGCATTTTCCGATTGAAAATTTGTTCGCACCTCACCAAATTTTATGTGATAAAAAGTATATTTAAAAATAAAAAAAAATAAAAAAACAGAAAGTGGGTTAAAGGGAGATAACCGTGGATTCGAAGTCAGAACATTATCATTGATAACTCTCTCCTCCAATTTTCGGACCGTAGTTACTATATTCTTAATACTTGATGTAATGCAAAAATATCGCAGTGATAAAATCTGTCAATAATTATATATTTTTATATATTATATATTTATACTGGGACTCAAACATGCAATTACAATTTTAAATTTTGAAATCATATTTATTTTTGGCATATGAATTTTTTAAAAGTGTTTCAAAATCTTTGATTATCTTTCAATCCTTCTGCCTCACCTGCTATCCTCATCCACCGCACACATAAGGCACGCCGCACCGTTTGGGAACCACTGGTCTAAGATAAGGAAACTTCAGCAGAAAAACTGCATACTTGGTAATTTGCTGACAGAAAATTATCTGCTCATAAAATATAGGGGAAATTTTTTAGTATTTAATTTTTCAGATTAGCATTCATTAGACCCACAACATTTATCAGAATTGAAAAATACTGATTTTTGATCATTTTAAAAGGGTGTCCTGTTTATAATATAAATACAGTGTGAAATCGATCACTGACTTTATAAAGTGTTAACTTTGCCTTATTTTTTACTGATGTTGCCCAATCTTTAAATAAATTTTTTAATAAGTTTTTTGCGAAATGTAATTGCATTTTTTGTCTTTGACTTAATTATGAAGGAGAAAACGTATGGAGATAAGAAATATTTATCTTAAATGAATCCTTCCATTAGGAGTTTACCTCTTCCAATATGTTACCGCAAAAGGTGTGATATTTTTTACATTAAATAGCCGCGAAAATCTCTTGAAGTTATAAAAGTTAGGGTATAAAATACAGTTTGGCAATATGGTCCGAGCAGTGGCGAAGTAGCCAGGAAGTCATCTTCTCCAATGACAAGTGGGCTCCTGATGGAGTGAGCCTCTGTATCAAATAAAAATTCAATAAAGAATCAAACACAGGAGAACTGTTTTGGAATAAAAAGAAATAAGAACTTTCTAAAATCATCTGCACACTATGAGTTAATCAAGTCTAATGTGAGAAGAAAATTTCAAAGCTAAAGATCATAAATCCAAGAGGTTAACAACTTCGCTGTCTGAGGAGAATTTAGAATCATACAGATTGCTCTCCATTAAAAAGGAATGATGAATTGGATGCAGAAGCAATTATTGGCAAATTCTCACGCTCATCTGGTGAACACAAATGGCATTTCTTAATATAATGGACTGCATGCAATGCTCTATTGTGTTTTTGAACGATCTGTTAATGAGTCAATTGTGCAGTAAACAATTTTAAAATATCAACCAATTATTTAAATAAAAAATTCAATTATAACATTCTGTATTTACATTTGATATCTACTGCCAGTAATATTTACATGCACAATGTTCTACTGGGCTTAGGATGGAAAGATACTTTATATGAGACTGGGCGCTGAAAAGTCGAATCGACACAAGAAGTGGTAAACTTAACAACTGTTTTATTCAGACTGATACTGGATCCAATTTGCGTCCAGCATTTACTAGTGGGACCGGAAGTACTTACAATCATCATTATAATCGTCATAATCAACATTATTAATGCTTTTATAAACACAGAATGTAATTACTAATATACAATTTTTCCACAAAAATTTTAATGGTACCGTTTTTTGTTGTTTTTTTTTTTGTATTTTTTTTTTCATATTTAATTTTTGAAAATTTTATTTGTTATGAAAGTTTAATGATAACATTGTCTCCTGACAACCAATGTTTTAAAAACCCAGTCGGCCACTGGATCAAGATATTAATGAAGTAGTATATTGCATAGCCCCACACAAATTTATTGAAATTGAAAGTTAACGTAGGCAAACGCTTCTCATGCTTACAGTTAATTTAATTTACACTTTGCATGTGAAAAAATAAATCGATTTTGCAAAAACATATTTATTAGGAAATGGAGCAGGATTCAAATCCTTATCGATATGGCACACTGAAGGTGAATATGCATTAACATCCTGTGCTTGTCCAGGTGTCATCATAATTAAGAGGAAGCCAAAAAGAAATACACATTACTTTAAATATTTATTTTTACAAACTCAATTTGAAAAATGATGAAACTGCTCTCTATTAATCATTTGAGAGAAACCTTTCTACCTTCAATCAGCATAGCTGATGCTAACCTCCAGGAAAGTGACTCGTTGCGCCTTCTCGGGTTAACATTCTAGACTAACATGAAATGGAAAAAAAATTGCTAGACAATTTTTCTCTCCAGAATCTATCTTACATATCTATAAGTCTACCATTTGCCCATGCTTAGAATATTGCAGTCCTGTCTTCTAATTATATATTTAGAGACTCTTGATAAAATCCAAAGAAGAATCAGCAATATTATTGGTTCTGATCTGACATCTCGGCTTCAGTCACTTTCCCTCTGCCGTAAAGTTGCTTCCCTATGCCTTTTCTATAGATACTTTCATGATAATCTTTCGGACGCTATCTTCGCTATGGTACATGAACTTTATGAATTTAAGCATAGTACAAGATTGCCAACACTGCCTCATCAATTTACAGTTGAATTGACTAAATGTGACCATTATTTCTATGCTATGGACGGTCTCCTTGTTTAAGTTGGTGAATGCTGCCATAATCCTTGCCTTCAGTTCAATCCACGACTTTGGTCTCTCGCTCAACTGCGCCCCACGCATAATAATCAAGGGGGTTGCAGTCTGGGGAGTTAGATGGCCAGATTTAAGGGGTGATGTGGTCGTAGAAATTGTATGACGGCCATGACTGGGTTCTCCTATGTGTGGCATGGCACAGAGTCCTATTGCCAGACATAGGATCTCCTATATCTGTTCTGGTGCTTCTACTACATGTCTTGCGATTCTGGACAAAATTCAAAGAGTCTGTAATGGAATTGATTCTGACCTGGCATATTGAATTTAGCCACTTTCCCACCAACGTGACCTGGCTTCCCTCTGTCTTTTCTACAAATATTTTCATGGCAATTGTTTTGATGAACTGTTTTCCGTAGTGCCTTGACTGCGTGAATTTAAGCTAGATTTGCAACTGGGTCTCACCGTTTTATTGTTGAACTCGCTAGATGTAACCCTCTGTCTCCCTAAATCCTGTTCCTTTATTTTCCTTTTCCTTGCTAAAGTCTTCACATTCTCTTTTACCCCCTGTAATCCTCTGCATCCTAGTGGTATAATCGCCATGCGTGGCTGAAACAATTTGAAAACAATCAGTCACATTCAAACTTTCAATTCAAACTTTTAGAGATTATGTATATTAAATCTTTACAGCCTTCTCACTGTGAGCAGTAGAAGTGGCTTATTGGTCTCAGTGCAGTTTGCTTATTATATGCCTATGTGTATATATTGATATATTATTAATATACCAGTGTACCATTGCCGTCCAAATTCACGGCAAGAAGGAATGTATTATAAGTAATATGTATTATATTGTAAGTAATTTTCTTTTAATCCAATTATTATTTTTTTCTGAGAAACCAGATAGATAGATAGATAGATAGATAGATAGATAGATAGATAGATTGCTTTTTTAAGGTTAGTTTAATTTCTCAGTTAGTTATGTGACTGGAGAAACTGTTGTTATCTAATTTAATTAATATTTGATTAATGGATTTGGGGTCTCAATGTGAATTTTTTTTTAAAATTCATCTCACCTCCAAGCAAGGTAATAAAGCCACTAAGATGCAAGGAAAACATCTCTATCAAGGAGAGAGAACAGTAAAAGAACAGAAACTAAGAAAGCAGAAGATAAGTGTGAAAGAAGAAACTGTTAGCATAGAACTTACGGTTACATCTAGCAATTTCAACTGTAAAATGATGAGGCCTTGCCGCCAATCTAATACTACTTTTAAATTCATAAAGAGGAAAGCTTATTATAACAATTACCATAAAAATATTTATAGAAAAGGCACAATGAAGCTACGTTATAGAAATGGGAAAGTTAATGAAGCCAAGATGCCAGGTCAGGACTAATAACATCACAGATTCTTTGTATTTTATCAAGAATCTCTAACTATAGAGCAGAGCATCAGAACAGATGTGGCAGCAATATTCAATGCCTAGATGAATGGTAGAATTATAAATGTATATGATAGATTCTGGCTTACTCGATAGTTATAGCTTGCCATGTTTCCACTTAGTCCAAGTAAACACTGCCCAACCCAGGGATTGAACTGACATTTACTATGTCATCAAATTCAATGTTTTTATCCATTAGGCTAAAGGGTAAATAAAGTGTGCAGGTCAGAATTCCCCGTAGCTTAACCAGATCAACATACACCTGATGAAGGCCAGAGGGTACAATGACCGAAACGTTATGATAACAACAACAAAGATCAAGTCCGCATTGATCATTGTTGTTGCTGGGAAATGCTCAGCTACTTAGCACAACTTGTTTAACCTGTTGCTTTTTATTCTAACTTAATTGCGTTCATTGAATGTGAGTATTCAATGAATAAGCAAGCAAAAGCAAGAAAAATAATTTAATCTTGGCAATACCAGATATCCTTGCTAAAACAGATTACCACTAATTGCTTTCTACATAAATTCATTTTAGTTTCTACAGCCAAATGTTCTTTTGAGAAAACAAAAAAATAATCACATTTATCTTTCTTCACACTTGACTATTCAGGCTTTGTCTCAATTTTAATCTAGCCCCAAGATATCTTTCCGTGGGGTTGATGTAGAACAGTACATGATACTTTGTGATATATTTGCTTTGAAACTGCCTGCTTTAGGAATAACTGAAGCATCAAATTTATATATATATATATATATATATATATATATATATATATATATATATATATATATATATATATATATATATATATTTTCTACTTTTATGTTTTCTTAACATCTTTTTCGTTTATTTTTTTATTTCTCTCTTGTTCTTCATTCTTTCCCCTCATTCCTTTCTCTGTTCCCACCTTTTTTCCCTTTCTTTCTATTTCTATCACTTTCTCTTTCTCCTTCTTTTTTAACACTACCTTCTCTTTATCTTCTTTTTACCCATTCCTTTATCTGTTTTCACCTCTCTTTCTCTTTCTATTTCTATCTTTTTCTCCTTCTTTTTTAACACTACATTCTCTTTGTCTTCTTTTTCTCGTACCTTTATCTGTTTTTACCTTTCTTTCTTTCTTTCTCTCTTCCTATTTCTGTCTTTTCTCCCTCTCTTTCTCCTTCTTTTTAACACTATTTTCTCTTTGTTTTCTTTCTCCTATCTGTTTTCAGCTTTCTATTATTTTTTTCTTTTTCTATTTCTATCTCTTTCTCTTTCAACCCTACATTCTTTGTCTTCTTTTTCCTCATTCCTTTATTTGTTTTTACCTTTCTTTCTCTTTCTCCTTTCTATTTCTATCTTTTTCTCCCTCTCTTTCTCCTCCTTTTCCAACACAATTTTTCTTTGTCTTCCTTTCTTATCCCTTTATCTGTTTTCTCCTTCATTTTTCTCCCTTTCTATTTCTTTTTCTATCTCTTGTCTTGGTCATAATGACTTGTGACTTTGGCTGTTCACAGTTCTGTCTACCTACCCAGGTTGATAGCATCAAGAAGTTACCTTTCTGACAAATTAATCATGCTGGGATTTGAACCCAGTTCTCATGGCTGGAAAGCAAAACCCTAAATACTCAGCCACTTCCTCACACACACTTACTTACATACATAGGTTAAACAGCATTGGATGCCCTTGGAAGATATAGATTGACCAACACACTTGAATGCAGGATGGTCGAACTACCAATTACCATGGATGGCAGGGAAGGATGGCATTGTGATGTCAAGCAAATCTGAACATGGTTGAAACATTGATGATACAATGATGAGATAGTTACAGTTAGAGTTTAAATACTATTTACATAGTACAATGGATAAATTCTTGTCTAAATTATACAAAAATGAAAATAACACTGACATTACATTTTTACAGATCTATTTACCAAAATTACATAAAAATACCTTGAAATACTAAAGAGTAAAGTTATTCAATAAAATCAGAATTGGCTTCAACCACAGCCTTCAGACAACTTCAGAATCTCCTGTACCTCTTCTGGACGGTCTTCTTGTTTAAGTTGGTGAATGCTGCCATAATCCTTGCCTTCAGTTTATCTTTGGTATTACAAGGAGTTTTCTTGTTCTCTCATTCAACTGCACCCCCACACATAATAATCAATGGGGTTGCAGTCTGGGGAATTAGATGGCCATATATATATATGGGGTGATGTGGTCGCAGAATTTGTCTGAGAGCTATGACTTGGTTCTCCTGCTTGTGTGGCATGGTGCATAGTCCTGTTGCCAGACATAGGGTTTTCCAGCAGCCGCCCTCTTGATCCAGGGCAGCACTACCTCCTCAACACAAATAATGTAGACCTCCATATCGAGTCTGAGGCCCTCAGCAACAATTTTGGGAGTTCTTTTCTTAGCAGAATGGTCAGTGAGTTTTCTGAGCTGCCATACCTTCATGCACAAAATTAAAAATATTAAATGGCAACAATTTACCAATCGCACCCTACATATATATATATATATATATATATATATATATATATATAAGATATAGTTCTGGTTAGGCACGGTCAGGGGTGGTGAAGGGTTTTGTGGGCTCCCACTGAATCTATGATTCAGGAACCCACAAATCTATGATACTGGCTCCTCCACTGTATTACATCTTAATTTTCTGAATACTAATTACAGACAAGTCATAATAGATCATTCTATCTTAAATAAATCAACAATGTTTTTCAGCAACTTTTAACATCAACTTGAGATTTTTCTTGTTAAAAAAAGTGCATAGTGAAGAAAGACAGCTTGGAGAATTTGACACTCACAGGGCATACTGAAGATGAGAGAGGCAAAGGGAAACATTGAGGAATCTACGTAAACATACTTGTGTAAACAGATGGATGAACATGGACTGGGGGGGGAGGATAGTAAGAACACATACATTGGTTAGAGCTACAAAGGAATGGAAGATGTGAAGAGCTGTGACCATCCATTCTCACATGAATATGGCACATAAAAGGGGAAGATGGCTGTGTGGCTTTTTTTTGTTGTTCTTTTTTTTCACTTCTTCTTCTGAGCCGTATCCATTCAGGATGTTAGCAATCATGTCTCCCCATAGTTTTCTGTCTTTTGCAGCTATTAGTAAATTTTATCTTTTTGCTATCTCTCCTAAACCCTCTTCTGCCATCCATTTACACAAGCTCGTTAGATAGGTCAGCTGTTTTCCTCTGTCCCTCTTGCCTTCAATATGTCTGGTGAGTGTCAGATTTTCTAAGCTCTCTTTCCTCATTATGTGCCCTAGAAATTTCAGTTGCCTCTTTCTGATTCTAAGTGTACATTTTGTTTCCATTCTTTCTAAAGATCTTTTGCCCAATAATTGGCTCATGTTCTTCTTAGCATCCTTCTGTAGAACCACATTTCTTTTGCTTCAAAGTCTCTCTGTGGTAGCTGCCTAGCATTCCCAGTAATGTAGGAGGATTGATATTACATAACAGTTAAGTACACTTTTCTTTGTTTCAACTAAAATTTTCCTGTTTTTTAATTTTTTGCTGAGCTTTTGGAAGGCATCTTTCGCTATCCCTATGCATTTTGGTGTTGCAACCAAATATGAAATTTGTCCTATGGTGTTACGCAGTTGGACATGAAATGTTATGAGCTTGGCTATTGTGCAGTTATCATATCCATTGGTCTGTTATAGATCTCACTTCAGATGCCAAATAATTGGCATATGGATGAGTTTTTAAATGCCATGTGTATTCAAGACATAAGGAATCATGGCTTTTTACAGGCTTGTTATTGCACATTGTGCAGTTATCATATTCTTTCTTATAGATTTCACTTCAGGGATCCTAAAACGGCATATATATAATAGTTTTTGTCTTTTTTAACAGCCTCGTTCCTTGAGGACTTAGGCAACCATGACACGTTTCAATTTGCTTTTTTTGGGGCATTTTTCAATCATTATATTCGTGCTATATGCAGCAAGTTTATTTAGGAACTTGGATATTCTTCTGGAGAAAATATATCAAATGATTAAGGAGTTTTACAAAAATGATTTAATGAGTAAAGCCCAAGTAAAATTATTTTTTGTCTACGTTTTACTCGAATACCTTTTGAAATATACCTTATATTGATACACTCTATGAAGTTGAACTTGAAAAAGCTGCTGATGGTGATCCCAAATAAGGACTTTGCAAATGGTTATACATTGTGAAAGGGAGAGGTTGGAAAGGTTTCAGAGAATGCATTAAAAGATGCATCAGTGCTGTTGCTCTCGACGCTCTCTAATTTTCTCTTAATATTAAATGGCGTGGTATATTACAGACAGAATTTATATTTGTCATTTTTTGTTCACATTGCTCTATTCCAAATGCTATAAATTCTTATTCAAGCTTGAGGAGTTTAGAAAATTCTTCATGAAGTAAATTTCAGTTTGAGCAGAAAAGTAAGGTATTTTTTGCAGTTGGCAGCCATATTACCTTGAAGGCCAATGTACACCTGCATTTAATGCTCGCAAATTCCAATCTAGCATAAAGCATTCCTCTAAGGTTTATGGTGAATTTCATCACAAAGATTTTGTTTAAAAGTTAAGAAACAAATAAAGATGGCTGATGGTATGCAGCCTATGGATTCTTCCAATACACTCTCCAATTCACAAATATACAGAACCATTTTATATTTCCACTGACATTTTTATTATTCTTTAAGTCAATGTAGGATAAACTTAGACTTATTCTCATAAAAATATTCACATGATCTCCCCTTTTTCAATATTTTTGCTTTATGTTTTTTGCTTTGTTTTTTAATTTTTTTTATTTTTTGACATTCCACAGCAGGAGATGTTTTCTTATTTATTTGAGAAACTGAAAAAGATTATTTATCTATCTGAATATATATACACTAGCAGCATGGCCCGGCGTTGCCTCTGCTTGATTCAAGAATTGTACGACTCATACAGCAATCGCTATCACTTGACTTTAAATATTTTTGCCCTTCCTTGCCTTTAAAGGAGTGCCCTTTGCCATGCTGATGTGGCTACATACCTTACTTCTTGCCTATCTCACACTGCGAATTTTTTCTAAGCTCTATACTAAACATTAAATCTGTTACGAAAAAAGAACTAAACAAAATGAACACAAAACGATCAGCTTTAAAAAAGGACCCGTGACCAGAAAAACCGAATGAAAAAAGAATGTTAACAACAAATACTTTTTCACACCCAATCCAGTTCTGCAAAATCAGAATCAACATTGAGTTTAAGCAAGTGAATGAGCCAATTGGAGTAAAGTGCCATGCAGATTTAAATTTTTCCCACTTGTGACAAATGCAGCTATCAATTTTTTTTGCATGCTAGCATGATAGTAAACATTTGTGTCAGTCAGCTGTTGGCTCTCACGTGGGCCATTAGAATCTTCCTGCCTATTCGTGGCAGCCAGCTATAGGCTCTCACTCTGGCCAGTAGAAAATGGCTGCAAACTACATGAAAACTGCCGTAGAAGCATGAAAAAATCGATTATTTCCACTATCGATGGGAGTTGGGAAATGCAAAGTCAGTCATGGTCTTCCCGCTAACTTGGAGCATGTGCATGTAAATTTTGGTGCAAATCCATCAAAAATTGCAGCCATGCATTCGTTACACACACACACACATCCTGCCTTTTATATATATATATATATATATATATATATAT
>OZ038478.1:33448070-33493070 GCA_964036315.1 Acanthosepion esculentum | reverse complement strand
AAAGAGTACTGAATTACTGAACTTAAAGTTGCATAAAATTTCCACCTCAACCTAATGTGTAATTTCTCACTTCAATTTACGACTGATCAGTGGTTATTTTCACTTAACGATGAACTAGAAATTGTGCTGCCTGTGAAACAGCAATGATTAAGGTAGAAAAACTTTATTTTCCATCTTCTTCAAATTCCCAGCCCTGAAATTATTGAGACACTTGACAAGTTTGCATGTAGAAAACTGTTGGTTCCGTGTGTAATAAAAGTGAAAAATGGTAATTGTAAAGGAAGCTAGGAGAATAGACGTTTCTATACAGGAAACATTCAGCATTCATTGACCAAAAATTTATAAAATCTTTCTTTTAAAATATTTCTTTTGGAAAATATGTTTCTCAAGTCAACTAACCGTTATAGCTCTTTCTAATACTGACAAGTGTTTCCTTCCTAACCTTTTGTTTAAGGTATCATATTGAATACTGTTGCCATACATGGTCTGGTGTCCCTGCTGTTCATCTCGAGGTCCTTGACTAAATCCAAAGATGGATATGTAATGTGATAGGTCCTGACTTGAGATCTTGACTCCAGTCACTTTCTCACCAACATGATGTGGCTTCCCTCTGTCTTTTCTACAAATATTTTCATGGTAACTACTCTGACGAGCTATTTTCACTAGTGCCTCAACTGCATGAATTTAAGCATGCTACTAGTTTGGCATCTCAGTCCCACCCCTTCACTGTCAAAACAGTTAAATGTAACCATCTCTTCTACTCCAACAGCTTCTTCTCTCGCACTTCTTGACAGTGGAACTTCCTTCCTCTTACTTGCTTCCCTGATAACTCTAATCTTCAAATATTCAAATGTAATGTCAATCAACATCTTCTGATGCCTTGATCTTGATCCCCGTCCTTCTCTCTATCCTTTCCTCAAATACCTCTCTTTACTCTTACTTTCACTCTCTGTAACCCCTTGTGTGCTAGTGGCACTCCTCCCATGCTTGGGGTGAAATGCTTAAAAAAAACATGGAAAATCACAATTTTCTCCTCTAGTTACATGCCCTATCCATTATAGGTTTTGTTATATCTAGAATTCTTCAAGTTTCTTTTATTTGGTAAAGTTCTTTTTTGTAATTCTGTAGAGCCAGTCTGCAAGATCTGACAAAGGAAAGTCCTCTTCAAGACACACAAGGTTCACTCACTCGAATCTATTTTAGAATATTGATCTGAGAAATTGGCTGGAAAAATGCTGGACTTTATAAAGTTAGCTTAAAGATTATCAATTCTGAACCTGCATCCAGGGACTTGTAGAATTCTTGAAGGGTCCATTATATTATATTTGAGGTAAACCCTCACATTTGATACATAATGTAACATTTATTAATATATTCTGAAATTAATAAACCCAAAATTTCAATTTCAGCTCGTCAATCTATTTACGGACATAAATTCTTCAAAATTAAATTTGTCCTGATGCTATGAATTCTCCAAAAGGAGATTTTAAACAAGTTATAAATATTATATTTTCATATCATTGAAACTAATTTTCTTGTCTTTGTTTTCACCAATCCTTTAATCAAATACAAGGGTGGGACAAAAAAAGTTCATTGGCTGACTATAAAAGAGTGATGCCAGAACCATGAAATCTTGCATGCATCAATTTCAACTCTTCTTATTAATAACTGCGTTATTTCTTTCCAGGTAAACTGATGTCTAACTATTCAAAGAAGACTTCAAATGTAACTGCTAACAATTTCTCTTGAAAATGGACAAAATTTGGCATCATGGTATTAACAAACACCTGCAGAAAAAGGGTTTAGTCAAAATCATTCATACTGACATGGTTACTACGTTAGGGGATGATGCCCCAGCTTTATCAACTGTGCAAAAGTGGGCAGGTGAATTTAAAATGGGAAGGGAGAGTCTTGAATATAACCAAAGGTCTGGATGTCCTGCAACTACCACCACCAATGAAAACATTGATTGTATTCACCACATGGTGATGGACGACAGGCAATTGACTATAAATCAAATAGCCAATGCTATTAGCATATCCCATGAGAGAGTAGAAAATATTCTGCACAATGAATTTGACATGACAAAGGTTTCAGCTCAGGTGGGTTCTACATCTTCTGACACCTGATCAAAAGCACACAGGCTGATCATATCATGGGAAAATCTGACATTGTTTGAAACAGATCCAGCTGGTTTCCTTCAACATTTACTAACCTTAGGTTGAGTGTTGGGTTCATCACTTTGAATCAGAGACAATCCATGCGGTGGAAACACTCCTCCACACCTGCTCCAAAGAAGGCCAAGCACGTTTCAATGCTCTGGCACACAAGTCCTTGGTTTCAATGGCTGCTGAGTATGACTGTGGCTTTGAACTGGTTGACCACCCTTCTTATTCTCCTGATTTGGCCCCTTCTGACTATTATCTGTTGCAGGGAAAGTGATGGTCTTGGGTCTTTGGGGATGCAAAAGGCATTGTGTTTATTGAATAACTTCAAAAGGGTCACGCTATCAATGGAGAGTAATATGCCAATTTGCTGAGGCAGTTATGAAAGGTTATCAATACGAAATGCCTAGGGAAACTGATGGGGGTATTATTTCATCAGGACTATGCTCCAGCACTCAAGTCCTTGGTTTCAATGGCTGCTGCATATGACTGTGGCTTTGAACTGGTTGACTACCCTCCTTATTCTCCTGATTTGACTATCATCTCTTCCTGAACAAGTAAAAACACTTGGCTGAGTACCAGAGATGATGATGATGGTCCTATTTGCTGCTGATGACCTTTTTAACCAACAGGATGAACAGTCGTCTTTGAACTGCCTGATATCAGTTTACCTAGAAAGAAACAATGTAGTTATTAATATGAAGAGTTGCAATTAATGCATGCAAGATTTCACAGCTCTAGCATCACTCCTTCATAGTCAGCCTATGAAGTTTTCACCCCCCCCCCCCCCCGCATAAACCTAATGTCTTTACTCAAGCGGTGGAGCTGCATGAGTATTTTAAAGCAAAATGTTCCTTGGCAAAATGTTCCTTGGCAACCGTGTTCAATTCTTAGTGCTAGTAGGGCTGAAAAGTCACTTCTTCTGGTTCAGTGGAAGAAACAGAGAAACAACATAAAAGTGAATTAAATTAGTGAGTATTAACTGATATTGATTATAGCCTAAGCATAGAAAAAGAAGTTAGAACAATCCACTCCTGTAGACTGAATAAAGGGTTATGTTGGAAATTCCAAGAAGGTTACTACATACAAAGACAGACACCTGAAGAATGCAAGAGGGTACAAAGTCTGAAACATTTTGAGCTTTTTGGTCTGATATATAATATATAATAATGATAATTCCACAGTCTGAACAATGTCAATAATGTAAATAATTACAATATCTTATTTAAGAAATGCAGACGGATGATAATTCCTCATTTCAAAACTCCAAGAAAGTAGACATGCTGCCAATGTAGATGTAGAAAAGCTGTTAACCTTTATCAAAAGAAGGTGATACTATATGTATGGTGACATTGAAAGAGAGGCTTTTAATATGAGATCCTTCCAGCAAACTAAAGGATTGATTTGAACAAGGACTGCTCCGAATTAGAGCAAATCAACAAAAATTGTTTCAAACTAGTTAAGATATTAATTGCAATATTTCACCAGGATAATGCTAAATAATGTTTCTTTGATAACAAGGGAAAATTATTTGAACATGACTAGAAAGTTTTCACTTATCTGCCATTATTGTTTTGAAAATTAGCAAAAAAATATGTAATTATTTTAAAAATTCTTATAATTAAAACTTTGTAAGTGTTATTTTTTTTTTAAACTGTTGTATTAAGCATGTTATTAATTACTAGAAGAGACATCTATCTGTTTGCTCAACACTTAATTAATGTCTTCCTTAATTAACCTGTTAAGTGCTAAATGGGGTTAATTATGTAACTTCCCATTTCTGAAATTCACACTTTGACTCCATTTTGTCCTCTGCACAATCCTGCTTTCCAGGGATATTATTACTGTCTGGGGAATCTCTAGTTCTCTCTCAGCCATTAAAAATAAAGAAAAATAAAAGAAAATTGATTAGAAGCTGGTAGAAAAAATGAGCCTGAACTCTGCTAATGTCTAAGATTTTAGCAACAAGAACATTTTATTTTGGTGTCATTAAATGGTTTTATTTTCATAGTTACTGCTGAAATGGCACCTGTATAAGACAGAGGTGTTGCTAAATCCGTCTGGAATTAAAAGACCTACAATCAAAGAACATTAGAAAGTTCTTGGGTTTTAATTGAAGCCAGTTCAATTCGTATCAAACTTATTTAAATTCTTTTTTCAAACGCCAAATTTTCTGACAGCAGAGATTTATCGCTTACTAGCAAGGTTACCAGGTGTTGCCTGTTTATTATATCAAAATAACACAAATTAAATTGTAATTAATATTGTTCATCATGAATTTGTACCTTCTAATTTACATTATTTATATTTGGACTGTTGTCCTCATATTTGCTGTATCATAACATTTCAACTGTTGTGCCCTCTGGACTTCCTCAGATGTATATCAATCGGGGTAACCTACAGGGAATTTTGAACTGAATCCTTTATTTAATCTATGACATAAGCAGTGGAACGAGAACAGTCTGTCTCCATAAAATAAATAAAAGGTTCAGTTTAGAATTGCTTGTAGATTGATATATACCTGAGGAAGGCTGGAGGACACAACAGCTGAAACGTGATAACAACAACAAAGATGAGGACAATAGTCTGAATATAAATAATGATAATTCTTCATCCCAGAAATTCAGACAAAATTTGTACCTTCTTGTTTTATGTCCCTTCAGGCCGTAGACGATCATGGCTCTCCACAGCTTCCCATCCTCTTTAGGTCGAAGCAGTGTTTGGCCCCTTACTATCCCTCCTTGTCTCTGTTCTGGAATCCATTTACACAAGCTTGTTAGGTTAGTTACACATATAACTTTTCATCTGTCCCTCTTGCCTTTGGCATGGCTTGCGAATGTCAAATTCTCTAAGCCCTCTTCCCTCATTATATGTCCCAATAATTTCAACTGTCTCTTCCTAATTTGAAACAGAAGTGTCCTTTTCATTCTTCTTTCCCTTAAAACATCCCCATTGTTCACATGTTTCATCAATGGCATTTTCAGTATTTTTCTGTCAAAGCATTATCCCTCCTCTTCATCTATGAGAAAAGTGTCCAGTATTCACTGCCATTTAGGAGAGTTGTGGTATTATTTGAATATAATACATTGGCAAGTATCTTTTCATTTTCAATTTAATTTAATTTTTGGCCATTGTTTATTTTAAAATCATTTAATGTTCTAAGGTTTATGCATATAAATAAAAGAAACTCACTTATTGTTTTTATTAAAATTTTAGATTTTTCTTTAGTGTTTTTATATAAAATAAAAAATTTATAAATAATTATTTTTTAAAAATTATACTTTATGAAACAAAAAGAACTGAATTACAATGCATTCATTCATTACTTATTTACTAATTTTATCACTGTTTATTTTTTTATTTATTATTTGAGTTGTATCTCATGCTTTTGAGATAAAAGAGTGAAGACAAACTCGTAGGTAAGTAATGAAATAGAAGGTTTACTACATGAAGGTACACTTAGCAATTGACCTTATGGTAACTCTAGTCAACTTTGCTTAACTCTGCTTATTTACATAAATGGACAATTCCATTCATTTATGTGCTATATGAAAATTTGTCAATCAATACAACCCAAGCAAGGTAATAATGCCACTAAGACGCAAGGGGCTACTGAAAGTAAAGATGAAGGAAAACCCAAAATAGTATAAATTTCAGAGTTTAGACGGAAACATTAGAAGTATAGTGTTGAAGTAGGATTTTGAAGGAACTAGAAACCCAGTCTTGAACAAGAAACAAGAGATAAACCTCTACTGCTGTTCAAAAGACTGGGGAGGAGTGTTAACCGGGTAATAAGCTAAACTATCTACTCCTATTATAGTTATTATTTGAAAGATAATAAAATGTCATCAGATTTTAAATTGGAAATGATAAAATATCGGTGTAAATTTCTGTCTTTAAGTATATTGCATATGTTCTGATCTACAAATAAATCCACTTATATGAAGAGTACAGAAATAAATTGTTAAACAAAATCTACCTTGGGACAGGCTGTCCAGAATAAGTAGGGTTTTAAGGGTCTAAATATTGAAGTTTGGGAGTTCACGCTAGACCCATATGATGTTTATTATAGAATAAGCCTAGAATGGGCTGTTGCTCAGCAAGTAGCAGCAGAAGTAGTAGTAATAGTGGTAGCAGTAGCAGTAGTAGTAGTAATAGTAATTATTCTCCTCCTCATCATCCTTCTCCTCATCCTTCTCCTTCTTCTTCTTCTTCTTCTTCTTCTTCTTTTTCTTCTGTGGGAGTGAATGATTATAGGTCTCCACAATTTCCTATTCTTTGTAGCAATTAGCTGTGTTTATCATTTTATTATCCCTCCCAGTACCTCTTCTTCCATATCCATTTGCCCAAGCTCGTTAGGTAGGTTATTCACTGTTTTCCTCTGTCCCTCTTGCTTCCAATATATCTTGTGGGTGTAACTTTTCCCAGCAGTGTTCTAGAAATATCCACTATCTCTTTCTGATTCCAAGTATTAGTATCCTTTTCATTTATATTTTCCACTTATGGAAATGAAACTGTAAGAAAGTGGTGCCGCCCAGGCCCAGCAACAGGGACAGGGACCTGTGACAGTTTTATGGGACTTCACAATACACACAGACAGAACAATCAAAGCTAATTGCCCTGACATCGTGATTAGAGACCGCAAAGCCAAAATGTGCCTCCTTATTGACATGGAAGTCCCTACAGACTGAAATGTATCTTTGAAAATCTTCAAAAAACTATCAAAATACAAGGACCTTGAAATCGAAATCTAGAAAATGTGGCACATAGTGACATTAACAATTGCAGTTGGATACCTCAGATTGATTGGAAAAGATTCCAATAGACTCATTGAAGGAATCCCTAGTAGCCTATCCATTAAAGAAATACAAAAAATTGTACTAACAAGTACAGCCCACACCTTACGAAGGGTTTTATCTATTTAAAATATGTGTGATTTTTTTTCAAAACTGCTCAGTGAAAAATACCATGATGCCATTTCTGACCTTAGGTCTCTGGTCAGGACCCGGAAAGAAATGAGTATAGATCAGAAACCTAAGGAAATATAATAATAATAATAATAATAATAATAATACACACTGGCAAAACAATCAAAGATAATCACCAAAACATCATGATTAGAGATCACAAACACAAAAAGTTCCTGCCTCCTTATTGATATGGCAGGCCCCTGCAGACTGCAATGTATCTTTGAAGATCTTCAAAAAGCTATCAAAATAAAAGGACCTTGAAATTGAAACCTCAAAAATGTGGTACATGAGAACATCAACAATTCCAGTTGTAGTTGGAGCCCTCGGATTGATTAGAAAAGATTCCAATAGACTCACTGAAGGAATCCCTGATAGCCCATGCCTTAAAAAAATACAAAAAATTGTTCTCACGTGTAGAGTCTACACCTTACGAAGGACTTTATCTTTGTGAAATATGGGTGATTTTTTTTCTTTCTTTTTTAAATTGCTCAGTGGAAAATGCCATGATGCCATTTCTGACATTAGGTCTCCGGTTGCGAAAGAAATGAGTACACACCAAAAACAAAGGAAATAAAATAATAATAATAATAATAATAATAATAATAATTAAAAAAAAAAAAAATTTTAGATAACACTGGATTTCAACCAACCATAATTTCAATGAATACCTTAAGGTACACATTCTGAAAAACCCACTGACAATTCAACTCTGACAACACTTAAAATATAATTACATATACAAATTACTAATGCCTCACCCCAGGGGAATGAGTAAAATGAGAAGAGAGTGCCATATGAATCATACTAAAATGTTTGATTAATTGCCCTTAATAACTAATCAACTGAAGGAATATTTTCAACCCTATTATCTTACTCCTGTTTCAGTTGCATTCCATTCACACTGGATGTAGTTCATTCACTTTCTCATATTGATTACTAGTACAGCCATCTTTCGCAATACCAGCAACGCTTATACAAAGACTTTTTTTTTTTTTTAATATTTTTATGCTTGTATGCAATTTTTAAAAACATAACTTGAAGAAGAGAGACATTATTATTTTATTTTTTGTTTCACCATAAGTCAGGCAGTAAACCCACTAAGATGTGGGGGGGGTTACATAGTGTGAAAGAATACAAGAAACAGAAAAAATTCCTGAAAGAATGCGACATTCTGAAAGAAAGTAATTACAATAGTAATGAACAGATCTCTTTCTTATTTGTAAGGATTTTGCTATTAAGAAATTGAGAAAGAACAACTCCATAATGAGGAAAGAAGGGTTAGAAAATCTGACCCTCACAGGACACACTGAATGTAAGAGGGACTCAGAGAAACAAAACTCTACCTACCAAGATGGTGTAAATGGATAGTATGTCCGAGGGGTGGGGGATAGTAAAATACAAACATTGCTAACAGCTGCAGAGGATAGGAAATTGTGAAGAGCCATGATTGCATACATCAGTTAGATATACAGCACATAGAAGATTAAGAAAGTATTCCAATAATTTAAATGAAAATGTTGAATTTCATTTTACATTTTACTGAAGATGAGTATCTGTTATCATTGTTCAGAATCACGCTTTTTTCCCACTGACCAAACCAGACTATTTTTTTTTGTATAAATATTTTACTCTACTTAATCTTGATACTAAATACTATGACTGTCTTGTATTAAAAGCTTAAAACAGGCAGAATCTGCCATATATCACTGACTGTTTACCAAAACCTTACAAAAGATTTTAAAAGATGTTGAAATAGGTCAGTACAAAATAAAATTAATGCACACAAAAAAATTGATACTTTAGGGAGATAGTCTCCAAATAAAGTATTATATAAGTAAATTCTAAACACTTCAAATAACAAATTTAGTATAGGAGATAAAGAAGTTTGCATACAGTCACACTGTGTGACTGGATCGGTATGAAAACTACTATCATGAAGTGCTAAACCAAAATATAGCAGTTCATATAGAAAAAGCACCCATCATTAGTTAATCATAAAGGCATGTTGCACTAACTAAGGAAATTTAGCCTCATCCTCCTTACGCTCCTGACTATGCTCCATCTGACTATCATCTTTTCAGATCCTTGCAACATTTTTAGAGGGGAAAATAGTTTATTAACTGTGCAGAGTCTATAACACATCATTGGTTAATCATAAAGGCATGTTGCTTTTAAACAACAATGCAATGTCACTCAAGGAAAAATTGTGGCACTTTCTATGGGAGTTTTGCTTTATCCTCTTTACTCTCCTGACTATGCACCATCTGACTATCATCTTTTGAGATCATCGCAACATTTTTTTTAAAGGGAAAGCAGTTTATTAATTGTTGAGAGGCTATAACTGATACCAAGTGATTCTTTGCATCAAAACTTGAAGAATTTTATGTCCCAGGGATCAATGAATAGCCAATTAGATGGGATTATATTATTGCTAATGATGGGAAAATATTATTATATTATAGATTAAATATATCAGTTAAGGAAAAAAAAGCATTTGTTTTTTTTTTTTCAACTTCAAAATAAAACAAGACTTACTTTCCTAGTCCGACATTGCATGGTTACTTTGTTTCTAAAATTAAGTTATAATAAAATAATATTTTCTTATATTTTCTGCTAATGTTTTCTTCAGCACTCCAAACACCAAAATAGAATCATGCCATTTAACTTTCGTCTTTCTGATGCATTTATGTGTTATGCTGCAAAGAAGTAGTGACATTGGAAGATATTTTGCAAGAATCAGCTTTTATCGAAGCTAAAAATGTCACAGTTGTAAATCGAAAGCAATTTCAAAATCATCTTGGATTCACCATTTAATCCTTTTTTGCTTTTTCAAACTTAAGTAAACAAGTTATGTTTGCTTAAATTAAGCCTTTTCCCTTACGTACGTGCGGTTATAATGCATTTTTTCTTCATTTTTGCTTTGATTTCTGAAGTTTACATTGATATTTCTTTTCTTTGTTCAATGTTTACAAACATCTGGTTTATAACAATTAGTGACCCATGAAAATACGGATGTTTTTCTGACACTGTGGTCACCATTGTATAAACTCCTATGTGTGGGCTCTTCACACATATATCCTGATAGAGCATTCGACCAATGGCGGGAGATATCACAAACAACTAGTAGCCAACTTTTTGTTCTATGTGCCGTGTCCCTTAAGTATGAGAGCGATCATGGTTCTCCACAACTTCCTATTCTTTGTAACTCTTTACATTTTTTATCCCCTTACTATTCCACCCAGTTCATGTTCTGCAATTCATTTACGTAAGTTCATTTGTTATGTTACATGATGTTTCCCTCTGGCCCTCTTGCCTTCCCTACACCCTATGAGTGCCAAATTCTTTAAGCTCTCTTTCCTCATTATGTGTCTTAGAAATGTCAAGTATCTCTTTCTGATTCTAAGTATAAGTGTCTTTTTTTGTTCCCATTTTCTTTAAAACCTTGTTTTTGCTCACATATTTTTGTCCATGGTATTCTCAGTGTCCATTTGCAGTACCACATTTCTGTTATCTTGTCTTCTCAAGCAAGCCATATAGGAAGATTGATATTATATATCAGTTGATTACTCTCTTATCTTTCTTTCCAACAAATCTTTCTGATTCTTAGTAGTTTGCTTAGCTTCTGGAAGGCATCTTTTGCAATTGCAGTGCATTTTCTGATTTCTGAGTCACATATTCTATCACCTGTTATAACACACTTTTAAATCAATTCACCTCAAGTAAGGTAATAAAGCGACTAAAACACAATCGGTTACTGTGAAGAGAATGAGAAGACTTTTGAAAGAAACAGAACCCAATCGTAAATAGGGAACAAGGGATAAACCTCTACTCCTGTTCAAAAGACCGAGGAGGAGTATGAACTAGAGGAAAGGCAAACATACCTGCTCTTAGTGAAGAAGAAAAAATAAAATAAAACTTAGTCAATAAAATGTCAGAATCATAGAGTTGAAGTAAATTCTATACTTCTTTTCAGAAGAGTGGGGAGGAGTGTGAACCGAGCGATAGGTGAACTTATCTACTTCTATTAGGGAGAAAATAAAATTAGGAAATAAAATTTCAGAGTTCAGGTGAAGACATTAGAAGTATAGAGTCAAAGTAGAACTGAAAACCCAATCCTAAACAGGAAACAAGGGAAAATTAGACGTATAGAGGTGAAATAGAACTGGAAACCCAATCCTAAGCAGCAAACATGAGATATGTTAAATAATATTTTAGCAGACTATTATTTTTTAGAGGAAGTTTATCTAATAGTCATGAACCATGTGATAGGCAGATCTATTTATTTCTAATAAAAATATTAAAAATCGAATCACGACACATAGGCTGAGATGTTTGAGGTATACAGTTAACCTAACATGTGATTCCAGTGTAGATGTAGTATCTTTAAAAATTCAGTTTGCAATTAAATTTGTAGTTTATGAGTTGTGTTGTCACATTGGTAAAAACAGGGAGCCATGCTTATACTCTTGTTCATACAGTACTTTGGGATATTTTTGTCAATTAAGCGCACTGTTGGACAAGTATACAATGACGGCGATGTACAGTTCTTTCACTGATCTCATCAAGACAATCGCTCCTTTTTCTATTTACATTTCATTCCCCAACCAAGATAGAGGAAAGAGTGGTGGGACTATTTGGGGAATGGACAGTATGTTATTAGCTATAAAGTTTTAAACTTCTTAGATTGTTAATTTTCTGTACTTGCTTGATTTTGACATCTCCAATTTCTAGCTCACATCTTGGGCTGTTCCTTTTGCTAACGACCATACATTCTGGCTTTTTATAATTGATAGTTAGTTTTTTCTTCCCACTATCCATTACAATATTTTTGATTTTATAACAAAGCAATAATCATCATCATCTTTATTTGTTCTGTGCTCTTGTTGTTGTGCATCTCCCCTGAGAAATGTATTCACTTCACTAGCAAGATTAGTTTGCAAGATGAACTTCATAACCTGTTGTGATACAACAGACACTCAGCATAATTTACTTTGTTCTACTTTTAAATTGCATCAATAGACATTGGATGTTTGATAGTTTACATCATCATCATCATCACTACAAACATGACCACACCCATGATCAGGTGTTTAACTTTTGGAAAGCATCTTTTGTTGTTCCAATGCATCTTCAGATTTTGGTGTTACATTTTCTGCCATCTGTTCCCAGATAGTTAAATTCCTGTACTTGCTTGATTTTGACATCACCAATTTGTAGCTTACATTTTGGGCTGTCGCTTTTGCTAACAACTGTACATTCCGGATTTTTTTGTCACATCTCTTATAACACATCTTGAATAGTTCATTTTCTGTACCACTCCCTTTCATCTCACAATTGTGGTTCATGTTGACATTCAAGACAGAATAAGTGCAATGGCTTTCTGGTTGCTTTTGTGCCTTTTAAGATCATGAGGGATGTTTAGGTTACACCGTCCCTCCACTCAGTGGTGGATTTGTTTTTGAAGTCACCTTCTTCTAGCCAATGGCTAAAGAGGCAGAACCCACAAGGTGGTTTGAATTCAGAGTTTCCTTCTCGTAGACTAGTTGTCACCCAAGGCTCTTGAACCCAGTCTATCCTGCTATCTTACAGATAGTTGGGAGAAGAAGAGATGGTTTTATACCAATTTCAAGTGAATGTAATGAACTCGATTGGAATTCGAACTCGGCCTTCAGATTTCTCAATCCAAAACGCTAACCATTATTCCATCGTGCTTCCACGTCGCTGGTTGAATAGATTCTGTGAGAAGGACGATTTTACGACCCTCTCTGTTTTTGTGTACTTGCTCAATTCATTTTCTAAACGCAAGCAGGCGGTTTGTTCCCACCAAATGTTCTGGATTATAATGTCTGTCTTTGAGAAGAAAGAAAAAAGAATTAGAGTCACTTGAGTTGCATTGATTTTGGCGGACGTTATAGGGAACACATCACGTGTTCGTATAGCTTGAATAATTAACCAATCAAACGATTCTATTTAGTTTTCAAATCTCCAAAGCCTATAAGCTGTTAGTTAATCCGAAATGAAAGAGCGTAAATAAATTCACTCGCATAAATAAAATTAAAATAGGACCGACTTCAAAAGGACCCAGAGCCAATGAATCTTCCACTCGTGTGCAAACCAGCTGCTTTCTTGTCAGTACTCTTTGACAAACCGAACGTTTTTATTTAAATGACCCGAAGCCAAACTTAAAATTGTGAAATCTAAATAATATTTTTCCAGAACACTTTTAAGTTGTTCTCATTTATGTGTATGTTTTAACTGTTTATATATATATATATATATATATATATATATATATATATATATATATATATATATATATATATATATATATATATATATATATCTTTTATGTGGTACGTGATCAATTTATATAACATAAATCATTTTTCTACTTTCGATGTCTAATTATTACCTGGATTTTAAAAAACTTAACTAATTTACTACCTGATGATGATCGAACGATACGATTGAAAGCCCTGGCTAGTAGAAAAATAAGACCACTCAACACCAGAATTTATAAACAAGGATCGTACCATTCAGTAACGGATATGATGTTGATTATATTTTATTATTAAATGTTGTTAGCAGGAGTGATTCTTGCCATAATTAGCTTCATTATTTGTTATTCGTATGAATGATTTATGTTATATATATATATATATATATATATATATATATATATATATATATATATATATATATATATATCTTTCGTTAAACATGACAGACAACGAAAATTTTATTAATTTCTTATTTAGCCTTTCCAGGGTCCTTACATTTTTCCGTTTGCTGGGTGTGAGTGAGTACAGAACCTCCAGCCCAACACACGATGACCAGGAATAACGCTGCTACTATAATTCACGAATAATACATCTGACGCAGTCAAAGCGTGAAAATGAACTGCTCCAAAAATCAACCCCCTTGAAAATTCTTAAAGAAGTGGACGAAAGCGCTTGGGACAATCGACAATATGGACAGTTTTTGGTTTGTACTCATTCACTACCAGCAAACGCTAGAAAAACTAAATAAAAAATTATAACAATTTTTCTTGTCAGTCATATTTAACAAAAGATATTTCAAAGAAAGGTTGTTACTCAAATATACATTACCATCTACGCAACTGCAATTCACAACTTTTTCCATTTCACTGAAACGAGCATTAAACACTTCTATTCCGTTCTCACTCTCTTTTCTTTCATTTATTTCATTGAAACCAAATAGCTTCACTTTTATGTCTTGTTCCGTCTTTCTGCAATATCAAAATGGATTATTTATGAGCTATTGGTATGGTGTCACAGTCGTGCTAACTAAAGAAGGAAAAAGCAGAAGATATTTCTCCATTTCTTAGCATCATTTTATCCCTCTTTCTCTTGGTTATTGTGCACTGTATTTTAATTCATCAATTAAGATGTGATGAGAGCGGTACGAAAACCGGTCAGCTCATTCTAAATTTGTTTTCTCTTTAATTTTATTATTTCTATTTCCGGTGGTTGTAGTGGAGTTTCTTTATTTTTCTTACATTTATTTTTCGTTTCCACTTCTCCTCCCGCTACACATTATTGAATATGTCTGTTTTTTACAGGATTGCCAAAAAAACATTGTTTCAAATTCTCTTAGCAGACATACGTTTAATAAAATCTTTGATTTAAGTATTAAACTTGGGTCGCCTAAACATAATGAAGAAGGATCCAATTCTGTTATTCATTTACATAGAATATTTATTCAACAGTAGAATTTATGCGAAAGAAAATCACAATTATATGCCACTATTGGGTTACAAACGACGATTCTCTCCTTTTCGCTGAGATAGACACATGACCCACGTGACGGCCGATGAATGTGATCAAGAGATAGATTGATGAAGCCAGAGAAGAAGGACGTCCTTAGCTCACAGCAATAGGTCTTACAGGAAAAAACACACTGCCTAATCACGTTAGTAGAGAAACCACCGTAACTCCAGTTTTTCGCTGGCGAAATATTACAAGTAAGGTTACGATTTCTTACACACCGTTTGTTGTTGCATATATGTTATAATTTCTCTGCGAGAGACACGTGTGTGTATATATATATACATACATATATACATATATATATATATATACATACACATACATACATATATATACATATATATATATAATTTTGTGTACGACATAACATTATAAAACTCTGAGAACTAAACATGTTTGTCTTTCTTTTTCCTTTCAGCTATTCCATTATGCCCGTGAAATATCGTTGTTGTAATATCATGGATATAACAATGCCTGTAACGGGAGAAACGTAAATGGTAAAATAAATCTTTCTTCTCTAGCTCTTCTCTCGTTACACTCCTTACCTCAGAAGAATAAGCAGAGTTCATCAAAACTCTGGGTTTGAAAATATTCAGCTTGACGAACTCTCTTCCTTCGATCAGGGAGGAACCCAGACGAGGCTACGCCTGGGGAGGTAGACACCAACCCGACCCCGTATATGGGAATTTTTGCCCGAGCCTATGGGTTTGGAATGCCCCACGTTAAAATAAACGGCCTTGTGCTACATCCCGCCTTGCGAGGAGGACTTGGGCAAATAGCGAGTTCATTAAAGCTCTGCTGGTCGACTTTTCTGCCTTCAGGCGAAGAGGAACTCAGACGACACTATGCCTACAGACAGAGACTAGTCTGGGGAGGTAGAAAGCCACCGATCCCCTGTATGCGGGGTCTACGGGGAATTTTTGCTCGTGCGTACGCGCTCGGAAAGCCCCACGTTAAATACCGGCCTTGTGCCACATCCCGCCTTGTGGGACGGAGTTGGGTAAATACCGATTTCATTAAAGCTTGTCGGGGTCAGACAGTTCGCTGTCAAGACCCCCGTCTTCGGGCAGAGGGATACACAGTCGGGGCTCTGTCTAGCGATGGAGACTCTGCTGAGAAAGACAGACAAGAATTGTACCTGTTATAGTCCAGGTCCTTGTACCACGGTGATGGTCCAAGGTAGAACCAATGAAGAATAACTCGAACACAGGTATGGGATAACACAGATATATATTACAAATAGAATATATGTACAAAAGAGTAGAAGGGTTAATAATAATAATCAGGTTAGGTTAGAGAAAACTATGTTGTCTCGAAGTATCGCTATTCCAATGTCTTACATTAATCGTCTAGCCGACTGCCCGACTCACACTGCCTGTCTGTCTGTGTCTGTCTATCTGTGTCTTTGTCTCTGTGTCTGTCTGTCTGTCTGACTCACTGTCTCTGACTGACGATGTTCAACAACTCGCCCACGTGTGTCGAATGTGACACAAGGCCGGTTTAATTTGGGCTCACCGTTCCCGTGGACTCGGCCAAAAAATGCCCGTAGAACCCATATAAACGTGATCGGGTTGGTCAACCTCCCCGAACGAGGCTCTGCCCTTCGGCGGAGCCTCGTCCGGGTTCCTCTCTGCCAAGAGGCAGAGAGTTCGACCTTCTAGCCGAGTCGTCCAAAAAGGACTGTCTCTGACTGACTGTCTGACACTCTGCTTCCTCTTGGGGCGCAGTATTTATGGGGTAAGGACTAGTCCATTACTATTATGGATAGGTTCCCATAACAGTACCGGATCCCGCTAATCTGGGAGCTGGGTAAATTTTGACCAATGGTCCGGATGGAAACGTTCGGGTTCCCCACGTAAATCTCAACTTTGTGTCACATCTGGATAAATATCAAGTTCATGAGGAAAGCCCATCAGAACAATTACCATTAATTAATATTTATATAAAAGACACAGGCATATTACGTTATATCAACGGGAAAGTGACTGAAGACGAGATGCCATTTCAGAAATAATAACATTGCAGATTCTTCTTTGTATTTTATCAAGAATCTCTAAATACATAGCAGAAGCACCAGACCATATCTGGCATCAATATTCAATGCGTAGACAAATGGTAGAGTTATAAATTGTTAAGATAGATTATTTTACTGGTAAATGTAGTATGATCCATTTCCCCCATTAATAGATCTGTCCAAAACACATATATTCAGGGGAACTCTACCTATATGCTGACTTCATTAAGTCAGGCGATTCACTGTCTGGCTCACGATTGTCAAAGTTCTCAATCTTTGGACAGTAGGCAGCTCAGTCAGGGCTCTGTCTACGGGCAGAAACTCAGCTGATTATAATAGACAAGAAATGTACCCGATGCTGCGGTTGTGGGGGCTGGGTAAATTTTTACCATTGGCTTGAGTGGACACACTTGGGTTTCCCACAGTAATCTCGATCTTATATCACATCTCATCTCAGTGGGGGGACTGGGTAAATACCGAATTCTTTAAAGCTTACTATTAAGCAAATTCGTATTGTCTCAAACAATTCTACTACAACTTCTACGATAAGCAACTGCTACTTTTGACCTCAAATGTTGACAGATGAGGACCTCACAAGTATGAGAGAACATTCACTGTATCCCTTTAACAAAAAACCTTTGTATAAACTTATCAATTGTAAGTTTCTCTTTCAAATGAACATTTTCTCTTCACTTCATTTTTATTAGGCACTCCAAAGAATATTCTGAGCAAGTTATGACAACCTTCTTTTATTCTCTATTTGAATTTATAAATAAACAAATTCTTTCTGATCAATCTCACAGTGTAAAAGTCCTTCTTTTCTTGTGTGGCTAATGACCTACGATTCTTTTTTCTTTTTTGTTTGTTCTCTCAGTCAGGTAAGTGCCATACGTGATACAAGCTTGGGCGATCATGTATCTTTCAATACATGATTGTCGAGGCAGATTTTTTCCCGTAGTAGTTTTCTATTTCTTTCTGCGGTAGACTGGTTACCAAACCAACGCTAAAGAACCCAGTTTGTCCTGCCATTCAACCCATAGCTGGTGGGAGAAGAAATGGATGCATACCTTTTCCAAGGTAAGTGCGTAAGTGAATCTAACGAACACGAGTGGAGTTCTCACTCGGAGCCGATATCCATTGCACCACAAGAAAATTCCAGTCATAGGGGGAGCGGTCTGCCCGCAACTACTGCAAGAGTGTTCCAGAAAATGCAAAGTGTAGCTATGCACAAGCAGTCCAAGCTAAGGTTGAAAGCAAACAAATTGGATCCCAGGAGTTCTAGAAGAGCTCCAACCAAATTCTGAATAGTGGCAAAGAGCAAGTGCTCACTATTATAAATGGTCCCGAGTTGATCACATCCTCAGCAGATAAGCTGAAGCTCTTCACCTAGATTTTTGCCACTAACTCAACCTTAGATGACAACGGCCATCCGCTTCCCGATTTCCGGGAAGTTTCAAGACTTATCAAAAAGGCCACTGATCCAGACAGACTCCCAGTGATTTATCCTTCAGAATGTCAACTCATAGTTATCCCCGATCTTAGAGGAATTATTTAACCGCTACTTGAAGGAAAAATCATTCCCAACTTTAAAGAAGTGTATGCGAGTTTTCAAGAATGCAGTGAGCGTTCATCTCGCTCACAGTATAGATCTATCAGTCTCCTCAGTGTCATTAGCAAACTTTTAAAAGCTATAATCAACAAGAGGGTTGTTAATCCCCTTAATAGGAACAACCTCTTGAGCGACAAGCAGTATGGGTTTCTATCGGCCTGGTCCACTGCTGCCTGACTGCCATTACACACAGAATCAGTGAGGCCCTAGAGAGCAAATACATCTCAAAACGATCACATAAGATATTACAAAGGCTTTTGATAAGACAGAATCACTGGAAGAGTTTTCTAATTTATAAAGTACTTCCTTCTTGAAGGTATTTGTTAACGGCCAATCCTTCGAGGTTCAAGCGATCAACGCAATTGTACCTCAAATTTAACTTCTCGGTCCAATCCTCTTTCTACATTTTCTACAATGGCATATGGGTGTACATCCCAAACTCTAGATGACCAGAGATTGGCAGATGATCTCTCCTAAGACCATGCTCTAACAGCTCAGTGGGGTAAAAACTGGCTGGTCATATTCAGTGCCTCAAAAACCAAACTAGTGACATTCCGTCATCACCGATCAAAACCGGAACTTCCAGCAACCGCAATGAACAGATGTTGCCTCAGGAAGGCTCCGTGCCTTGGGCCTTCTAATAGCGCTTAAACTCAAACCAGACCCCAAGTAGAACTCGTATATATGCTGAAAAGATGGTCAGTTCCCAGTATCGCCTCAGTAAGTACGAGATAAGACCTAAAATGAAGTCAGTTATGTCCCATCCGTGATACACACTTAGGCGATCATGTATCTTTCGATACATTACTGACGGGGCAGATTTTTTCCCACAGTAGGCTGCGGTAGACCAGTTGCCACCCGGTCTGTCCTGCTATTTACCCATAGCTTTGAAGGGGATTCATACTTTTCCACGGGGGTATTAAAACGTAAATGAATGTAATGGATTCGGCTGTAATTCGAACTCGGCTCTCCGATTCCTCAATCCGAGCCGCTATTCATTACTCCACCGTGCCTCCTTAAAATGAAGTACTGTTGCCATATATTGACAGGAGTCTACATTTTCCAGTCTTGATAGAGTCCAAAAGCGTTTCCACGTCCTTGTGGTGACAAATTATATTCTACCCTTCAAACTCCTTCTACAGACGAAACGTCGCAAGCTTCTCGTTATTCTATCATTATTTCCGTGGAAGGTGTTCCGACAAACTACATTCCTTAATTCCACTAGTTCTATCTTTCACGGCTAAGACCCACCATGCCATTGTCATGCATATTGTAGTGAACCATTATCATTCTCTCCGTATTCCATTGGTGAGATGTAAATAGCTTCTTCCAACGAACTGCTGATCTGTGGAACTGACTCCCAAGAGAATGCTTCCCTGATCACTACAATCTTAACCTTTATCTTCCCTTATTATCCGCATAATCTGTGTCTGGCACTCTGTAACCATCTATCTCGAATGGCTGTTGGACATTGTATAGGGTGAACATCATTGTAGAAAAAGGTAAAACTATAAAAGGTGGAGATATAGGAGATGTAAATAGTTAATATTTATTTGAATGCCCGTTTAATTCACTGCAAGACTGTTAACAAATTTCAGTAAAAGATTTCCCCATTTCGAAATTACTCAATACAACACATACTTGGATAAAGAGAATACCTATATCGACATTTTTATAAATATGATTCAAACAAAACAAATGATATACAAAGAAGGAAATTAAGTTGGTGTTATTTGATAGATGAAGAAAGGTTTCGTTCGAAAGGAATGATCCTTTCAAATCTGACCTCAAATTAAACTCAGTATGTAACTGTGTGAGAAGAGGGAATTTTTTTTAATGTTTGCTCAATACAAGGTTCAAGAGTCACTCAAGGTAGAGGGTTACTGTTTGTTGAAATTATTTTGTAATTATTATTTTTTTAATTCTTGGTATATATATATATATATATATATATATATATATATATATATATATATATTACATCTGCTACCCCCACTTACTTAATTTTATGAAATTTCGATAAATTAAAATCCCAGGGTCTTCGTATTTATATTAGTTACAAGCAGGACGTCTTGGAGAATTTAAATAATGAATTTGTTTTTGTCAAACAGAAATGCCATTGAGCCAGAGACAGCATCGCCAAAATCAGGCTCAGAATAAAGGCTTATCAAAAATGTCGCGTTCGAACGCCGCATTGGTTGATAATGTCTTCGCCTGTAGGTAGTGGTAAGGAGCAGAGGGTTTTATTTTTGTAATCAGTTGCGAATCATTAGAAATGTCTCGGAAGCTGAGTTTAAACTATGAAAATGTATTCCTAACAAAAGAAAAGAAACTTCGTGAACTATAGAAGTAAAACTCACTCATTCGTAAGTAAATATTTGCATTCTTCTCCAAGATCATCAATCACATCCCAAGCCATTTATTTCGTGCATGAAAAATATAAAATGGTGACAATTCAACCATCGCAACTTGTGTTTGTGTGTGTGTATGTATGTATATATATATATATATATATATATATATATATATATATATATATATATATATATATATATATATATATATATATATGCACATTTCATTAAAAACGACTGACAAGGTGCTTTTATTTAGTTTTTTATATAATTTCTCGTGCGATCTAATAATGTTTTTCTTTTCAGAGGATAAATTATATAAAAACTGTCCGAATGTTCTTTTTATCCGAGCGCTTTCGGCTATACATTTAGCAATTTTCAAGGATTATATTTCAACTGTTAGAATTAGAAATAGGTTGTTATATGTACGTTTTATAAAATAACATGGACATAATATCTTGACCGTGTTTTGAAACAAAAAAATGAAACATTTTATGAAACATACATATAACAAACTATTTCTAATTCTAATAGTTGAAATATAATCCTTGAAAATGGCTAAATGTATAGCCGAAAGCATCGGATAAAAAGAACATTCGGACAGTTTTTATATAATTTATCATCTTAAAAGAAAAACATTATTAGATCGCATGAGAAATTATATAAAAAACTAAATAAAAGCACCTTGTCAGTCGTTTTTAATGAAATGTGCATAAAAGAAGGATTGCTGCCTAAATACACAAATATATATATATATATATATATATATATATATATATATATATATATATATATATATATATATATATTAAAAACCGCAAAAGAGAGAAACCGCAAAAGAGAGAAACCGCAAAAGTTTTTGGTTGTAATGTGGATTTTTTAAAAAATATATATATATAATTTTGCAATACGTGTTTCGGGTCTCGCGACCTTCTTTAGGCAAAGAGTGGATATTTCGGCATATTATTAAAAATAGATTAATTTTCCTTATGTTTTTCGATGTTAAATATTTTCGATGTTAAAATTCTCTTTTTTTGTGTGGTAGTGACACAAATGTCTTTCTTTTTAACATATACACTTTTCTCTCGTTGGAACTATAACCTCTTCCCTATATATATATATATATATATATATATATATATATATATATATATATATATATGTGTGTGTGTGTGTGTGTGTGTGTGTGTGTGTGTGTGTGTGTGTGTGTGTGTGTGATGTCATGGAAACATGCAAAGAATTTGGAGTATCAACCCCTCGTAGATTTGCCAGTTTAATTTTGAGAAAGTCAACTCTGTTATTTGGTGATAAATTCTCCTAATCAAGATGCAATAATGTCAGCAACTGATTAAAAGAATAAAATTTAAATATAAAATAAAAAGATCGATGGAAGTTAAAATGATTTTTTTTAAATTTAATTTAATGTAATTTCGTCCATTTGAATTATTTGTATTATTTATCCACTCTTTTAAGGCCCCCAATCCTGATATTATTAATGTGTGGGTGGAGTCGTTCACATCATACCAGCAGGGGTAGCCTCGTATTCACATAGGTAAAACCGTACACAGAAATAACACTAAAAGCATGTTAAATTGTAAATTAAAATCATATAATTTTTTTTTTTTTTGTTCTGGTGTGTGTGTGTATTTTTTCTTTTTTCTTTTCTTTTTTTTTGGTTACAAGTGTTTTAAGGTTGCATGTGATAAAAGGAAGAAGTCACTTCATATTATGACATGCAATGTTCCGAGGAGGGGAGATGGACGTCTTAACCTTCCAACGGTCGGTAGCGAAAGAGAATTAATTCAGAGTTTTGGGCGCAAAGTCCGTTTTCAGACAGGAAAATTTTCTGTTGCCTTCTGGGAGAACTTTTATCATTTTGGTTTATTTAATTTATTTTAGACAAAGTTTTAATGTTATTTGTTTTATTTTATTATATTTATGATATTCATTATTATTATTATTATTTTATATTTTTAATTTTATTTATTAATAATAATAATGTCTCTACAAATTCAAGATACGATAGTTGCTACACTAAAAACAGTTCCAAGACAGCTTGCTTAGCAAGAAAAAGAACATTGGGACAAGTCATCTACTGTGATCTGTGCAAAAAGGCAATCAATAAATTCGTAGCAGCAGCTTCTTGCAGTAAAAGAGTTACTGGTGCCATTTCTTTTATTGTTATGTGCTGATAAATTCGGCTACTCAGTAGGTAATAATGCCAACGTCTGATTAAAATAATGAAAATTAAGAAAAAAAAACAGCGATAAAAGTTGAAATGATTTGTTCATTTCTTTAGATTTATTCAGTTCCCAACAACTGAAAAAGAGGAAAAATCAGTCCAAATCAAGGACGTTTTTGGATGTTTACCATTACTGTGTGTAGTATGTATCCGTGACATCACACGCACATGCGCACACATCTCAGTACAGAACAAAGTGCAGTCTTAAAAAGAAGGTAATGTTGAAATAAGCCTTTCAAATATAATGGTGGAGATGGGAAATCTGAGTTAGTTGAGTTCGTGTAGAATTGGGTGTGAGTAAACATATGCACAAAAGGGCTACAAAAGACAGGAAATTGTGGAGAGCCATGATTGTCCACGTCTTGAAGGACATGGTGCAAAGAAGAAGAAGAAGAAGACTGAGCTTGTATAAATGATTGGCAGAACAGGGATTAGGGGGGATGGCATACAGACAAAATTTCCTAAGAGCTACAAAAGGCAGAAAGTTCTAGAGAGCCATGATCACCTATCTCTTGAAGAGACACGGCTATTAGACTAAGAATAAAGAGTCTGTGTAAATGTTTGGGAGAACAGTGATTAGGAGAGATATCAGAAAGATAAATTTTACTAAGGTTCAGGTGCCACTTAAGGTAGATGGTTACGTTGAGGGGTAGTTTATATAAATACGAGAGGAAGATAACAGTTGAACAGGTTAAGATTGTAGCGATCAGGAAGACATCTTCTTGGGAGTCTATTCCATAGGGCAGTGGTTCGCGGAAAGAAGCTGTTTGAGTGGAACTTACTTCTCGCCGAGAGAATACGGAGGGAATAAGGTTGGTTTGCTACAATGTAAGTGGTATGGCAGGTCCTAACCACGAAGGTCAGACCTGGTGGAAGAAGGAGATGCAGTTCTTCCGAGCACTTTCCATGGAAGTATGGATAGAGCAATAAGACACTCGCTACATCCCGCCTGTGAGAGAGAAGCTGGAGGGTGGAAAATAATTCTTCTCCAAAAGGACTCGGAGACGCTTTTGAACTCAGTCAAGACTGGAATGTGAAGCTTGGGCAGTTTCTGCCCAAATATGGCAACAGTACTCCATTTCGGCCCTGATCTGGCTCTTGTAGAGGGTAGCATGAGGAGTCAAGTACTTACTGAAGCGGTACAAGGAGCCGATCATTTTAACTGCATCTTTAGCGATGATCGTATATAGAAATTCCACTTGAGATCAGGTGTGCATTTAAAGCCCATCTTTCAGTCAAGGCATGGGGCCTCTTCGAGGGGACATCCGTTCATCGTGACTGGCAGTATTTAATACATTTGCTACTGTTGATGAAAACTTCAGCAGAATCAAAGAAAAGGGTACTTAACTCTCATGTAATATCGCTCGGCCTACATAGCAGTGAATGCTGGTTAATCTCCTCAAAGATGAAAAAGGGACCTGAGGCAATAGAAATGGGGTTCTACCGAAGGATACTGAGAATTCAATGGAATTAGCATGTAATCAACGACGAAGTTTTAGAGAAAACGGAAACAAAAAGGGCATAGTTTGCATCACAGAAAAGACAGTTGAAATTTCTAAGACATAATGAGGAAAGACGGCTTAGAAAATTTTTCACCATCAGGATATCGAAGGCAAGTGGGACAGAGGAAAGCAGCGCATAAACATTTAACGAGCTTGTGTAAATGGTTGGCAGAACAGGAATCAGAAGAGATAGCAAAAATTTTACTGAAGACTACAAAGTATAGGAAATTGTGGAGAGTCTTGATCGCTCACATCCTGAATGGACACGGTACATAGAAGAAGAAGGGGCGCGTGTAAATGGTTGACAGAACATGGATTAGGAGAGATAGCAAAAAGACAAATTTTACTGAGGGCTACAAAGGACAGGAAATTGTGGAGAGCCTTGATCACCCACATCCAGAAGGGACACGGTACATAGAAGAAGGGGCGCGTGTAAATGGTTGACAGAACATGGATTAGGAGAGATAGCAAAAAGACAAATTTTACTGAGGGCTACAAAGGACAGGAAATTGTGGAGAGCCTTGATCACCCACATCCAGAAGGGACACGGTACATAGAAGAAGGGGCGCGTGTAAATGGTTGACAGAACATGGATTAGGAGAGATAGCAAAAAGACAAATTTTACTGAGGGCTACAAAGGACAGGAAATTGTGGAGAGCCTTGATCACCCACATCCAGAAGGGACACGGTACATAGAAGAAGAAGGGGCGCGTGTAAATGGTTGACAGGACATGGATTAGGAGAGATAGCAAAAAGACAAATTTTATTGATTGAGGGCTACAAAGGTCAGGAAATTGTGGAAAGCCTTGATTCTGCACGTCTTGAAGGTGCATAGAAGAAGAAGAAGAAGAAGAAGAAGAAGAAGAAGAAGAAGAAGAAGAAGAAGAAGAAGAAGAAGAAGAAGAAGCTTGTATAAATGATTGGCAGAACAGGGATTAGGGGAGATAGCATACAGACAAAATTTCCTAAGAGCTAGAAAAGGCAGGAAGTTGTAGAGAGCCATGATCACCCATCTCTTGAAGAGACACGGCTCATAGAAGAAGAATAAAGAGTTTGTGTAAATGTTTGGGAGAACGGTGATTAGGAGAGATATCAAAAAGATAAATGTTACTAAGAGCTCCAAAGCACAGGAAATTGTGGAGATCCATGATCGTCCACATTCTGAAAGGGACACGACACAAAGAAGAAGGTTGTGTAAATGGTTGGTAGAATAGGGATTAGGAGAGATAGCAAAAAGACAAACTTGACTAAGAACTACAAGGGACAGGACATTGTGGAGAGCCGTGATCGCCCACGTTCTGAAGGGACATCGCACATAGAAGTAGAAGAATTAGATTTGTACATCTGAGAAAAATATATTACAAAATTAAGAAATTCTTGATAAATATCGTGAAACGTTTATAGGAAAACGCATAAATAGCATTTTAATTACAAATTGGCCCCTAGATAACGATGATTGAGCCCTGATATTAGTAAAGTGTGGGATCCAGGTGCCGATGTTGTAGTGGATAGCCCCAATAGTTGATTTTGCTGGAAGAATGTTTCCTGATAATTGGTTTTCGCTATATTTCCGTCTATGTTGTTTATTTTGAATAGATTTACTGTTTTGTGTAACATGTCACAAAAAATATACCAAGATCTATTAATGGATATGTAAGAAGTAATGTTTGTTGTGTTCTCGCGGATCGCACAAAATCCGCATCCAAAATCCGACTGCGGACCGCTGGCCATAGTTTGCCTATCCCTCCACTATTATTTAATTTATTTGAATGAAAGAATGGTATGTTATTATTATTCGGTCGAGCCAGCACGCCAACCATCACAGTCCTGAGTCTATCACGCCAACTTGCATCAATGTCGGGAGGTCATTAGGGAGACATTCTGTGTCATAACACAGCTGGTCAATGTAGGCGGTTGCTAACCGGTCTTGCTTCAGGGCTAGGTGACCAAAATAGTAGATCACTCGCGAGTTCTTGTTTGTCGCCAGCAGTGTCCAGCAAAGCGTATTTTGGGTTCGCGTAAGATAGTAGATATATCCATAGAGTTCTGATTTAATTGGATATTGTCACCAAGAGTTGTTAAGTGTAGCTCTCGGCATCCGAGTCTAGGTTTGATCAAGCTTAGACTCTAGGGTTTTAGTTAATATCCAAGCATTAACGCCGTACATTAACACCGTCTCTACAGTGGCTCGATGGAATCTTCGCTTGAGGTTGTCTGGTAGATCGGATTTCCAGATGAAACTCATTTTATCCAAGGCGGTCTAGGCTTTACTTTTCAATGGTATGTTAGCACACAGCAAATTATTTAATGACAAGCTTGTAATATACATGGGTTACAATATTCAATGGCATTTGGCATAATATCCTACGATTTTATAAAAGAAACATTCGCAAAAAACATACGTGAAGTCTGCATATATATATATATATATATATATATATATATATATATATATATATATATATATATATATATATATATACCAACTGATAATTGGTAGGGATAACTCCAAGGAGATATTAATCCAAAGAGAGCTCAATGTTAGTTACAGAGCAATATAATAATAATAAGTCAAGAAAATCTTTTAAAATCCATCTCGGTTATAATTTATTCCATGAATATATTTATATATTCATCTCTTTAGACGGAGAAACTTTCGGTCTGAAGAGACGAATATATACATATATTCATGAAATAAATTATTACCGAGATGAATTTTAAGGATTTTTTTACTTATATATATATATATATATATATATATATATATATATATATATATATATATATATATATATAATGCAAAACTGTACATCTTGTTTCAACGTTAAAAAAACGAAAATATTTTTTTAACGTTTCATCATGTGGAGAATCACGATGCCACTGAAATATTTTATTTAGAAATGCAGTTATCGAACAATGTTTCCACTTCCGTCATTAGGAAGTATCACATAAAAAGAATTTACATGTGGAGAAAAAAAGGAATCTAAGTGATTAGTAACAGCGAGAGGGAGAAAATATGGTGTGGGAAGGAGGGAGGTGAATAAACTAAGAAGGAATAAATAGAGTACAGTTTTGTCGTGGGCGTGTGCATGTTCTAATGTAACACTGCATAATAAATAAATATTTACGGCTCTACTCTTGTACTGAGCTCTGTTTTAAATTAATGTTTTGAAATCTTACTCTTCGTTCTTTTACATTTGGATATATATATATATATATATATATATATATATATATATATATATATATATATATATATATATATATATAATATGGATAAAACAACTGAAAAGTTGCAAATTAAAAGAAAAAAATTGTGTGCTTTTTTGTGAAAGTATTTATTTATATGTTTTACAAAAAAAGCACCCAATTTTTTTCTTTTAATTTGCAACTTTTCAGTTGTTTTATCCATATTATATACATATCAAGAAAGTATACGTGGCTTCTCATTATGCTATATATATATATATATATATATATATATATATATATATATATATATATATATATAGAGAGAGAGAGAGAGAGAGAGAGAGAGAGAGAGAGAGAGGGAAGAGAAGAACATACCACAGAAAAAAAGAGAAAAACCAAATTTGTATTATTTGCTGTAGTGTTTTTTTCATAGATGTGTTTTCAGCTGAACTCAACTTGGCAAGATATCTTTGTTTTTGTTGTGTCAGGAACAGTTCTTTTTCCTAATCATCCCAGTGTGTTTTTCCTTTCAATTTTTCATTTCTGTACAACAGAAATCCACAGAAATCGGAAAGAGGTCAAGCCGAGGTAGGGTCGGGCTGTCCATTTCAAAGCGAATGATGGCATTCATGTACGCACATCGTCTGGTCAGTCACAGCGAAAGATAGCTTTTGGGACCATAATATGTCGTTAAGTGTCTAGAGAATTTTGTTTTATTTTATTTTACTTACTTATTTATTTTCCTAATGTGCTGTTTCGTACATAAACGCGTCGCACTGAACTACAATTTGTTTTTTTGACGACTTCATAAAGGGTTTTTCTATCTTACGATTGGGTTAAGCTTTTAAACCTTTTATTAGACTATGAAATTTAATTTTTTTTTTTCAATGCTAATTATTTAATGCGAAAATTTGTTGATGTCGGCAAAAAACCGTTAACTCATGTCTATGGTTTAATAAATTTTCATTATTTAGAAACTTAATCATGTGTAGTTTTTTCATGTAGGCATAAACGGCAAGGGTCATCCCAGGTTTTACAAGTTATTGTTCTATATAAGATTTTCCATTTTACTTTTGCTGTTTTATTCAGTTCTTTTAAACGCCAAAAATATTTGGATAGAGATGACTGATTTCTATTTCTAATATTACTGAAGGAGATTTTGTGTTGTCTCCATCTAATTTTAAATTCATTCTTCGTTGAACCAATGTATATCCTTTCAGCGTTAGGACTTTCAATGGATGAGATAGTGCATTGGTATACCACAGATTTTGTGCGGCATTTATTTTCCAACGGGCAGTCTTCAGGGTTTCTACAATCACATGATTTTTCATTATTTTTGTATAATTTTAGTTTAGGATTTTTATTAATACTGTTTTGGAATGCGTGTTTTTCCAGAATTTTATTGTTATGCTTTTTTTTATGATTCTTTCTAGATTTTCAGTTCAACTGTAACTTAATTTTAAGGTGTTTTTATTAAAGATCTTGCGTAAATTAAGGTGTTTTTATTAAAGATCTTGCGTAAATTAGTAGGAAAGTGTTTTTCAATTAAAGCTAGGAACTTATGTCCTAGCTTAATACTAACAATTTGGTTGAACGGAGGGGTATACCAAATGATTTTTCTTTTCCTGTTTTTCTTCTGGTTAGTTCGATTGTTTCTGTAATTTATGTTAGCGTTTTTGTATCCGCTATTTTTTAGGGCTGTGTTATAAAAATTACTGTGTTGTTGGAATATTTCCTTTTTTGCGGAGTTCATGCTGATTCATTTCTCTATTGATGTGGGTATATGCTAAATTATAGATGGAGGGTGGTTTGACTTAGGGTGTACATAAAAAGGTATTAGTGTTAGGTTTTCTGTAAGGTAGGTATATAATACCACCTCGGCTTGACCTCTTTCCGAAGGTGACTGATATGTGGATAAAAATTAACTCTAAGGCCCCTTATCAAAATGGTCGCCCCAGCCGTTTCTATAGTAATTAATTTTGCGAATGAGCATGTTTATAAAGATGCGTAAATTTGAAGATTAGTTATTCGAAAAATTTCGCTTGAGGATGATACAGGGCGTGATACTTTAATTCAATTTAATTTTAATAACTATATTGAAGTTTTTGGCTCTTGTTTTTGAAACATGAGAACTCTTATGTAGCGAAGGAATCATATTTTTTTAAATAATTATAATATATATATATATATATATATATATATATATATATATATATTGAGAGAGAGAGAGAGAATGAGAGAGAAAGAATTAATACAAATAAAAGCTTTGTAACTTAGCTGATTAATCTAGTATTCAGCATCCCGATTACAGAGTTTCGTAGACGGACCTGTCCATCCACTCGTCAGGGGACATCGGCGATTGACAATTAATTTTAGAACTGAATTACAATTTGATGTTTTAGAATATATTGTTGTGCGTTGTTTTATATAGCCATATATACTTTTGCATTTCTGTCAAACAGCTGCAACGGCTTCCTTTTCTTGAATAGAAGTTAGCTCACAAGAGCCACATACCAATGTTCTTTTCCCGGCTATATGTTTTAAATTCATTTTAAAATAATGAAAGAAGACGGTGTGTTACACGACTAAAATATTATTTTGATTTCTCATCATTTGAATGAAGGTTTAGAATTCAATGAACTGTAAATTGAATGAAGTTTTACAATTGAATTAATTATAATTTGAGTGACTTTCAGAATTGAATGAATTAGAATTTGAATGATATTTTGTAACTTGAGTTAATTATAATTTGAATTAAGTTTTACAGTTAAATCAGTTAGATTTTGAATGAAGTTTTAGAATTAAATGAATTAGAATTTGAATTAAGTTTTAGAATTAAATAAACTTTAGACTCTGTATCAAATCAGTTCTTAGGAAATTTCCATGAAAATAAATGAGCAGCTGATTGGTATATGAACGAGGGGTGAATTCTTTTCAATAATTTATCAGCAGGTTGATACAATTGTACTTTAACTTCAATATCATAACAATATTCCAAATGACCGATTTGGTAAGCCAATAATAAATTTAGAAAAGTTGAGGTATCTCGTGAGAATTCTATAGCAGAAATATATATATATATATATATATATATATATATATATATATATATATATATATATATACGTAAATGTGATAAAAATCTAGATTTAAGGTATACTAAATTTATGGGTTAAAATGGTCAATATCAATACATAGAGCGTATGTAAATATAAAAGTCGACATGGTAGTCATGATCCAATGGCGACAATCTGTTACACAATCGTCAGGCCTGATAATTGCCTTTAAGTATAAAATATATATATATATATATATATATATATATATATATATATATATATATATGGTAAGGTAAAAACTCCCTTGGTATATAACCCAAGTGGATCTTAGTAATAAAAAAAATATTAGAACTGATCCACAAAAATGAGTTCGAAGTATATTATTTAATTTATACAGAGCAATATGCAATATAATTAATAATCAAAGAAATCCTTTTGCCGCTGCCGAAATAGCCTATTCTCCCTATGTGCTAAAAGGATTTCTTTGATTATTAGTTATATATATATATATATATATATATATATATATATATATATATATATACTGAGAGTGTGAGAGAGAGAGAGAATTAATACAAATAATAGGTTTGTAACTTACTTGATTAATCTTGCCTTTAGCATCCCGACTAGAGTTTATCCTTCTCGTTTTTTCTTTTTCATATGCACTTATAACTGGAGCAAGTTTTTTTCATTGTGTATATGTGCGTTCGCGCGCGTGCACCCATCCCCGCGTCTACACACACACACACACACATACACACACACACACACACACACATATATATATATATATATATATATATATATATATATATATATATATAAGGAAAAAACTCAGCACACCTTGAAAGATCCGATAATAGATTTATTTCGAGAGGTAAGTTTTTAATACCTGTCTCATCAGACTGAAATTACAAATGGTTACCCAGACAAAAAAAAAAAAAAAATTAAATAAATCACAAGAGAACAGGAAGTCTAAACTGGTTAACCTAGAAAAGTTTATCTGTGGATTTATATTATTGAAGGGAGGGTAACAAAGTGTCAACACAATGAACAAAGGTGAGAGAGGGAAGTACAACTAGTGAAATACATTGCAATCAATCAAAATCTTTTTGGAATCCCGGTCTGATGAGGTATGTATTAAAAAGTTACCTGTCGAAATAACTTTATTATTGGATCTTTCAAGACGTTTTAAGTTTTATTTCTTTTGATGTATATCATATTGCTCTGTATACAATACATTGAGCTTTCTTCATGTTTTATATTAAAAAGACCTACTTGGATTATCCTTTCGACTTACGGATTTGAATATATATATATATATATATATATATATATATATATATATATATATATATATATAATGTCACTCAACAAAATTACATCTCAAACTAGTCAAAACACATTACATTGCATCTAGACATGTGGTTCTCTTGTTAATATTTCATTCTCTCGCGTGGTACGACGTCATAGAATCGCAACATGAATTTACGACATGTGTCTCCTATTCCGTGACCGTTATCGACGCATAGCAATGTCAACATAACAGAATGTCGTCTTTGATGGTGAATATCTTTGCTTAAATGTCCGCATAAGCACTCTGAAGATAGCTCATGTGAGCCGAAAACATAGATCGATGAAAAAGTTAATAAAATATATCTAAATGTTGGACAATTTTTGTCTTTCAATTCACCCGAAATTAAAGCAAATATACGGAGTTTAGAACGGCTCATGATCAAACATAATAGCCATTCATTGTTATATTTAACAATATGTTACATATATATATATATATATATATATATATATATATATATATATATATATATATATAATATCTGGATAAAATGAATGAAACAAAATTGGGTGTTTTTATATATATATATATATATATATATATATATATATATATATATATATATATATTATATATATATATATATATATGTATGTATATATATATATATATATATATATATATATATATATACATACATATAGACATATATATATATATATACATACATATAGACATATATATATATATATATATATATGTATATACATATATATATATACATACATATAGACATATATATATATACATATAGACATATATATATATATGTCTATATGTATGTATATATATATATATATATATACATATAGACATATATATATATATGTCTATATGTATGTATATATATATATATATATATATATATACATACATACATACATATATATATATATATATATATATATATACACACACATATATATATATATATATATATATATATATATATATATATATATATATATATATATATCGTCGTAACCTATAGGAATCTCCGCTCTTCAACTAAAACGGAAATGTTCACCTGAATAATCACCATTCAATTAATACAATGTGGCTTAATTTTAGTCCGTCTTTTCTGTACATCGTCTTCTGGAATAGAATATAAAAATTGAAATAGCATTTTCTGACCAATTAGAAAAGATCTATGCAGCTTCAACCGACGTTTAGTTTACGAGCCACTCCAGCACTATATAAACCACAATCAATTTGACCTCCCGGCAGAAGGTCCATATCAGCTACAATGATCATTTTAACTGTCCGACGCCCATTTCGGTCGTCTACTCTGAATACGCCGATTCTATGAACATTGTTCGAAAGCAATTATTCGGAAAACATTTATTCGAATTGGAAAATGTTTGAAGGAAAATTAATCGAAAGGACAATTATACTAAATGATAATTATTTGAAATGAAAAATTCTTTATAGTGTTATGAAACAAAATAAGACATATCTCGGCTGATTTGCAGACAAATAAACTAAAATACTCAAGAGCGAGAGTAGGATGTGAACGGGACAAGGCCCCGTCACAAAATGACCATTATCGTTGTTTACGCATAGGCCCGACGCACGAGTTCCGGTCGAAAAATAAAATAATATTTCAAAGTGCTTCTATTTTTCGACCAATAAAAATGCTTCCCTCCTAATTATACTCGCGTCGTTTTTCGAGTCCGTTATGCCATAAAAACGCTATAAAAAGGGTCACACGGGGAAGTACAAAGCAGTCAACGGGAGGCCGGGGAAGAGATCTGTCACGGCCAGTCAGCAGGAGGAACGCCACGCCAACCAGTGGGAACTACTATTAGAGGTCAACCCGGATCGGCAGCCGGCTTATGAACTATACTACAGGGTAGCTGTCCCAAAACCACACGTTCCTATTGAAATAAATCACGTAAATCTATTTCTACTGTTGTCGTATTTCTGTCTTGCAACCATACGCTTGTCTATAACAATAGCAATAACAATTAAAAGAGGAAATACACAAATGATAATTATTTGAAATACAAATATCATTAATAAAAACACTTTCGTAAGAAAAAATCCTTTTAACCTTTAAGTTTTATGCACGTCAGCTACTGAGGAGTACTGGTTAAAGGATGCCACTAATTTTTTAAGTCACGGTATTTCTTGGCGCTCTTGATATTTTGGCAACCTGCTCTTACTTTGCAATATGTTATATAGGAATAAAGTATCGCTGCCGACACTTGAGTTTGAACAGAGATCGCCATTGAGCAAACACAGGCGATCCCATTATTGAATTAAGTGGACCACGTGATCATAAAGGAAACGCATATATGTAGGAAGTAGCTGACGAATAACGATCGCCATTTCTAGTCTATCCTCTATTACTATTCGGATCTCCATTTCTACTCTATCCTCTATTACTATACGGACCGCTATCCGTTACTCTATTGACTATTCTATTTCTCTATTCAGATCACTATACGGGTTACTTGTCGAGCGAGTATTATTGAGCAAGTACTATTAGTGCGAGATTATTCGAAGGCTGACACCAGTATTGTTCAACGGCGTACTATAGTTGTATATGTGATTACAAAGTCTCTACTACAACGAGCATTACGAAAGTGTCAACGATTATTCTTTGACATTAAAAAAAAGTGGCAACGATTATTCGTTGACATCACAAAAGTGTCAAACAAGTGTTTGTTGATATCAGAAAACAATATAAACTTATTGCAAGTCCTGTTCTCTTTTAAGAGCGTTTAAAAATTTTCCATATTGTGGGTTGATGGAATGACACTTGCTTCAAGAAAGCCCTATGCGATCCTTCAAGGGTTTTTTTTAGTTCTAGGTAAATCAGCATTTTACTCTCTCAAAGGAAGACCACATACGTATTTCAAACAAACATTGTTCTTTTGTTGTCCTCTCTCCTTAATAGTGTCGGAGTTAGCTCCTCCTCGGTTCTTTAATCCTTCAACAGGGGTCTCTCCTCCCAGGCTATAAATACTGGCTGACCTTTCTCTCTCTCTCTCTCTCTTTCGACTTAGGCCTTGGGCCGCTACCTCGCGCGGAGGCGAGGTAAAATCTTTCTTTTTCCACTTACACCAATATGTGACCTCTCACAGATACAGCGTTTCCCAAATTCCGGGAACGCACTCAGAACAATACACGTACGTACGAACACTTACAATACACACACATAATTTCTCCATACAAACTCTATGTAACGGTCCATGTCTTTGTTTAACTTGTTTTATTATTAATATATATTTGTTTACCCATGTATATCGGTCTTGTTTGTTCTCTTTGTCTTCTTTGGACTTAATTAAAGTCTGACATTCCCATGTAGCTGGACCGGCCAGCATGAAATTTTAACCTTCTTATATCTCTTCACATCTTCACCCCCACGGTCCGCTACAATAGTATTTTCTCATATTCTTTACCACTCAGTAACTCCTTGTGTCGTAGTGGCTTTATTTCCTTGCTTGTGGTGAAATGACTGCTTATTGAACTTCAGTGGTCATATCCACACCAAGCCGCTGTTAACTTCTGTGACTAATTTAGAAAAAGAACTTTTTTTTTTCTAAAACAGATTCAGATACATTCAGAAAGTCTAATTTTCAAATACACAATCCATAAAACTGATTGTTCAAAGGTCACCCAAATAAAATCTTGCCAAATCTCCTACATTGCTCAAATCAGACATTTTTTTCAAGTATCTAATATTTTATTAATCTTAACAAAAGGATTAATATTTAAATAAGTTCGCTGTGCCCTTTCTATAAATACTTTCATGGCGATTGTTCTGATGAACTTTCCTCTATTGTACACTAGACTTTATGAATCATTTTACAGTTGATATAGCTCAATGTAACTGTAAGCTATATGCTGTTTCTTTACATTATTTACATTGTTCGGAGTTGTCCTCATCTTTCTTGTCATATTCACGTCGTTTCAGCCGTTTTGCACTCTGGCCTTCTTCGGGTGATTGGAATTTCAACCTGATCCCTTTATTTCGTCCACCGGGATATATTTTTCTAGTCCCACGTGCCTTGCCTCTTCCTGATGTCTCAGTATCAATTATCTCCCTTTCCAAGTTTTTTGTTCACCTCTGCTGTAGCCAGGTATTGAACTCCCAACTCTTTGGGTCAAGTCACTGGATCCAAACAACGCTTTTATTCACTGGGCCATGTATCCTCGAGGAGAAAACTTGGTGAGTTTAGTTAAAGGGAGATAACCGAGGCAAATGGAACTAGAACAACCTACCATAGTGGACGAAATAATGGGTTCAGTTCCAAATTCCAATCACCTGAAGAAGGCCGGAGCGTATAACGGCCGAAACGTCGTGAGCACGACAATAAAGATGAGCTCAACTATCTAAATAATAAATTATTACAATACCTCATTTCAGAAATATAGACAGATATTAAAAGTTTCTACTATCGCACTTCTCGCTTGTGGAACTCTCTTCTGGCTTCCCAGACAAATTTGGTCTTCAAAAATTTAAATGCAATGTCAATTATTATGTTCTGTTTTCTTAATTCTTGTTCTTTTTTGTTCTTTCTCGTTTATAGTGTTTTGTTTAGTTTTTTGGGGTTTTTTTCGCATATTCTCTAACATTCAGTAACCCCCCTTGCGTCTTGGTGACTTTATTGCTTTGCTTGGGGTGAAATGATTAAGAAAATATTGCTAACCACTTTGTGAAAACAGCTTGCTAAATATTACCCGACAACGTATTGTCCTTCCACACATTCCACGTTCGTTCTATTTCCTTTTACCTCTACAAACGATTTTGTCCGCTGAACTAAAGCATGTTGAGATTTTACACTATCAGACCCAGAGATTGAACTCACACCTGCCACAATATTTTGACCATCGTACTCTCCGGCCTTATTCAGGTAACTCGTTCTCGGCAACTTTTGTGAAACTTCGAACCAAACTTTTTATTCACTCTATGTTTATGGCCACATAACGTTGAAACACTGGTTTCCTTACGATTACTGAAGTTAAGCAATGTCGATGAGTGACCTCTTGGATGTGCGGGTGGTGTAATGGAATTGTTAATCCTAAATCCTAGTTCCAATTTCATTTAGGTTCGTTATATTCACTTGCGCTCAAATACCATTAGGAAAAGTATGAATCCATCTATTCTCCCCCAGCTATGGGTTAATTAATAAGACTTTTTTCACTAAATTTTTAGATTGTAAGATATTTTTGGGAGTCGTACGAAAAGTCTTACGATATAAAAATATTTTCTGGCTTTAAATAACCTGCAAATGGTTGATAAACCGTAAAAACGAATCAATTAATGTTTCCACCCTAGGCGACAGATTCTCGTTCAGCTTGCTATGCATCTGTCTAGTGGATTAAAGATTTAGTTAAAACATATCAGAATCCACGGAAGTTGTGAATTCAATCTGCGGGTCTGGTCGTTCTGAAATGTTATATACTCTGGTTCAATGGATGAAACGAACAAGCGACACAAACGCGGATAATTTCCGAACTAATAGGAAATATCCACTAGGTATAGTAAGAGAAATGAGAAGAACATCTTCCTATTTACATTATTCGGACTATTGTCCTCATCTTTGTCGCCATATTTATCACAACGTTTCGGCCGTTGTACGCTCCGGTCTTCTTCAGGTGGTTGGAATGTCGAACTGGATCCTTTATTTCGCTCACTGGGGTAAACAAATGCCGGAGAATGCCATGTCTGAAACATTGTGTGTATAACATTTACACAGTCTTGATAGGGAGGTTATACGCTACATTCCCCTGTTCCGCTTGCCTTCAATATATCCTGTGAGTGTCAAATTTTTGTAAGCCTTCTTTCCTCATTATGTACCCTAGAAATTTCTAATTTCTTTTTCTGATGTTAAATATAAGTGTTCTTTTTGTTTTAATTTTCTCTCAAACTTTCATTCAGTCTATGGTATTCTCGACATCATTCTGTAGAAACACATATTGCTGCAATATATATATATATATATATATATATATATATATATATATATATATATATATGTATGTATGTATATATATATATATATATATATATATATATATATGTATGTATATATATATATATATATGTATGTATATATATATATATATATATATGTATGTATATATATATATATATATATATATATATATATATATATATATATATATATATATATATATATATATATTACGAAAAACTTGGTAATCCGCATGGGTAGTCCCAAGGAGGATGAAATCCTGAGAGCTCAATGTAAATTCAGAGCTAATAATTTAAAGAATAACAGACCACTTTAAGGCTCCATTGTAATAGTTTATTTCACCAGAAACCTTTTAAGGTACCCTGGATCCTCAGACATCACTTTCAAAGGTGAAACGAAAAATAAAATGAAAATTTACACTTTTGACGGCTAGTATTAAGATTATGTAATTTAACAGAGAGGCTAGCGAGGAGTGGTGTGAGAGACATGGTCGAGTTTAGAGAGGGTTTATTTTTATATTTCTTTCTATCATACTTAATATTGAGGAAGGAGGGGGTAAGGATCTGACATTGACCTATTTAAACGGTCAATTCAACGGAAATAATATGTTGAAAGGGAAGGAAAGAAGAGAGAAAAAGAAAAAGAAAAAGGGAAAGTAAAGAAAAAGATGTATTTAGGGTTTATGGAGGAAGAAGTAGGGTGGTATAGTTTTAGCAATTTAGGTAAAAAAAAAGATTTAACGTTTGATAGTAATTTAAAAGTTTTTAAAAAATCCACGAAGAAATTAATATGATGCTTGTTAGCAATTTAAATATTTAACTCCTTTACAAATCAATTAGGGATTTAATATGGGTTAAATACTATATTTAAAAATACTTTAATAAAAAAATCCAAGATTTAAAATATAAACATTTTCTAATAGTAATCTTTTAATATTGTAAATGACTGTTAAGGTAACATCTTTATCAGTTTGAGTCTAATTCATGAATGTAATTTGTAACTATTTTTAGATGGGTAATCTTTCTTACTTAAAGTTTAGGTTTCAAATTAAGATGGAGTAATATTTGAAGGTAATATTAAAAAAAATTGTTTTTCATATATATACCACATATAGACTTATGTAAATCTCACATATACATACGTTCATTTACATGTTCAATTACACACATAATCACACACATATGTATCGATATGCACAGGTGCCTATGCATATTCATATATAAATACTTACACACACATTTATAAATATTTACACATATTCATATCTATTTAAAATTTTCCTTAAATTTTTCATTTAACGTTAGATGGTGAATTAAGTGTTTAAATTTCAAAAAAATATTTCTAATTTTAATACTTTTACTATCCAGTCTAATAGTTAAAGAGTAATATATTTAAATTTAAATTAAATTATCAATTTAAAATGAAATCATCTCCAGATTATTAAAACTTTCAATCTTACAATTCTAATTAGAAAATATTTAAAGAGAAATTAAGATTAAACATTAAAATTAAGATTATGCACCCATGTGTGCATACAATCATTTCCAAATCCAATAACACAATATTTACTTTCGTATATAGTTTTTTCTAAATATATTGAGTTAGATTGAGATGGTTTCTATGTCTACATTTAAAAATTAACTCGTTATGTTGGTTCAGTAATATATCAGGATCTTTATGCTTTATCATTAGGATCTTCTCTTTTATACACAGGTCACATCGGTCTCTGAAATTAATTGGAGTTCGAACACTACAGACGATTTTCCATTTTACTTTTGGGGTTAAACCGTTCTCCAACAAATTCCAATAATGTTTTGATAGTGCTGTTTGGTGTTTTTTAGATCCATTTGTGAAGGACTGGCGATGGTTATAAAAACGTTGCTTCCAATTTCCCGCAGATATTCCTATATATATCATTTTCTGTTTTATATTTTCCTTGGGGAAAATTGTAGCTTCGTATATCACGCTTTCTGCCATACATATTCCTTCTACAGGACAATATATATATATATATATATATATATATATATATATATATATATATATATATATATATATATATATATATATATATGAGGAGAATGTCTAACATTTACTGTCATAGAGGAGGACTGATATTACATAACTGTTCAGAATTCTTTTCTTTGTTTCTAACGAAATTTTCGTGTTTCTTAATACTTTGCTTTTGGAAGGCATCTTTCGCTATCCCAATGCACCTTCGTATTTCAGTGTCGCACGTTCTATAGAAGTTTAGTTTGAAATTCCAACAAAGTTACCGAATACGAAGAGAGACGCCCGAAGAAGCCCAGGGCGTACAACAACCGAAACGTTTTGAATACTACAGCCAAGATGAGCAATCTGGTATGAATAGGAAAACCATATAATAATGATAATCATGTTGCTCGAAGTGACTTTTATCCTTTTTTTATCCTTTTATGTGTTAAAATTGTCCAGTGGAAAAAGAAGTTCTTTTTTTTTTTACTTGCCACTCATTACATATGAATCATTTCATTTTAGCTAATTAATAAATTAAAATCAATAAAGTTTAGCTGAATGCGTAATCAAATTTAAAACCGACAATTTCAATAATGAAAACTGAAATGACTCCACCAATTCGTCTACATTTGACTTCACTTAACGAATTAATTAATGCTAATGTGATTGAATGAACTCTTTCGCTACTTTTATATTGTTTTTTTTTATTTTAAATTAAAACGATTTTTCCCCTTTAGACATAATGGGTGAGGTTGATGTCATGACTGTGCTTTCTAGGTTTTTATCCTTCCTAACTTTATAGTTCAAAAGTTTATAGCAAAATTCCATTAACACTTCCATCATTTGCATTTGATTAGACGGAAGAATATGAGAGGACTTTCTTTTTCAGACCTGTTATTCCTTGTCACTATTTCCAAGTATTTAATCTCTTTAGAAGTCTGCATTTACTTTCCAATGTTATTGAAATAAGATCTGGGAGGAATGGTTTTATGCTACATTAACTTTGAGACATTGATTACGTGGTTCTGTAATGACTGTAAGAGCAGGGCCGGTGCGTACTACCCTCGAACCCTAGTTGGGGGCCCTGGGCAATGTTATGTGACGCTCACTATCTTATCAACATTTTTTTTATGTCTACATTTGTAAACGTTACAAATTAAACTACGTCCCACAGACTATTAAAGGATGAAAACATTTTGCGGATTTTGACGTCATTCTGGGCAAGCTATGAAGGAACATAAATTAATCCAAAATTAAAATACTCTAAATACTAATTTGTATAAAAAAATCCAAGAGTATTATTTACTCGCTTTCGTCCATTAGACACTGAATTGTGTCACTTCGCGTCCTCCATAGCTTGCCTGGACTCTTAAACATTTCGGGTAATGTGATGAATATTCATGAGCTTTCTTAAATTTTAAAACCATGAAAAAACATCAATAATAATGCTCTTCTGTCTATATTTCTGAGATGAGGTATAGTAACTATTTACAGTGTTCGGACTGTTGTTCTCATCACTGACATATTCACGACGTTTCGGCCATTGTACGCTCTGGCCTTCCTCAGGTGATATACGTTGCAATTTCGAAACGAACTCTTTATTTAGTCCACTGGGGTGGATTGTCCTCGTTCCACGTGGCTCAGTGGATAAAAGCGTTGGTTGAAATAATCCAATGATTTCTTCTTCTTCTTCTTCTTCTTCTTCTTCTTCTTCTTCTTTGTGTCGTGTCCCTATACAATTTTCTCTCTTTTGTAATACTTAATAACTTTCATCTTTCCTCCATCCATTTACACAAGCTCACCACGTAGGTTATTAGTTGCTTTCCTCTGTCTTTCTCTCCTGCGAATATCAAATTTTCCAAGCCTGCTTACCTCATTATGTGCCCTAGAAATTTCAACTGTCTCTTCCTGGTGTTAAGTAAAAGTTTCTTCTTCGTTGCCATTGTCTTTAGAACTTCTTCGTTGCTCACATGTTCTGTCCATGGTATTCTCAGCATCCTTCTGTAGAACCACATTTTTGTTGCTTCGTATTCATTTGTGGCGAGATTGTTAAATATTCACTGCCATATAGGAAGATCAATATTACATAACATTTCTGTACTCGTGCCTTGTTTCTAACAATAATTTTCTGTTTCTTAATACTTTGCTAATCTTTTGGAAGGCATCTTCCGCTATCCCAACGCGCTTTCGGATTTCCATCGTGCTTTCCGTCTTCTGTTAATACGTTGCCCAGTCCTATCTAAATTATTGCACCTGTCTGATTTCGGTATCTTCAATTTGTTATTTGCATGTTGGGCGGTTCCTTTTTGCTAACAACCAGAAGATTTTCTTTAAAAACTAAACACATATTTACCCCCCCCATTAATCATCTGAAGGCGCGCCCCCTCTCTGCACTCCCTCAACATGGCCGATACCAACCTCCATAGGTTGCGCGTCCCCCCCCCCTCTGCTGAGGTTAGTCCTGGTTGACGGGGTCGACTCGACAATAAAGATGTCTTCTTTCTCGGCCGAGCGATCGCTAGATGGTTTTTGATAACGAAATGTTTTGGGTTCGGAATTAAAAAAGAATTAAAGGGAATTTTGAATCACTAGTTTATTAACCACGTCGACGTGTACATTTTGAACTAGCCAGTGGAGTTGCTATCCCACCCCACTGGGCAGCAGTTTCCCGACACGAAAAAACTACGTCTACATTGTATAACGTGTAAAACTTAATTCACTGAAATCCCATTCTACATCCAACATTCCCAAGCTATTTTTAGCCAATCAAAAACGATTTCCTATGTTTTCCTGTATCTGACCCCAAAGGTCAAAATGAGGAGAAATACAATTCTTTAAAAAAATAATAGTCTGTTAGACTATTATTTAATACAGGAAAGTGACTTATTGCGTCATCTTGGGCTAACATTCTCAGCTGACATGAAGTTGAATGACTATAATGAATCCACTGCTAGGTCAGCTGCTAAGAAGGTTGGTTCACCATGTCATGCTATACATTGTCTCTCCAAAATCTATCCTACATATCTATAAGTCTGCCATTCGTCCATGCTTAGAATATTGCTGCCACATATGGGCCTGTGCTCCTAATATTTATCTAGAGATCCTTGATAAAATCCCAAAATAGAATCAGCAATATTATTTGTCCTGATCTGGCATCTCGTCTTCAGTCACTTTCCCACTGCGGTAAGATTGCTCCCTATGTCTTTTCTATATATACTTTCATGGTAATTGTGCAGATGAGTTCTTTGCTATGGTACCTAGACGTTCTTTTTTTATTTAACCGTAGTACTAAAATGGCGTCAAGATCTCATCAACTAACAGTTGAGCTGGCTCGATGCAACCGTAAATTCTATGCTAACAGTTTTTTTCTCTCGCACTTCTCGCTTGTGGAACTCTTTTGCGCGTCCATGCTTTCCAGTCAACTTTAATCTTCAAAAATTTAAATGCATTGTCAATCGCTATCTACTGTCTTCCTGATTACTCTTCTTTTGTTCTCGCTCCTTTGTAACGTTTCTGTTTTCTAATTCTTCCACACCCAGTAACGCCTTGTGTCTTACTGACATGATTGGTGTGAATTCGATTAAAAATACTGATTAGTGCGACTTTGTAAATGTATGGGGACCTGCGTCCCAAACATAAATACTAATTCAATGAGTGTGGTATAATATTTGGATAAAACGTGTATCTGATAAATTCGCAAATATGTTGATAAGTGAAATCTTCGATTAAAAACGAACTGACAGCTGCAATTACAAGAGATAAATAAAACTCGTTACTCATGTTGAAGAAGAAGATCTCAAGAAACCTCACCGACTCGTCATTTGCTCTCGCACATAAAAATGGCAGGTGATTCGGAACCAAGTGTAAATGCCGAGAATTCAATGCAGTCGGCTTACCTTTCAGCTCAGCTCCACAACGAACGGCTCACCATTTCCAAAAGTTGCATCCCGAACTTAAGCCCACGCAATTGACATTCGCAAATACAGAGAACACCTTTCACTTTCAAAAATAATCCAGTAATAAGTGTATAGGATTACAAGTTAACAAATGTCAACACAGTCCACACACACACACACACACACATACACACACACACACACATATATATATATACAAGTAAAATGAGAACAAAAGGCGTATAATTCCAGTGTCCATAAAAATTTAATCGAGGGCTCAATACAGAGTAGAGCTAATTATTATTTATTCTCGGATATTAAAACAAAAACATGTTAAAAATCGCTACACAATTAAAATTATGGTTCAGCACTACAAATGCGTCTCCTCGGGCGATGGTAATTCCCTCGCCAGCGATTCGTTCACTCGGCAGTAGTTTACCATCGCCCAAGGAGACACATTTGTAGTGTTGAAACATAATTGTAATTGTGTAGCGATTTTTAACGTTTTTGTTTTAATATCCTAAAACCGAGCGACAACAGTCTGTTTCATGCTTAAATGCAATCTCCAGATTTATATTACACACACACACACACACACACACAAACAGACAGACACACACACACACACACACACACACACACACACACACACATATATATATATATATATATATATATATATATATATATATATATATAGGGTGTTGCAGCAAAAGCCGACACTTGACAAAAAGAAAACAAAATAGGCAATAAAAACAAAAGTTTTATATAATAAATTAATATATGTTTAATTTTATATATATATATATATATATATATATATATATATATATATATATATATATATATGTGTGTGTAGATAGATAGATAGATAGATAGAAAATTAAACATATATTATAAAGCATAA